>CM060347.1:1633500-1636000 GCA_030674155.1 Stramonita haemastoma | reverse complement strand
GGCCTACTCATTCGAAAAGCGGAACAGGATTTAACATGTGCACAAGATGTTCTGCTTGTGTTTGCACATGGGACCTCGGTTTATAGTCTCACCCGAAGGATTTTTGGGGAGAGTGGAGTCAGCACTGATGTTAACTCCAGGGGAGAAATCCCCTCGAAGGGGATTCCAACCCGAGTCGTCAGATTGCGAGCGCAATGTTCTGACCACTAGGCTATCCCGTCCTGTTGTTGAGTTGTATAATTTAACTGATTTCATAACACATCGCCGATTCGTCACACCATAGTATTACACAACGTAACTAAGTCATATGATCTGAGGATTTGAGATTTAATTAACCTTTGACCCCTAATGAGGCATGGGGAATTCCATGCATGAAACTATATCAGCTATAGTGTATATTATATATATTATGATTCATTTTTAGCCAAAAATAATGTCAAAACTACACATGACAGAAATATAAATTCAGTCATCTTCATTTTTTCCTCATATTGTGTGCATTTCAAATAAGAAAATTCCTTCGGATGAGACTATAAATCGAGGTCGCGTGTGCGAACGACGCAGACCATCTTGCACACACGTTAAATCCTGTTTCGCTTGTCGGAAGAGTAGGCATTTCATTGTGTGCCGGTGGTAATGAATGACGAAATGGACAAAACTGCATACACACGGGGACTGGATGTAAAAGAACACATGACTGTTTATTCCATTATCATCGAAATAAAAGTAAAAAAGAAATAAAAGAACGAAAAAAAAAAGAAGATCGTAATGATGATGATGGTGATGATGATGATGATGATGACGACGACGACGACGACGACGACGACGACAACAACAAGAATAATAATAATAATAATAATAATAATAATAATAATAATAATAATAATAATAATAATAATAATAATAATAATAATAATAACAATAATAATAATAATTGATAATAATAATAATAATGATAATAATAACAATAAAAAAATATATATATATTAAAAAAAAAATCATTATTATTTTCGTTCCTTGACTAGAGCTCCGAGGTTCATTCATGGTCAGAGTTTTGCGTATGCAACCTTTTCTCTCTACCACGAAGGTAGCCACATTTTGACTTCAGGGATACAGTTAGGAATTGAACCTTGCCAGGTCAGTTGCGAGATACCTCCCTGCCCTTTCCGATTTTCAACTGTCGTGGGTTCTTTTCACGTACACAAGTCCGTAAGCACACGGGTCTGACTGGTTTAGAGCCCCCCCCTCCCCCCCCCCCCCCCCTCCAAAGACTTGTCATTCAGTTTGATTTTCCCGTCAAACTGGAAGAAAGGGGGCAAGGGCTGGGAATCGAACCCAGAACTTCACAGTTTACTTGTTAGGCAGATGAATGTCTAAATATAGGGCCATTTTCTTTCTTGCTCAATTTTTAACACCCTAGATTTTGCTGCAGACAATAAAAAAAAATCCCACTTTTGATCCGGATATCACGTGCGTCACCAATGTATCTATAGTATCACATAAGATTAGGCCTTAGATCCAAAGACAAATACCTCAAGTAAAAAAAAGGTCAAGGTGTTCCATATAACCTATGTGTTCGTAGGGGAGCAAGGCATCAGAGACCTCAGCTTCTCTAGGGGCCAGCACGTTGAGGACGGCGCCCATCTCCTCTCCCTCGCTGTTTTACCCTCCCTGACCCTTAAAAGGCGGGCACCCATTGACAGCTGGGTGAACTTGGGGACTGTACAGGAAACAAAGGCGCGCAAAACGGTCACCCATCCACTTGGTAACCATATCGATGCTGCTTAACCTTGGCTTGGGGAAAAGCGAGTGCTCTGACCATTGAGCTACCCCGTCCCTTTACATAGGCTACAGGTATTAAAACTGTCACTGGCTGACACAGTATAGATGCACCACAGTCTGAAGCAGCAAAGTAATTTAGTTGTTCTTGTGATAGTATACTCGTACAATTTATTTGTTTTATATATGTGACAGATAAATGTAATTCATCTATATTGTGTAATACAATATCAGCGACTGACTCACACGCTATCTTATGATTATACTGATACTAACGTATGATGTCACACAATATCATTAACTTCTGTAAGCATCTCAAGCATTGGTGGATCGGTTGATATTTGTTTGTCCGTCGTGTTCGACGATGACCTCCAAAACAGCAGAGGAGGCAGCTGCTGTTTCGGAAACTGGGCAGAAAGTTGATTATGGTGGAGATGCCTTGCCCACAGTACATCACCACTCTCTCGGCCAAGTGGGCATAAGGACAGTCAGCGTTGGAGATGTTCTCCAAAGGCCAACTAGCGCCCCTGGACTGCAGCACATAAGGACTGTGCAAGTCAAGCCTCCTAGTCAGAGAGTCATAGTCGATCACTAAAGACTAAGCTGTAAAGTGGAATTCCATGAGTGGGAAAGAAAGCCACTGATCATACACCCTCTCACTTTGCTGCTGCCCCCAGCGTCAATGGTTTAATCCAGATCAGAAAGTGAGATATGCGGGTTC
>CM060347.1:1597170-1600900 GCA_030674155.1 Stramonita haemastoma | reverse complement strand
AAAAAGAAAAAAAAGAAAGAAAGAAAGAAAGAACCACAGCACACTTCCGCACACTTCCGAACCAGACTTTTTGCTTTCTCTAGGCAGGCGCGTTACCTCTAGACCACCGATCTACCTAAATTTTTAGTACCCACCTTAGATACTAAAATTGCTGTAGGGTTTGCGGCATAATATATATTTTTTCGTTTTAGACAATTTTTGTTGTTGGTATTCATTGATATTATTTAATAACAATAATAATATATGGAACTTATATAGTGCTATATCTTGTAAAAACAAATCAAAGCGCTTGCATTCGACCTATACATCAGACATCTTTGAATAGATCAGCCATGTTATGCATCACAACCACGCAGTATTAAAAAAAAAATGTATTTAACATAATGCTTGTTGATGGTATATCAATGAATATAAATACAAATGTAAAAAAGAAAATAACAACGGCACATGGGTGTGTGTGTGTGTTTTTTAAGGCGGGTACATTCATCAGTGCAGAAGATCATAATGCAAACAAACGAGGGAAAAAATGGGACAAGCTTTCACTCTGCCATTGTAAACACATCAACTAACCAGAAACAATGGAACAACTAAGCATTAGGCACACACACACACACAGAAGAGAAAATGTTTTCACCCAATCAGAAATTCCCTACCTCTTTTCCCATTCACCAATCAGAAAACAATGCTGGCCTTTATCCACCAATCAGAAAACTATGCTGGTTTAATCCACCAATCAGACAAGCAGAATGGTTTTTATCCACCAATCAGAAAACTATGCTGGCTTTTATCCACCAATCAGAAAATTACAGTTGGTTTTATTTTTACCCACCACTCAGAAATGATATTGCTTTTTTTTTATGTCCATCACTCAGAAATAATATTGCCTTTTTTTATTCGCCAATCACAAATATACATTGTCATTTTCCCACCATATTAGAAAATGAAGTAAGGTTTTCCATTTCTATCTACCAATCAGAACTAATCTTAGTTTTCTTCCAAAAAATCAAAGTGTTCTTTCTTTTTTTTTTTTGCATGTTGTCATCAACTAATCACACACATTAGTTTTTAATCCACCAATAATAATAAGA
This sequence comes from Stramonita haemastoma, assembly GCA_030674155.1. Taxonomy (NCBI): domain Eukaryota; kingdom Metazoa; phylum Mollusca; class Gastropoda; order Neogastropoda; family Muricidae; genus Stramonita; species Stramonita haemastoma. The sequence continues at coordinate 1,599,812 of CM060347.1, read as the reverse complement.
AGAATGAAAAATACCTCCCAATTCTATATATCAATTTGACTACAATTTCAGAAAGGTTTGTTTTCATTTCTCTTTCTTTCAGTATTTTTTGGTTTTGATTTTTGTTTTAGGCAAGGAGGACGATGAAGAAGAAGAGGGGATGGGGAGGGGGCAGGAATAAGAGAGAGAGAGAGAGAGAGAGAGAGAGAGAAGAGAGAGAGAGAGAGAGAGAGAGAGAGGAGAGAGAGAGAGAGAGGGAGAGAGAGAGAGAGACAGACAGACAGACAGACAGACAGACAGACAGACAGACAGAGACAGATAGAGACAGGCAGACAGACAGAACTGAATTGAACTGAATAAATTTTATTTAAAGAGGGTTATGGCACAAGCAAAACATGCTTTTTTTTTTTTTTTTTTACAACCAGACCTCTGGGCACCCCCCCCCCCCCCCCACTAACAAAACCCCCAAACAAAAAAGAAACTTATTCAGAGAGACAAAAAGAGACAGAAAGAGAGGGCCAATTCACAACCTTCTAAAAAACCCCAACTCTACTTCAGCTGGTAACAGTCCCCTCCGCCCAGATCAATGCCCACAATCTTGTCATCTTTCACCAGGAGTTCTGCCGTGCCGATGTTCTTCAGGGGGTCTTTGTCCTTGACCGCGAAATCCAAGGTGACCTTCCTGGAGTTCTCCTCGTTCTCCATCTGAATCAGGTAGCCGAAGCAGGTGGGGCTCACCTTCCTGTGCTGCCTCATCACCTGGAAGTCTTGGAAACCTGCCCACACAGGTGAGATAACACAGATCCAGGGATATGGTGAGGAGGTACACAGACACAGATACAGATACAGATACAGACCAGACAGACAGACAGACACACACACACAGACACACACAGACACAGATACACAGACACAGACACAGATACACAGACACATACACAGACACAGACACACAGACACACAGATACAGACAGACACAGACATATATACACAGACACAGATACACAGACACACAGACACAGACACACACACACACACAGACACAGACACACACACAAAACACAGAACACACACACACAGACACACACACACACACACGCACACACACACACGACACCACAACACGCACCCCCCCCCCCCCAAGAAAGCAACACAAAACAAAACGACGCAATTACCAGGCCCACCAGCCAACCAGCCAGCCAGCCAACCAACCAACCGACCAACCAACCAATTAACCATCCAGTCAACCAGATATATACAGCAGCACCAATAACTACAAGAACCAAAAATGAATAGTTACGAAAGAAAAAAGCATAAATCTCTCTCTCAACCATTACAATCTATGATAAGAAAGGCACCCTCAAGATATCAGCTGGTTATGAAAGAACAATGCAAAGATCCGTCAGCCATAATAATCTCTCATATCAAAGGCATGAGCAAGATATCAATAACTTTTTGTATTCGCTAAGGGCAAAATGGTAAAACTCGGATGTGACGTATGAGCACGTGACCACGCATGACCTTCACCTTGCTTCTGAGAGATTTTTTTTTTCCAACCTGACCCATGTGGACCACGACAGTTTTTATCACACCACAGACATGCGATACCATGATAATAATAATATTAATAATAATAATAATAATAATAATAATAATAATAATAAAAAATAAAAAATGGGAGGCTTATATAGCACGAATTCCCCAAAACATAACATCAACGATTCTTCACTCTCACTTAAGGGCAACTGGTAAAAAACCGGATGTGACGTATCACTTTTGCACCACGTGACCACGCACGACCTTCACCTTGCATTTGGGGTTCTTTCAGCCTGATCCATGTGGTCCACGACAATTTTATAACATTACAGGCATGCAATACCAAAAAAAAAGATATAAAAAAGCAAAAAACCCCAAACCACCCTCAAACGATTTTTCACATTAATTGACGACAACCGGTAAAAACCCGGATATGACGTATCAATTTTGCACCACGTGACCACGTACGACCTTCACCTTCCTTCTGGGATTCGTCCATCTTGGCCCATTTGGACTGGTCCAGTGTGTCCTTAAGGTCCTCCATGGAGAAGCTGGCTTGTCAGCAACGTCTAGGATTTTCTTCTCGGCTGTCTGGCTCTGCAACCAATCAACACAGAATAGGGGTTTACCCGGGGTATTCCTGTAGGGGATTGGGATAGCTCAGTGGTCAGAATAGGGGTTTGACGACCAGGGTTCGATTCCTGTTCGAGGGGAATGTTTCCCTCTTGGAGTTAACATCCATGCTGTCTCCACTCGCCCTAGAGTGTGTTGGGTGAGTAAAATGGGCACGAGTGGAGACTGTAAACAGTGACTAGGCGCTGTAAAGAGTGGATGAGGGAAGGGTGAGACTGTAAACAGTGACTAGGCACTGTAAAGATTGGATGAGCGCAGGGTGGGACTGTAAACAGTAACTAGGCACTGTAAGGAGTGGATGAGGGCAGGGTGAGACTGTAAATAGTGAATAGACGCTGTAAAGAGTGGATGAGGGAAGGGTGACATTGTAAATAGTGAATGGACACTGTAAAGAGTGGATGAGCACCACAGGGTGAGACTGTAACTAGTGAATAAACACTGTAAAGAGTGGATGAGCACCACAGGGTGAGACTGTAAACAGTAACTAGGCACTG
>CM060347.1:1552170-1554670 GCA_030674155.1 Stramonita haemastoma | reverse complement strand
TAGGCCTTGGCAATGAGCTGACATCAATAACTGACACAGCTTTTGGCCTGGGCCAGGTTTGTGAATACAAAACGTTCTGTCTTACACCAAGCAGTAAGCAGCATTCCAACGGAAGGTTTTTTTTTTTTTTGGCTTTGACTTTGTTTTTATTATTATTATTTTTTTAATCACCGGAAGTTTCTACAGGAAGTTTCAGCTATACCTCAGCATTAGCTTCCGGGTTAAGTAGTAGCTTTTACAGAATGCTTCTTAGAATTTTTAAAAATCATTTTTGCCTTTTTTTAAATATGAAAAAAAATGCACTGTGTACTTGTTTTGGGGGGTCGAAGACATAGAGCAATACCATAAAGTCACAAGAAAGTTGAAAATGATCATCAAATGAGGACGGCTATGTTCCTATAGAGTGTTGACTCCGCGCATGCGTATTGTGGCTTAGAAGCTAGCAAACAACAAAGGACTTAAGGAAGTATAGTGTTTGCTGAAAAAAAGAAACCTACCAAATAGGTGCAAAAAAAATCACATGAGTTTTGAGTTAAGTGCTGGTTTTTTAAATACAAAAAATGGGGAATTTTATTTCTGTAGATGAAATAGCTCATGCGATATAAACGCAAGTGCTATTTATAACAGGAACTGACCACAGCATGGACTAAGTAAAAGGAAAAGGCGCGTTAAATTTAGCACTCTTAACTGAATGATGCTAGATTTGTGCGCTGTGAAGTGAAATGATAAAACAGAAGGGAAAGTGGTAAAGTCTGAAACTGGTGTATCGCTTGTATATAAGATCAGAGGGAAAAGTTCTTATCTCCGTTGAACATGACCACGTTACGCCAAAAAGCCACATAAGGACACAACACATCTCCCTAGTGTTCAGACTCTCACCTATAAATCTGCGTGCTTGACGGGCTACGCACTCCCGCGTTTATTATCTCATCTTTCAGATCTTCAGAACAATCAAAGACCGTGGAAAAAGGAGAAGGGTAGAGGGATCATTTAGTCAATAAAGAACACCCAGACATGTTGGTAGAAGGTGAAACTGGGGGAGGAAGGGGGGTGTGTGTATAGGATAGGGGGAGGAGGGGTGGAGTTTTTTTTTCTTCTCACTTTTCCATTTTTATTTCAGACCACAACATTAATATACTACAACATCTTTACTTCATACCACAATGCTATAAACTTCAACATCTTTACGTCATACCACAATGCTATAAACTTCAGCATCTTTACGTCATACCACAATGCTATAAACTTCAGCATCTTTACGTCATACCACAATGCTATAAACTTCAGCATCTTTACGTCATACCACAATGCTATAAACTTCAGCATCTTTACGTCATACCATAATGCTATACACGACAACATCTTTACTTCATACCACAATGCTATACACTTCAACATCTTTACGTCATACCACAATGCTATACACTTCGACATCTTTACGTCATACCACGATGCTATACACTTCAACATCTTTACGTCATATCACAATGCTATACACTTCGACATCTTTACGTCATACCACACCATCAATACACTACACCATCTTTACTTCATACCACACCATCAATACACTACACCATCTTTACTTCATACCACACCATCAATACACTACACCATCTTTACTTCATACCACACCATCAATACACTACACCATCTTTACTTCATACCACACCATCAATACACTACACCATCTTTACTTCATACCACACCATCAATACGCTACACCATCTTTACTTCATACCACACCATCAATACACTACACCATCTTTACTTCATACCACACCATCAATACACTACACTATCTTTACTTCATACCACACCATCAATACACTACACCATCTTTACTTCATACCACACCATCAATACACTACACCATCTTTACTTCATACCACACCATCAATACACTACACCATCTTTACTTCATACCACACCATCAATACACTACACCATCTTTACTTCATACCACACCGTCAATACACTACACCATCTTTACTTCATACCACACCGTCAATACACTACACCATCTTTACTTCATACCACACCATCAATACACTACACCATCTTTACTTCATACCACACCATCAATACACTACACCATCTTTACTTCATACCACACCATCAATACACAACAACATCTTTACTTCACACCACAATGCTATACGTTTCAACATCTTTACTTCATACCACACCGTCAATACACTTCAACATCTTTACGTCATACCACACCGTCAATACACTTCAACATCTTTACGTCATACCACACCGTCAATACACTTCAACATCTTTACGTCATACCACACCGTCAATACACTACAACATCTTTACTTCATACCGCACCGTCAATACACTACAACATCTTTACTTCATACCGCACCGTCAATACACTACAATATCTTTACTTCATACCGCACCGTCAATACACTACAATATCTTTACTTCATACCGCACCGTCAATACACTACAACATCTTTACTTCAACAGCAAACACAACAACGAAGTG
>CM060347.1:1529670-1532170 GCA_030674155.1 Stramonita haemastoma | reverse complement strand
ACTCGGTCGCGTTCGTTTTGCTGGACTTTGGACTGACTTGCCCGGTCAGTGGTTTACCGACAAAGGATCACTGGGCACCACACTTCTGATTGCATCCTCAGTCCTTGCTAAATGATAAAAGTAGATAAATAAAATAGAAAATAAAACCTAGAATAGGGAATAAAATAAATGAAATAAAACCTAAATCATTATCATTAAACAAGACCTAGAATAGGAAATAATGTACAGAGATAAAATATAGATTAAAAAAAAAACCCCATAGAAAAAAAAAAAAGATATAAAAAATAGGGAACAAAAATGAAATGCAAGAGATACAGGAGCGCAATCTGGGTGACAGTGATCCTGGTGTCCGTAAACACCACCACCTACATTGATCTTGGTGTCCGTAAACACCACCGCCTACCATGATCTTGGTGTCCGTAAACACCACCGCCTACCATGATCTTGGTGTCCGTAAACACCACCACCTACCGCGATCTTGGTGTCCGTAAACACCACCACCTACCGTGATCTTGGTGTCCGTAAACACCACCGCCTACATGATCCTGGTGTCCGTAAACACCACCACCTACCGTGATCTTGGTGTCCGTAAACACCACCACCTACCGTGATCTTGGTGTCCGTAAACACCACCGCCTACACTGATCCTGGTGTCCGTAAACACCACCACCTACAGTGATCCTGGTGTCTGTAAACACCACCACCTACAGTGATCCTGGTGTCTGTAAACACCACCGCCTACAGTGATCTGGTGTCTGTAAACACCACCACCTACAGTGATCTTGGTGTCTGTAAACACCACCGCTACCATGATCTTGGTGTCTGTAAACACCACCACCTACAGTGATCTTGGTGTCTGTAAACACCACCGCCTACCATGATCTTGGTGTCTGTAAACACCACCACCTACAGTGATCTTGGTGTCTGTAAACACCACCACCTACAGTGATCCTGGTGTCTGTAAACACCACCCCCTACACGGGCTTTCAGACAGTTGTCACTAGGGATTGGGGCTTTGTCACCTCTCACATGTTCACAGCATTTCCTTAGGCTCCTTCCTTCCCATACTTTATTCCACGCGGGTCCTAATCTGGTGAGTGGTCGTGTGGGTCATGTGAGAATCCTCTTCTGTGGTAAGTCATCATTGTGGGTCATCTGGGAGCCGTCTCCTCAAAACTGAGGCCATCATCTGGAAAGCTGACATCAAAATATCCTCAGAACGTGTAAGTATATAAGAAGTGTACAGCTGTAGTGGAAAACTGACTTCATCCAATGCTTGGGACGTGTGAGTATATAAGAAAGTGTACAGCTATGGTGGAGCGACTTTATTATATATGATTCAAGTATGGGGTGTTTAGCTCTGAAGTTTTTCGCTTCTGGTTAAGCACGATGGGTCTTAAGGGGTATTTTAAAAAATCTTAAGAACGTGTGTGTGTTTGTTTGTTTGTTGTTTATTGTTTTGAAAGTAGGCATCCATGCTTGGAATTTATTCAGAAAAAAAAATCAGAAATGGCATACTTGATAACTTTTGTCTTGGATTTTATTCACAAAGAATTGTACCGACATCGTGTACTTGATAATTTATTTTTGGAATTTATTCAGATACAAATAATATATGCAGAAATGGTGTATTGGTAACTTCATTTTGAAATTTATTTAATGACGGGGCATGAACTATTTCTGTCGGGAACCGAGAGAGCCTAGTGGTTAGAGCGTTGAGTTCATGATCATAGGACCCGGGTTCGAGCCACCGCTGAAGTAGACTTGCATTGGAGATTGTTTCCCCTGGTGTTAACGCCAGTACCGACTCCACTCTCCCTAAAATCTTTCGGATGAGATTTAAGCCAAGATAACCACCTGCAAACGCACGCAGAACATATCGGGTACATGTTAAAACCGTTTTTGCCTTTTAGAAGAGTAGGCTTTTGCATGCCTGTAGGAACCTACGACGAAATTTTTAAAAAAGCATGCACACTAGTGTTTTGTTTAAACATCATCCCCGAAGTCGGAATGCGGCTACCTTGCTGGTAGCAAACGATCCCATGATTATGCAAAGTGCCACCATCAGTGAACCTGGAACTCCGGCTGAGGAACGAAAACAAATATAGTGCGTGCATAACACAGGGATGTTCACGCACGCGCACGCGCGTACGCGCACGCACGCACGCCGTTTTACTGATAACTCTTTGCTTTCAGGGGCTGTGGTCTGGAATCAAGGGCCAGTGACCTGACCTGACAGTGATGTGTGAGGGCAGCCATAGTGACCTGCCTTTTCTACAAGGGGAGAGCATCAGTAAGTATCAGCAAGGCCCATAACCAAGATGGTCGTCAGGGTGGACATGAGGGACGCCACACAATTGATCAAGGACAACATCAAAGACAATACGGCAAATCATTGAGGACAACATCGAAGACAACTTGCATATCATCAAAGACAACATTGATAGCAACATCGAGGACAACACGGCAAATCATTGAGGACAACATCTAAGACAACACG
>CM060347.1:1519670-1524670 GCA_030674155.1 Stramonita haemastoma | reverse complement strand
TGGCATTTGACTATCCAACTGACTTTCTTGAGAAAAATACAAGCTTTGTACAACTCTTAAAACTTACATAATTATGTATTGCGTTTATTTATTCGGGGTGTTTTCTGGCTGTAAAGATAACATGGTTGTAATGAAGCATTTTGTCACTTGTGTGTTGTAAAAGCAAATTGGAATGAACACGTTATTGTGGTATGAGATGTCAAATGATGGTGTGAGAATTGACAAGCGAACAAAAGTCAGTGGGTTGGTCATTGTGTCACTGCTAGTCAGAGCACTCGGAAAAGCCTACCTCCCCCTTCAGCCAAAAAAGCTGGAGTTAGGGTTGGGTAGCCGGCTCGCAGCTGTAGTAAAATAATTTTTAAAAATTCAGAATGACTGGAAAATATTGTCAAAATTTGATGAAAAGTAATACAAATGGTAAATAAGACCAAAAAAGAACGAAAATTTGAGTGAAGTCTTGTGTTCAAAGTTCTATTCAAGAGTGACTGAGTGTTTGCAAGTGTAGAGTATGTGCACAAGATCTCGTATGTATATGCTCCATTTTGTCTGTGTGTTTGTTTGTCTGTCTGTCTTGTCTCTTTTTTCTTCTTCCTTCTCCTCTCCTCTCCCTCCCTCTCCCCCCTCTCTCTGACACGCACTCTCTCCGTATGCGTATGTTAGTAGTTCATCAATTCAATTCAAACATTTTATCTCAAAAACAGAGAAATTCATGTGGATTACAAGCCATACATAAAAAAAGTGAATGGGAAAATACTGATCACGGATAATATGCAAAACAGTATACAACCATCAGTATGCACACATCACGAGGTAACACCAAAACCAATATCAATACAACGCACTTAATCATATCGAATAAAAAGAGGAATTGAAGTGGTTCACAAGCCATAACTATATACGTAAAAACAGAAAACAAACACTTATCACAAACTAATAAAATTCAATATTAAAAATCACAAACACGCATGCACAAACACGCACACACACATGCACGTGCGTACGCACGCACACGCGCGCGCGCGCGTACACACACACACACACACACACCTACACACACACACACACACACACACACACACACACACACACACACACACACAGAGGATGAACACACGCACATGTCAATGCCGAAATGATTATGACGTCATATGATAACACTTTCAGTTGTTATAATGCACTATCGTACATAAGAACACTATCAGTTGTTATAATACATAACACTATCAGGTGTTATAATGCACTGTCTTACGTAAGAACACTATCAGGTGTTATAATGCACTGTCTTACATAAGAACACTATCAGTTGTTACACTACACTGTCTTACATAAGAACACTATCAGTTGTTATAATACATAACACTATCATTGTTATAATCAATCATCTTACATAAGAACACTATCAGTTGTTATAATGCACCATCTTACATAAGAACACTTTCGGTCTAATAATGCACTGTCTTACATAAGAACACTATCAGTTGTTATAATGCACTGTCTTACATAAGAACACTTTCGGGTCTAATAATGCACTGTCTTACATAAGAACACGATCAGGTTTAATAGTGCACTGTCTTACATAAGAACGCTATCAGGTCTAATAATGCACTGTCTTACATAAGAACACTATCAGGTCTAATAATGCACTATCTTACATAAAAACACTATCAGGTCTAATAATGCACTGTCTTACATAAGAACACGATCAGGTTTAATAGTGCACTGTCTTAAATAAGAACACTATCAGGTCTAATAATGCACTATATTACATAAAAACACTATCAGGTCTAATAGTGCACTATCTTACATAAAAACACTATCAGGTGTTATAATGCACTATCTTACACTATTCAAAAAAAACATTGTCACATACATTTACCAACATACACTCTCGCATGCATAAATGTATCCATGCACAAACAATAACACACACATACGCGCCCGCACGCACAGACACACACAGACACACACACATCCATCCATCCATCCATCCATCCATGCGTGTGAAATGAAAACAAAATTAAGACTACAAACAAAATTCTGATGGAAGAAAACACGACAACAAAACTTCAGGTTTAAGACTCCAACACCGCAAATAAAACCATCTCTAAGAAGTTATCCAGACCACATGACGACATGCATCTCTCTCTCTCTCTCTCTCTCTCTCTCTCTCTCCTCTCTCTCTCTCTCTCTCTCCTCTCTCTCTCTCCTCTCTCTCTCTCCTCTCTCTCTCTCCTCTCTCTCTCTCTCTCTCTCTCTCTCTCTCTCTCTTCTCTCTCTCTTCTCTCTCTCTCTTCTCTCTCTCTCTCTCTCTCCTCTCTCTCCTCTCTCTCTCTCCTCTCCTCCTCCTCTCTCTCTCTCTCTCTCTCTCTGCTCTCTTCCTCTCTCTCTCTCTCCTTCCTGCTCTTCCTTCTCTCTCTCCCCCCTCTCCTCATTTAAATTCATGGCCTTGAACAGGACTTGAAAAATTTTATGTTTGGGCGTAACACCATGATGCTGTTGATCAAATGTTTACTGTTAGTTTGGTTTTTTTTGGGAGGGGGGGGGGGGGGGTTAGTTTGTTGTTGGGTTTTTCTTTCCTTTTCTTCATGATATTGTTTTAAAAGTAAGAAAGATTCGTCATGTTTTAACATGTATATTTTTTTGTTCGGGCTGCTCTCTTCTCTGCTGTTTCTTCTCAATGTTAATATTGATTTAATTATAACCAGTGTATCTCTTAACATGATTGTTCGGGTCAGTTAGGGATATTGTGTTTGTTGAGTACATATTCATCTCTTTTGTTTTAGAAATCAGTGTCAATGTACCCAGTAGGGATCATGCATTTGTTGAATGTACACCTATCTTCTTTTTACAACGACAGGTTAAACTTCTGTTCTTGGTGATGGTGAGTTCCAGGAGTGACAATCGATAAGAATCTCAGCTCGTTCTACCAAATATCTCACCTCTGCAAATACTTGTCCCAAAGAGTATACCAACTGACTAAAATAAAACAAAATTCCTTGACTTCCATTCAAGGAAACTGTTCTTTCAAGCTTATATACAATCCTTAATAGATTATGCTTCAACCCTGTGGGAATCTGCCAGTGCAAATACCAATGAAACCGTTACTTAGTCTGTATAAACGTGCTCTTAAACTGGTCCTTTTAAAGAAAACAACCTTGCTAGAAGTGGATTATACTCAGTTGAAACATTCTTCCCCTACACCAAAAACTAAAATATAAAACAAAGGCATCATGATGCTCGATGCTGCTTAACATCGGCTTAACAAAGCGATTGCTCTGACCACTGAGCTATCCTATCCCCATAAAATTGACACTCATGCAAAAAAAAAACACAACCCTCTAAATTCCCGCCCTAAACACCAACCACTCTTTAATCGAAGTGACAAAAACAGTCCAAATAGAGTTGTTCTTGGCACCAGAAAATATGAACAAAGCCCCTGCCATGGAGAAACATGTATGTAGACAGAGGAGAAAAAACAACAACACAGTTCCCTGTGTGCGAACGCACGCAGAACATCTTGCGCACACGTTAAAATCCTGTTCCGCTTTTCATAAGAATAGGCCATTGTGTGCCAGTGGGCGGAACAGATGACAAGATTTGCAAAACTGCTTACGTACGGGGCTGGATGTAAAAAAAAACCCACACGTGTGCTTATTCCATTATCTTCGATTTAAAAGAATAAACGAATACTTAAAAATAAAAAAATAAATAGAAATAAATAAATGGGTAGCACTGCTCTTGTAACCAGGCATGTCCTCTCCCTAGGGAAGCAGCACAAAGTTTACAGAGAGAAATCTGCTTCGACTGAAAATGGCACGAACTTGTGATTTCAAACTCAGATCATAAATAGAACGTTCTTAACCAGCAGGCCATCCTCGCTCCCTCCCGGAAAAGATTCGAACCGAAGCTTCAAACCTAGATCATGATAGAAAGTTCTAACCACACAGGTCCTAGCTCCCAAGCAGAAAATTGAACTCAAACTTCAAACTCAGATCATAAGAAGTAGACAGTTCTAACCACCATCCTAGCCTCCCTCACAGAGAAATTGGAACTCGAAGCGTTCAAACACAGATCATGATAGAACGTTCTATAACACCAGGCTACCTCGCTCCCTCACCCAATCGATTCAAACCAGATATGATAGAAGTTATACGGCACTATCCTCCCCAAGTCGAACTCAAGCTTCAAAAAGATATGTATAGAAGTTTCTAACCACCAGTACCTAGCTCCCTCAACAGTGAAGAGATTCGAACTCGAGCTTCAAACCAGATCATGATAGAACGTTCTATAACCAAGCCAGGCTCACCCCTGTCCCTCACAGATGAAATTCAATGGGCTTCAAACACAGATGACGAGTAAACGTTTATAACCACCAGGCACTTAGCTCCCCAGAGATTCGAACGAATGTATACACAGATCATGAAAAGAAATTTAACCACCAGGCTACTACTCCCCCAGTGCAGAGATTTGAACTCAAAGCTTCAAACACAGATCATGATAGAAAGTTCTAAACCACAAGGCTACCTGGCTCCCTCTCGGAAGAGATTTGAACCAAAGCTCCAAACACAGATCACGATCAGAACGTTCTATAACTACCAGCTACCTCACTCCCTCAGAGATTGAACTCAAGCTTCAAACAATACATGTATAGAAGATATAACCACCAGGCTATTTAGCTCCCCAATAGATTTGAACTCAAAGCTAAAACGGTATCAGACGTTCTAAACCTCCAGGCCACCCTCGCTCCTCAGAATTCGAACCCAAACTTATACACAGATCATGAAAGAAAGTTTTAACCACCAGCTACTTAGCTCCCTCACACTGCAAGATTTGAACTCAAAGCTCCAAACACAGATCATGATCAGAATGTTCTATAACCACCAGGCTGTAATCTCTGCTCCTTCAGAGATTCGAACTCAAAGCTTCAAACTCAGATCACGAGTAGAACATTCTACAACCACCAGGCCACAATCCCCGCTCCCTCAAGAGATTCAAACCCG
>CM060347.1:1509670-1512170 GCA_030674155.1 Stramonita haemastoma | reverse complement strand
TACCGGCAAAGTCACTAGAATTACAACATTTGTTGGTGGCCTACTGGTGAGATACCAGCAGTGGACAAAAAGCGTGACTACATATGGTTATAACGTCACGATAATTACAAACGTCACGATGATTACAACGTCACGATGATTATAACGTCACGATGATTACAAACGTCACGATGATTACAACGTCACGATGATTACAACATCACGATGCTTACAACGTCACGATGATTACAACATCACGATAATGACAACGTCACGATGATTACAAACGTAACGATGATTACAACGTCACGATGATTACAACATCACGATAATTACAATGTCACGATGATTACAAAAGTCACGATGATTACAATATCACGATGATGACAAACGTCACGATAATTACAACGCCACGACAATGACAACGTCACGATAATTCCAACGTCACGATGATTACAACGTCACGATGATTATAACATCACGATGATTACAACATCATGATGATTACAATATCACGATAATTACAACGTCACGATGATTACAACATCACGATGAGTACAACATCACGATCATTACAACATCACGATGATTACAACATCACGATGAGTACAACATCACGATAATTACCACGTCACGATAGCAGCAAGGTGGGTTAGACGGTGTGTTTCTTACCTGGCCACCAGTCGTTGATAGATCTCATCGGTCATGACCTGATCGGGACCTGCTGTGTGTATGGTCTGCCACCAGGTACCGGGCTGTGACAGGTCCTCCTGACACAGGCAGTGCCCGACTGCCAGGCTGACGTCAGCAGGTACTGACAGTGCGTCACACAGCGTCTGCACGTCACAACCCGTGCATGACGTCAGTCCCTTTTAGATTTGGAGCATCGTCAGTGGTTATACTGCACTGACACTTTCCCCGTTCAGAATGACTCGGTAAAGGTAAAGGTGTCCCATAATCTATGTGGTCATAGGGGAGCAAGGCATCGGAGACCTCAGCTTCTTTAGGGGCCAGCATATTGAGGGTGGCGCCCATCTCCTCTCCCTCGTTGCGTTACCTTCCCTGACCTTAAAAGAGGGCAGGTACCCATTGACAGCTGGGTGAACTGGGGGGAACTGTACTGAAGCCAAGGCGCACAAACGGTCATCCATCCAACTGGTAACCATGCTTGATGCTGCTTAACCTTAGCATGGGGAAGCGAGTGCTCTGACCACTGAGCTATCCCGTCTCATTCAAAGCTCCCGTTTTAGGGGATTTTAATGAATTTTTTAAAAATTATATATTTTACAACACTTTAAGTCACAGCAGATTTCTCTTGGTGAAATTTGGGCTGCTCTCCACAGAAGAGCACACCGCTTCAAGAGCAGCGCCACCCATTTTCATTAACTTTTTTTTCTTTTCGTCTGCGGGACCTCGGTTTATCGTCTCATCTGAAAGACTAGCACCTAGACCACCACTCATAGTCTAATCGATGGGGAAAAGTTTTGGGCCCAAACGAGGATCGAACCATCGAATCACACACTTTCGACCCGAACTTTTCGCTTTCTAGGCAGGTGCATTACCTCTAGACCACCAAACCATATTCAATCCTTAGAGTTGACATTAGTACAACCCTACTCCCCTCAAAGTCCTTCAGACGAGACTATAAACCGAGACTCTGTGTTTGAACGCACACTGAACACCTTGCGCACACGTTAAAACCTGTTTCGCTTTTCGGAATAGTAGGCTATACCGTGCCAATAGGGACAGATAACATAGGGAGTGACCACGATCTTGTAATGATGACATTCCTACTCTTGTCTAAAAAAAAAAAATCAAACAATTATGACAATTATGAATCTATCATTGTCACACCTCTGTCAGGCAAATAAGAACCTGATACGATTTCAACAGTAAAAAAAAACCCCAAACAAACATACCACTACCACCAACAACAAACCAAACAAACAGAATCTGACCTGAAGCAGGGAAGACGACGACGACGAGGGGGAGGAAGGAGCGGAGGTGGAGGAGGATGAAGAGGAGGAGGAGGAGGAGGAGGCGGAGGAGGACGAGGCAACCAGAACTGACTTCAGCAGAGCAGAGGGAACGTTGGGCAGCATCAAGGTCTTGGTCACCCTGAGGTGAGGCAGGTCCTTCACCAGGTGCCTCAACACTCTCTCCTGGTTCCTCACCTGCCCGCAAGCCTTCCTCACCTGCCTCTCCAAGATCTCCGCCTGGTCCTTCACATCCAGTCCCCGGAAAAACTCGTTCCCGCCCACAGACTTGATTTCGGCGATGACCAAACCGAACTGACGGTGAAGGATGAGGATGTCACACTCCCCGTTAGTGATGTCTTTAGGGATGCTCGCATCCTGACAACTCGGCAGCCGAGCAGCAGCAGCAGCAGCAGCAGCAGCAGCGGCGGAGGCGGCAGGGTGGAGAGGGTTGGTGTGGGCGGACAGGTACTTCTGAAACTCCAGGGTGGAGATGACCATCATGACCTGACCGGGGAGGAAGGTCAAGGCCTGCAGACAGCGCC
>CM060347.1:1489670-1497170 GCA_030674155.1 Stramonita haemastoma | reverse complement strand
CAGTGAACACATGACCTTTCAAAACTGCATACACACGTGGATTGGATGAAAAAAAAGCACAAGAGTACTTATTTCATTATCCTCGATATAAAGAATAACAATATCAAAAAAATCAAAATCAACTCAAATCAAATCAAATCAAATCAAATCAAATCATCTCTCTCTCTCTCTCTCTCTCTCTCTCTCTCTCTCTCTCTCTCTTCTCTCTCTCTCTCTCTCTCTCTCTCTCTCCTCTCTCTCTCTCTCTCTCTCTCTCTCTCTCTCTCTCTCTCTCTCTCTCTCTCTCTCTCTCTCTCTCTCGTAAGGGTAGGCCATCGTGTGCCGGTAGGAACAGATGACCTTTACAAAACTGCATACACACGGATGATAAAAAGCACAAGGTGTTCATTACCTCGAAAAAAAAACATCAAATCAATATCAATATCAATATAAATCAAATCAAATCAAATCCTAATCCATTCATCAATCATAATTCTCAATCCTCATCTCTCTCTCTCTCTCTCTCTCTCTCTCTCTCTCTCTCTCTCTCTCTCTCTCTCCTCTCTCTCTCTCTCTCTCTCTCTCTCTCTCTCTCTCTCTCTCTCTCTCTCTCTCTCTCTCTCTCTCTCTCTCTCTCTCTCTCTCTCTCTCCTTTTTCTGTTTGTTTGTGTACAAATATTTCTCTACCAGATTGACTTCCTACTACACGCTTTTGCCAGGAATAGGACCAGGCAATTGTTGCGACACCATCCCCCTTCCCCCTCCCCCCTTGCCCCCTCCCCTCCCCCCCCCCTTGCCCAGGTGAGAGCAGCTCAGATTTCACAGAGAAAAAGTGTACTGTTACAGAAAGGGATACACAATACATTGTTGTATGTTGTATGTGTGTTGTATTGTAGTGTGTTGTATTCTTTTGTGTTGTATTGTAGTGTGTTGTGTTGTATTGTGTTGTGTTGTCTTGTATTGTATTGTACTGTGTTGTATTGTATGGTATTGTGTTGTGTTTTGTTGTGTTGTATTGTACTGTATTGTGTTTTTCGTGTTGTATTGTATTGTGTTGTGGTTTTTGTGTTGTGTTTTTTTGTGTTGGGTTGTATTGTATTGCATCGTTTTGTCTTGTACAGTATTGTATTGTGTTGTTTTACTGTATTGTATTGGACTATGATGTATTGTACTGTGTTGTATTGTACGGTGTGGTACTGTATTGCATTGCATTGTATTGTGTTGTATTGTATTGTATGGAGTTGTATTGTATTGTATTGCATTGTATTGTATTGCGTTGTATTGTACTGTATTGAAGTGTATTTTATTGGGTTGTATTGTATTGTATTGTATTGGGTTGTATTATCTACCACCATAAGTTACAGAACTATTCTCTGCGCGAAATTCGGGATGCTCTCTCTCATGGAAGATACAATACAAAATATTCTTCTTCTTCAAACGCTACACACAGCAACTATTGTTCTCTGCCATATCAGCGAAAATGCGTTGCACTGCCTTTAAACGCCTGATGACAAGTCAGTCCCACTTCATCCAACTTTGGCGTGGGAGAGAATCTATTATCTTTTAAGTATCGCTGGAAAACAAAGGCTGGATAATGGACCAAGAAGGCAGAAATAAGACAAAAGATGGAGGTAAAGGTAACGGTGTCCCATAACCTATGTGGTCGTTGCGGAGCAAGGCATCAGAGACCTCAGCTTCTCTAGGGGGCCAGCATGTTGAGAGCAGCGCCCATCTCCTCTCCCTCGCTGCGTTACCTTCCCTGACCCTAAAGAGGGCAGGTACCTATTGACAGCTGGGTGAACTGGGGGGGGGGGGGGACTGTACTGAAGCCAAGGCGCACAAACGGTCACCCATCCAACTGGTAACCACGCTCGATGCTGCTTAACTTTGACTTGGGGGAAAGCGAGCACTCTGACCACTGAGCTATTCCCCCCTCCCCCCCCCCCTCCCCTGAAGGAGGTAGCAGGTAGAAAAAGGAACGATACAGAAACAAAGAGAGGGATAGAAAAGAGGGAAGAGTGTTTAGACATCATCTTTGAACTTGAAAGGGGCAAATTTTACACCATTGGTAAAGTGGTACATCTTGGCTCTCTAGCCGAGGAACGAAAAACAAAAACAAGCAAACAAAAAACCCAAACATCTATTTTTATTCTCGACAGGAAAACATTTTTCTCCACCTGGAGTTGACAATGTCTGTTCCCTGTACTGTCCATTCCCCGGGAAAGCCTTTTTATGGAAACTTTAATAGTATAATCCCATGCCACATAACCATGTGTGTGTGTGTGTGAGTGAGAGAGAGTGTGTGTGTGTGTGTGTGTATGTGTGCGTGTGCGTGTGTGTGTGCGTGTGTGTGTGTGTGCGCGTGCGTGCGTGTGTGTGTGCGTGCGTGCGTGTGTGTGTGTGTGTGTGTGTGGTGTGTGTGTATGTGTGTGTGTATGTATGTGTGTGTGTGTGTATGCGTGCGTGTGTGTGTGCGTGCATGCGTGTGTGTGTGTGTGTGTGTGTGTGTGTGTGTGTGTGTGTGTGTGTGTGTGTGTGTGTGTGTGTGTGTGTGTGTGTGTGTGTGTGTAAAAGCATGCACGATAACTATCTAGCATGCAAATCGATTTTTCCAAGACATTAAAACCAGCTGTTTTTGGTAGTATCAATGACACGTAAAAAAAAACCCAATCAAACACCCCCCTCCCTACCCCCCCCTACCCCCCCACCAAAACACAAAACAAAGAAACAAAATACCCCCCACCCATCAACAACAAGACAACGACAACGACAAGGAAAAGACTTAATCCTTCAAGTTTTATTAATACATTAGGTCACGCTAAACCCGCCAAATTGGCGGCGGCAGCCGTCAGCAGCCGCCGGCAACTGGTTGGAATCTGTGGTCGTACCCTTTTCTTCTTTCCTGCTATGAAAACCGGCGATACCCGTTCACGCTGCCAGCCAGCTGCCGTCAGCTGCTGTCAGCCAGCAATTTGCTTTGCCTCGTGTACACAAAAAAAACGGCTGGCTGGTCCAAGGGAAGTAATTTCCCACCATACCGACAGAGTGAATGCACTTGATTTGCAGGAAAGCAGTAGGCCTATACAGATTCGTGGCAAAAATTGAAAATGGATGAAGACAAACTCATTGTGGCTGTACAGAGGAGATCTGTCATCTACAGAGAGACAAACAGATAGTGACAGAGAGACAGACAAACACACAGAGAAGGGTATTTTCAGGTTATTTCATTATTAAAAAAAAAAAACCCACCAACAAAACACCCACAAAAAACACTTCCTTAAAATAATATAATTATTAATGAAACCTATCCAGTCACAATGTGGCCACAAGCCTAATATTAATAATACAACAATTTGCCCGACAGCAACTTCGGGCCCTACCGTGAACACTGGTGGCGGCAATTTGCTGACGGCAACTGGCTGACAGCAATTTGGCGGGTTTAGCGTGAACGTAGCTTTAGGCAACTAAAAAAGACCCCTCTCCCCTGATAAATCTTATGTTTATTATTTTATTTATTTGTTTATTTATTTCTTGCTTATTCTTTCATTTCGAGGATAATGCAATCAACACTCATGTGTGTGTTGCTGTTGTTGTTTTTAATACATCCAGTCCCCGTCTGTATGCAGTTTTTGTAAATTTTGTCATCTGTTCCCACCAGCAACCAATGGCCTACACTTTTGAAAAGAGGAACAGGATTTAACGTGTGCACAAGATGTTCTGTGTGCGTTTGCACACGGGGCCTCGGTTGATAGTTTCATCCGAAGGACTTTTGGGGAGAGTGGAGTCAGCACTGATGTTAACTCCAGAGGAAAAGTCCCCTTGAACGGAATTCGAACCGGGTCGTCAGATTGCAAGCGGAATTTTCTAACCACTAGGCTATCTTGTTTAAACTAGGGGGACGGGATAGCCTGGTGATCAAAGTGAAGCGCACACGATCTGCTGACCCGGGTTCGACCCCCCCCCCCCCCAACAGAACCCTCTCTCCCCCCCCCCCTTGCTAAAAAAGGAGCAATAAAAACAACAAAAAATCCACAACAAAAACAAACAAAAACCAAAATAACCCAACAACAACAAAACAACAACAACAGAAAACGTCATCCTTCAAGCTTTATCAACCCATTAGGTTAAGCAACTACAAAAAAGTCCTCTTTTAATTATATTTGTTCATCTATTTATTGATTGATTGATTTATTGATTGATTTACTAATTAATTAATTTATTTATTCATTTATTTCGAGCACTCATGTGCTTTCTTTTACCTCCAGTACCACCATGTATGCAGTTTTGTAAATTTTGTCATCCGTTCCCACCGGCACGCAATAGCCTACTCTTTCGAAAAGCGGAACAGGATTTAACATGTGCGCAAGATGTTCTGCGTGCGTTCGCACACGGGGTCTCGGTTTATAGTCTCATCCGAAGGTCTTTTTGGGGGGAGTGGAGTCTACATTAATGTTAACTCCAGGGGAAAAGTCTACCGGATTCGAACCCGGGCCGTCAGATTGCAAGCACAATGTTCTAACCACCAGGCTACTCCGTTCAAACTAGGGGGACGGGGAAGTCTGGTGGTCAGAGTGATGCGCTCGTGACCTGCTGATCCGGGTTCGAATCTCGTTCGAGGGGAATTTTACCCTGGAAGTAACATCAGTGCTGACTCCACTCCCCCCCAAAGTCTTTCGGATGAGACTATAAACCGAGGCCCCGTGTGCGAACGCACGCAGAACATCTTGCACACACGTTAAATCTTGTTCCACTTTTCGTAAGAGTAGGCCATTGCGTGCTGGTGGGAAGGGATGACAAAATTTACAAAACTGCATACATAGCGGTACTGGAGGTAAAAGAAAGCACATGAGTGCTTATTCCATTATCCTCGATGTAAAAGAATAAATAAATAAATGAATAGATAGATAAATAAATAAATAAATAAATAAATAAATAAACAATATGCAGGCGTGGGGTCAACGCTGTAGGAACACAAGCAATCCTCATGTGATGATCATTTCCCACTCTCTCATCCCTACCTGGTGTTGATCTATGACCTCAACCCCCCAAAACAACTACACAGTGCATTTTTTCATACTTTAAAAAATCTGGGAAAACTAGCCAACATTTTTTTTTCTGGCTGGCACTCTATACAAGATACTACATGACCCAACAAGCTAACCCTGGAGTGTAGCCTAAGAGAAAAATATTTAAAATATGAAAACTAAAGGGAGTTAAACATATCAAACAAGACACATTCAGAAGCCATTCAGAATAAACTCCCTTACCCTCTGTATCTGCTTGCCTGTTCACATGTCTGTCTGTGTGTCTGTTTGTCTGTCCGTATGTCTATATGTATGTATGTAGGTAGTAGGTAGGTATGTAGTGTGTGTGTGGTGTGTGTGTGTGTGTGTGTGTGTGTGTGTGTGTGTGTGTGTGTGTGTGTGTGTGTGTGTGTGTGTGTGTGTGTGTATGTGTGAGTGCGTGTGTGTGTGTGGTGTGCGCGTGCATGCGTGCGTGCTGTGTGTGTGTGTGTGTGTGTGTGTGTGTGTGTGTGTGTGTGTGTGTGTGTGTGTGTGTGTGTGTGTGTGTGTGTGTGTGTGTGTGTGTGATTTAACTAAGTTCTCCTAAATGTAAACTATCCCGATGTTTCGTCGTTGCATTTATGTGTTAGATAATTATGTTTTCTATTGTTCTTTGAACACGCTGTAAACTTAAAACTTGTTGCTACTCTGTGTCATTGCTTTGTATTGTTCAAGTATATTTTTCATCCCGAAAATAAACTTATGGTAAAACACAAACAGTCCGACAGGTTGACAGGCAGACAGACAGTAAGGAAGAATAGATGGAAAAGAAAGAAAGAAAGAAAGAAAGAAAGAGAGAGAGAGAGAGAGAGAGAGAGAGAGAGAGAGAGAGAGAGAGAGAGAGAGAGAGAGAGAGAGAGAGAGAGAGAGAGAGAGAGAGAGAGAGAGAGGAGAGAGAGAGAGGAGAGAGAGAGGAGAGAGAGAGAGAGAGAGAGAGAGAGAGAGAGAGAGAGAGAGAGAGAGAGAGAGAGAGAGAGAGAGAGAGAGACAAGGCAAGGCAAGGCAAGGCAAGGCAAAATTCTTTTATTCGAGGATAATAGATAAGCACACATGTGCTTTTTTACATCCAGTCCCCGCCCCTTTCAGGGATAACATCAAGATAAAAAGACAGCCTCAACTAAAACAAGAACAATTATAATGATCCAATTACCAAGAGCAAACCATACCAAGTATCAAACAACAGGTAAGAAATAAGACAGAGATACAATATTAAGGTAATGTTATAAAAAGGCACTCATTCAGAAACGAAAATAAGAAGTAAGAATCAGTGATGATTTTGATTTGAATAATAAACAAGCAAACAAACAAACAAAGAAACAAAGAAACCAAAAAATAAAAAAATAAAAAAAAAAAAAAAAAAAAGTAATAAACAAACAAACAAACAAACAAAAAAAAGGGGCAATGATTATAGATCAAACATGAGAATATGATGAGGTTAGATGACTGAAAACATCAATCCACCACCATCTATCATCAAAATATGTCCCATAAAACATAAGATTTTGATAGAGGGTGAGAAAGAACAACATCAACAGGTAAGAAATAAGACAGAGATACAATATTAAGGTAATGTTATAAAAAGGCACTCATTCAGAAACGAAAATATGAAGTAAGAATCAATGAAGAATTTGATTTGAGTACAAAAAACCAAACAAAAACCAATCAAAGCAACAACAACAACAACAAAAAAGGCGCAATAATTAAAGAGCAAACATGAGAATATGATGAGGTTAAATGACTGAAAACATCAATCCCACCATCTATTATCAAAATAAGTCCCATAAAGCACAAGAGAGAGAGAGAGAGAGAGAGGAGAGAGAGAGAGAGAGAGAGAGAGAGAGAGAGAGAGAGAGAGAGAGAGAGGAGAGAGAGAGAGAGAGAGAGAGAGAGAGAGAGAGAGAGAGAGAGAGAGAGAGAGAGGGAGAGAGAGAGAGAGAGAGAGAGAGGAGAGAGAGAGAGAGAGAGAGAGAGAGAGAGAGAGAGAGAGAGAGAGAGAGCAGGGCAAGGCAAGGCAAGGCAAGGCAAGGCAAGGCAAAATTCTTTTATTCGAGGATAATAGATAAGCACTCGTGTGCTTTTTTACATCCAGTCCCCGCCCTTTTCAGGGATAACATTAAGATAAGAAAAAATAAAAATAATAGCCACAACTACACAACAACAATTATAATGATCCAAATACCAAAAGTAAGAAACCATACCAAGTATCAAACAACAGGCAAGAGAGAGAGAGAGAGAGAGAGAGAGAGAGAGGAGAGAGAGAGAGAGAGAGAGAGAGAGAGAGAGAGAGAGAGAGAGAGAGAGGAGAGAGAGAGAGAGAGACAGAGACAGAGACAGAGACAGAGAGACAGAGAGACAGAGAGACAGAGACAGAGACAGAGACCGAGCCAGAGAGACACAGAGACACAGAGATACAGAGAGAGACAGAAACAGAGACAGACAGACAGACAGACAGACAGAC
>CM060347.1:1472170-1474670 GCA_030674155.1 Stramonita haemastoma | reverse complement strand
TACCCTGTGACTCACTCATTGTTTGTATATATATATATATATATATATGATAGTTTATCTTTTCCTAGTCTTGTAGCATTGTGTTCTAGGTTGGTATAATGTGTGTGTGTGTGTGTGTGTGTGTGTGTGTGTGCGTGTGTGTGCGTGTGTGTGTGTGTGTGTGTGTGTGTGTGTGTGTGTGTGTGTGTGTGTGTGTGTGTGTGTGTGTGTGTGTGTGTGTGTGAGTGAGTGAGTGTTTGTGTGACCTTCTTCAATGTGTGCATTTTAAAAGATTTTTTTCTGTGTTTTTTTTTATTTTGTACGACATATTTTCTTTAGGTTTTTATTCCTCAAATACGCATATATATGATTTTTTTTCTAAGATGGATAGCTTGATGAAAAAAAAAAAAAAAGCAACTGCTTTGCTTATTCTAATGTACCATCTAAAAATTAAAAGTTGACTTTGACTTTGACTTTGACAGGCCATGTTCTGGTCAGGGGTCAAGGCCCTGGCTCATGAATACGCCTCGGACGGGGAGCGTTACATCACGCTGGAGGACACGCTGATTGGCTACGTGGTGGACAGCATGGTGTGGTGCGGTCAGAGCACTCCGCCAGGAATGAACTTCACCCGCTGCCCCTCATGGAACGACTGTCCTTCAGAGGCCAGCGAGGCTTTCTGGGCCGCGGCCTCCAAAACTGTGAGTTCATTAGCTTGAAGTTTGTTTCAACAAACCCTACACATTTGGTGACAATGGGTGACAATGATGACATGATTACGTTAACACCCAAGTTTCCATCTCTTATATGTCCCTGCCTTCATAATCTGAAATCCTGTTCACCCTTGCAAAGTGTGTAACCTTTATAGGTGTGTGCACGTGGACGTGTTTGTTTGTTTGTGCGCGTGTGTGTGTGTGCGTGCATGTGCGTGTGTGCGCGCATTCGAATTTGTTAAAATTATTGTTGTTCATTGCTTGTGTGTTGTATAGGTCGAATGCAAGCGCTTTGATTTGTTTTTTGTTGGTTTTTTTTGCAAGATATAGCGTTATATAAAATTCATGTATCATTATTATTATTAAGTTTGTTTCAACAAACCCTACACATTTGGTGACAATGGGTGACATTGATGACATGATTACGTCAACACCCAAGTTAACTATGATAACACAAATGACAACAGTAGTATTGATGAGCATGGCTGACAATAATGAAATAACTAATGACACCAAACATTACAATGATAATGTAAAATAACAACAGTAATAGTGTGATCTGCTGACCCGGGTTCGATTCCCGTTCAAGAGGAGAGTTTCCTCAAGGAGTTAACTTCAGTACCTCTCCACTACCCCCAAAAGTTCTTCCCATGAGACTCTAAACCGAGGTCCCGTGTGCGAACGCACGCAGAACATCTTGCGCACACACGAAGAGTAGGCCATTGTGTGCCGGTGGGAACAGACATGACAAAATTGACAGAACTGCATATACATGGGAACTGGATGTAAAAAAGCACTTATTCCATTATCCTCTATGTAAAAGAATAAATGAATAAAATTTTGGAGCAGCAAGAAGCTTATAGCTTGTAGGGTGTTCCACCATCAAACAAAACGAAATTTATTATTTTGACAGCTGAAAAAAAGCAACCCATTGTCACACCAAATTAATTCTATTAAAACAAGTGTAATTAATTGATAAATCAACGACATCTTTTCTAAATTGGCAGCCTTTACACCTGTGGAAACTTTGAAACCTTATATTTGCATATTGATAACTTAAAAGGTAAAAACGTAAAGGTGTCTCATAACCTAGGTGGTCATAGGGGAGCGAGGCATCAAAGATTTCAGCTTCTCAAGGGGCCAGGATAATAATTGAGGGCGGCGCCCATCTCCTCTCCCTCGCTGCTTTACCTTCCTTGACCCTAAAGAGGGCAGGTACCCATTTATACAGATGGGTGAGCTGGGCGAGTATACTGAAGCCAAGGCGCGCAGACGGTCACACATCCACTTGGTAACCAAGCTGGATGCTGCTTAACCTTAGCTTGGGGAAAGCGAGTGCTCTGACCACCGAGCTATCCCATCGCCAACAACCGAGATGTTGGTGACAATGGATGACAAAGGACAAACTGTAGTAGTCTTCAGTTTAACGTCTTTCCACTTTATGTGATACCAGACGATCGCGCGCGCGTGTGTGTGTGTGAGTATGTGTGTGTGTGTGCGCGCGCGTGCGTGTGTGGTTGTTGTGTGTGTGTGTGTGTGTGTGTGTGTGTGTGCGTGCGTGCGTGCGTGCGTGCGTGTAAGTGTGTGTGTATGCATAAACATATCATGTTAACAAATAGAATGTTGCTGAACATCATAACAAGTGAATGAAAATACAAAATTGAATAAAAATACAACAAAAACATCATTGATTATAACAAATGCCTATGGGACATGGACGAACTGACTGTGATGACACCAGGAGACAACAATGATGATGTACACAACAGCAGTACTGATTTTTTGGTGACAATGGATGACAATGAATG
>CM060347.1:1452170-1462170 GCA_030674155.1 Stramonita haemastoma | reverse complement strand
CAAACATAAAGATAGCACAGTTTGATGTCTGATTTATCCTCGAAATGGGAGATAAATAAATGTTTTTGCATGGGCAAATTTGTGTTGCAAAAATTCTGCAACATAGCAGAATTACAAAAAAAGTCTTTTGGTTTTGTTCTGGCAATAGGAGAGATGCACCTGTAAGGGTACGTTCACGCTAAACCCACCACATTGGCGGCGGCAGCCGTCAGCAGCCGCCGGCAACTGGTTGGAATCTGTGGTCGTACCCTTTTCTTCTTTCCTGCTATGAAAACCGGCGATACCCGTTCACGCTGCCAGCCAGCTGCCGTCAGCTGCTGTCAGCCAGCAATTTGCTTTGCCTTGTGTACACAAAAAAAACGGCTGGCTGGTCCAAGGGAAGAAATTTCCCACCATACCGACAGAGTGAATGCACTTGATTCGCAGGAAAGCAGTAGGCCTATACAGATTCGTGGCAAAAATTGAAAATGGATGAAGACAAACTCATTGTGGCTGTACAGAGGAGATCTGTCATCTACAGAGAGACAAACAGATAGAGACAGAGAGACAGACAAACACACAGAGAAGGGTATTTTCAGGTTATTTCATTATTAAAAAAAAAAAACCCACCAACAAAACACCCACAAAAACCACTTCCTAAAAATAATATAATTATTAATGAAACCTATCCGGTCACAATGTGGCCACAAGCCTAATATTAATAATACAACAATTTGGCCGACAGCAACTTCGGGCTCTACCGTGAACACTAGTGGCGGCAATTTGCTGACGGCAACTGGCTGACAGCAATTTGGCGGGTTTAGCGTGAACGTAGCTTAAGGGTGTTTTCCTTCATTCTTCATTTTCATGTCTCTCCACTTAAAGTGTGTGTGTGTGTGTGTGTGTGTGTGTGGTGTGTGTGTGTGTGTGTGGTGTGTGTGTGTGTGTGTGTGTGTGTGTTTCATCAAATAAATGAATTATGATTTCAGAATTATGGAATCCAAACATCATGTTAGATATATCCCTACATTAACCAACAACCCCACACTCTCCACAAAAAACAACCCCCAAAACCCCCCCACCTCACCCTTACTCAAACCAACATCCACCCTACTCCATACCCAAAAAAAAATCCTTTAGATTCTGAAAGAAAGCATTACGTGCACACTGTTTCTCTGAATATGGTTTCTGGCACTCAAGACACAAACCATCTGGGTCTTTTTGTCCTTTTAAAGAAATAACACAGATCTTTCGATATCCTCATAACACCCCCCCCCCCCCCAAACCCCTCCCCCAGAAAACCTTTGTTGTCAACAGCGTATGAAACAAACTCGTATCATACCAACAACAACAAAAAACCAACAAAAAACCCCAAACCTAACCCTACACACAGTTTCCCGCCTATCCCGTAGTGTCCACACCGTATAAGAACTGCGCCAATTGCTGACCGGCCATTCCGCGGAACGCCTCGAAGCAGGTGGGGGAACACGCCCGGAACATGATGGGCAGGTGTTTGACGCCGAACAGTTTGGGCACGGGGCGGATCATCCGCAGCCCTGGCCCATAGCGAGGCCCTTGACAGCAGTCACACCTCTCCTGCCTGGTGGGACACAGACAGAGACACAGAGATAGTGAGAGGGAGCTTAGGAACTCAGAGTTTTATTATTTGTGAGGAGAGAGAGGGAGAGAGTGAGCTTAGGAACTCAAGAGTGTTATTATTGTGAGGGAGAGAGACGGAGAGAGTGAGCTTAGGAACTCAGAGTTTTATTATTGTGAGGGAGGGAGAGAGAGAGCGAGAGCGAGAGAGGGAGGGGGGGGGGGGAGAGAGAGAGAGAGAGAGAGAGAGAGAGAGAGAGAGAGAGAGAGAGAGAGAGAGAGAGGAGAGAGAGAGAGAGAGAGAGAGAGTGTGAGCTTAGGCACTTTGAGTGTTAATATTGTGAGGGGGAGAGAGAGGGAGAGGGAGAGGGAGAGGTAGAGAGAGAGAGAGAGAGAGAGAGAGAGAGAGAGAGAGAGAGAGAGAGAGAGAGAGAGAGAGAGAGAGAGAGACAGAGAGAGAGAGAGAGACAGACAGACAGACAGACAGACAGACAGACAGACAGACAGACAGACAGACAGGCATGTGCGCACATGCACGCATGCATGCATGCATGCATTCACGCACACACACACACACACACACACAACACACACACACACACACACACACACACACACAGGTAAACAGAGAAACTGACAGACAGAGAGGCTGACAGAGAGGCTGACAGAGAGGCTGACAGAGAGGCTGACAGAGAGGCTGACAGAGAGGCTGACAGAGAGGCTGACAGAGAGGCTGACAGAGAGGCTGACAGAGAGGCTGACAGAGAGGCTGACAGAGAGGCTGACAGAGAGGCTGACAGAGAGGCTGACAGAGAGGCTGACAGAGAGGCTGACAGAGAGCTGAAAGCACTGAAATCCACCCTGCATAGTGAGCCAGATGCACAGATAGACAGACAGAAATCTAGCATGCACAGCCAGGCAGACAGACAGACGTACAGACAGACGTACAGACAGACAAACTGAGAGGCAGACAGACTGCTAGACAGACAGAAATCTAGCATGCACAGCAAGGCAGACAGACAGACGCATAGATAGACAGACAGACTGAGAGGCAGACAGACTGCTAGACAGACTGGAATCCAGCATGCACAGCAATACAGACAAAAGGACACACAGACAGACAGACAGGCAGACACACAGACAGACAGGTAAACAGACAGATGGACAGACAGACAGACAGGCAGACAGACAGACAGGCAGGCAGACAGACAGGCAGACAGACAGACAGGCAGGCAGACAGACAAACTGATACACAGACAGACAGAAAGACAGACAGACAGACAGAGAGACAGGCAGGCAGACAGACAGTGATGAAATACATACATTTTCAGCATTCTCTGCACAAGGTCAGGCAGGGTGGAAGTGTCTCGAGGAATCAGGTTGTGTTGGTGTAGGGCCAGCATGGACAGGTCCATCAGACTCTGGAACATCATACATATACAATGATGATGATAGTGTTGTTATTATTGATTTGTTGGTTATTTATTGTTTATTGTTATCATCCATGACGCTCCAAGACGGCCAGATCATGGAGCGTCTTGGCTGTCCCCCAAAGTTTCTCAACATGGTGATCCAGCTACATGAAGACCAGCGTGGCCAGGTCAGAAACAGCAACGACCTCTCAGAGCCTTTCCCAATCACAAACGGGGTGAAGCAGGGCTGCGTTCTTGCACCAACCCTCTTCACTATCTTCTTCAGCATGATGCTTCAGCGGGCCACAGAAGATCTTGATGACGAAGACGGAGTTTTCATACGCTACCGCACAGATGGCAGCCTATTCAACCTGCGGTGTCTTCAGGCCCACACCAAAACCCTGGAGCAACAAATTCGAGAGCTACTTTTTGCTGATGATGCTGCCCTTGTAGCCCACACAGAAACCGCCCTGCAGCATGTAACATCCTGTTTTGCAGAGGCAGCCCAGCTCTTCGGACTCGAAGTCAGCCTGAAGAAGACAGAGGTTCTCTACCAGCCCGCACCTCAGGTAGCGTACCACCCACCTCACATTACAATTGGTGAGACAGAACTGAAGACAGTCCAGCAGTTTACCTACCTGGGATGCACAATCTCCTCTGACGCAAAGATTGATAAAGATGTAGACAACAGACTGGCAAAGGCAAACAGTGCTTTTGGCAGACTCTACCACCGTGTCTGGAAAAACAAACACCTGAAGAAAGACACCAAGATCAGTGTCTACAGAGCCGTGGTACTGACCACCCTCCTGTTCGGCTCTGAGTCATGGGTCACATACAGACACCACCTGCGAATTCTGGAACGCTTCCACCAACGCTGTCTCCACTCCATCCTCGACATCCACTGGAGCGACTTCACCACGAATGCTGAGGTGCTGGAGCAAGCAGGGATCACCAGCATTGAGGCCATGTTGCTGAAAACGCAGCTACGCTGGGCAGGGCATGTCTCTAGAATGGAGGACCATCGCCTACCGAAGATGGTTCTCTACGGTGAACTTTCCACCGGACACCGCTACAGAGGCGCACCAAAGAAGAGATTTAAAGACTCTCTGAAGAAATCTCTGTCAGCCTGCCTCATAGACCATAACCAGTGGTCAGTCCTTGCTGCTGACCGGCAGGCCTGGCGACACACTGTGCATCAGTCGGTCTCCTCCTTTGAGGACAATCGCAGAGCGGCCCTTGAGGAGAGGCGAATGAGGAGGAAGAACCGCGTCCCCTCTACATCAACCCCAGAATCGACTTTCCCCTGCAGCCGCTGCGGCCGGGTTTGTTTGTCACGCATTGGACTGAACAGCCACCAGCGAGCCTGCACCAGACGTGGACAGTGCCCTTAATCTTCGTTCGCGAAGCCAAGCCATGATAATGATTGTTATCATCATCATCACTATTATTATTATCATCCTCCTCCTCCTCCTCCTCCTCATCCTCATCATTGTTGTTATTATTGCTATCATTGTCATTGTCTTTATTACTTCTAATAATATGCCATTATTGTTATTATTCTTATTATCATCATATTTATCATCATTATTATTTTAGTTAAAAAATATTCAGATCATCATCACTATTGTCACCAGCATTATCATCATCATCATCATCGTCGTCGTCGTCGTTTTCATCATCATCATCATCATCATCATCATCATCATCATCATCACTGCTGTTGTCATTATCATACCCACCTACATGCACACACACACACACACAGCCCTCCCCCCCTTACACACACACACACACACACACACACACACACTAACACACACACACACACACACACACACACACACACACACACACACACACACACACACACACCACACACACACACACCCAGAGGCCTACCTGTATTTCTTTGTGGGTGTGTTCTTTCCAGAAGAGGGGGTGCATCATGTTCTCCCCCCCCCCCCCCACATGCACACACACACATACACACACACACACACACACACACACACACACACACACACACATACACACACACACACACACAGACACACACTCACCCTCCCCCCTTACACACACACACACCCATCCCCCCTCCCCCCCCCCACACCCATGCACACCCACACACCCACACTCTCTCACACACACACACACACACACACACACACACACACACACACACACACACACACCACACGCACATCCCTCCCCCCCACATCCCCACCCCCACACCTCTCCCCCCACCTCTCCCCCCCACCCCTCCCACACACACGCACACACCTGTATTTCTTTGCGGGTGTGTTCTTTCCAGAAGAGGGGGTGCATCATGTTGTTCTTCACCCTGACGGCCAGCAGGTTCAGCTGCAGAGTGCCCGCAGGCAGGGCAGGTAGCATGTTGCCCTCCACGTCCAGCTCCTCCAGTTTCCTGCAGAAAGACACACCACACCTCAACCATGTGGGAATAAAAGAAAAACATGATGGTGTGAGATTGTACCATGTAGGAATTAAAAATAAGCAAAACTTTACTGTATGAGATTGAACCATGTTGGAATAAAAGAAAATTACAAGATGAGATTCAACCATGTTGGAGTAAAAAACAACAACATGACAGTATGGGGTTGAACTGTGTGGGAATAAAAAAAAAATTACAGTATGAGATTGAACCATGTGGGAATATAAAAATACAGTATGAGATTGAACCATGTGGGAATGAAAAACAATTGCAGTATAAGATTCAACCGTGTGGGAATAACAAAAAAAAGAAGACAGTCTGAGATCAACAATTAAAATTGAATTAAAAGCCCATTACAATCTGAAATGAACAAGGCTACACTCCTGTATTAACTTGCGGGTCATGTAGTATTTTCTTTAGAGTACAGTGTATCTTCTACAGTGTGTGTGTGTGTGTGTGTGTGTGTGTGTGTGTGTGTGTGTGTGTGTGTGTGTGTGTGTGTGTGAATATCTTGCACACACGTTCAACCCCGTTCCACTCTGCGGAAGAGTAAGCCATTGTGTGCCGGTGGGAATGGATGACAAAATCTACAAAATTGCATATACAAGGGGACCAGATGTAAAAAAAAAAAGCACATGCGTGCATATTTCATTATCCTCTATAGCAAAGAATAAATGAATAAATAAATAAATAAATAAATAGTCGGGGAAAATTTTGGGGCGACTGTTTTGGGCATTGAGGACATATAGCAATACCAGGCAGTCAGGAGAGAAAGTGTGGAAATGATCATCAAATGAGGATTGCTTGTATTCCTACACCCTTGACCCCTACAACACACGCATAATACTGGAGTTAGGAAGCTAGCAGACAACAAAGGACTGAGGGGGTAGGTACAGAGTTTGCTGGAAAAAAACACAAAACATTTCAAACCTACCACAAAATTTGTGCAAAATCACACGAGTTTTCAGTCAGAGGCTAAATTTTCTTTAAAAAAAGTGTTTTTTATTTCTGTGGATGTCTTAGTATGTGTGGTATGAATGCAAAGAGTGATACAGAAAAGCAGAAGAAAAAGCACCAATTTCTAAAGCAGGAGCGTAGCCTCATGTGGGAATAATAAACATTACAGTATGAAATGAGTCATGTGGGAATAACAACACCACAGTATAAAATGAACCATGTTGGAATGCAATATGTGTATGTGACACCCCACCACAAAATAAGTCACTTAGCACCTGACCTACTTTTCCGCTAGGAGCCATTTAAGGCAGGTGGGGGTCAGGTAGTCGATTTGAGATTTTGTTTGATTATAGAACTGAAGTCATCATTCTATCTCATAATGAAATATCAAGGCATAGTTTCTTTTCCTTTAAAAGCATGTTAAAAAAATACCCAAGCCCTAATTCTGACCCCATATTTTGATGCTTAACTTGTCCATATCTCATTCTGTCATTTTCTGCAGTCTATCATTTCAATCTTTAATAACTTTTTAAAGAATCGTCTGGTTTTCAATCTGTTTTTTTCTGTATTAAATAGTCAATTCAAGTCAAGTAAAGTCAAAAACATTTTAATCATCCCTGAAGGGCAAATACAATACTGACAGGCATACTGGTACGAATCATAATCAAAAGACACGAGATAGCTACACTCCATGTTCAATAACCCTTTTAATGCAGATTAATAACATGTCAATAACTAAAAACTGGACCTCTGGTACAGTGTGACTAACGATGTGGTGGAGCGTCACATATCACACAACAAGACAACAACAGTGCACAGCAGCAACAAGACAACAACAGTGCACAGCAGCAACAAGACAACAACAGTGCACAGCAGCAACAAGACAACAACAGTGCACAGCAGCAACAAGACAACAACAGTGCACAGCAGCAACAAGACAACAACAGTGCACAGCAGCAACAAGACAACAACAGTGCACAGCAGCAACAAGACAACAGTGTACAGCAGCAACAAGACAACAACAGTGTACAGCAGCAACAAGACAACAGTGTACAGCAGCAACAAGACAACAACAGTGCACAGTAGCAACAAGACAACAACAGTGTACAGCAGCAACAAGACAACAACAGTTGATCATCGTTGTTCGTCGTTGATCTTTGCGCCTGGTGGCAGCATGATCTGTGGCTCTGTAGGTCAAATGCAAGCGCTTTGATTTTGTTTTTACAAGAGATAGCGCTATACAAATTCCATGTATTATTATTATTATTATTATATCACAAGGTTACAACTGTGACAGATCACCACTGACCTGAGGAATTTGATTTCATTGGGGATGGAGGTCAGCTTGTTGTAGGCCAGACCCAGGTGTTGAAGGTTCTCCAGCATGAATAACCTGAAGACACCAAGGAAAAGAATAAAGAAAAAGGAAACAGAAAGGATTGAAAATGATGATGCATATGGAGAGCAGCATCATCATCATCATCAGCATTATTATTATTATCATCATCATCATCATCATCATCATCATCATCATCATCATCATCATTATTATTATTATTATTATTATTATTATTATCATTATTATTATTATTATTATTATTATTATTATTTACCATTGTCATCATCATCATCATCATCATCATCATCATCATCATCATCATCATTATTATTATTATTATTATTATTATTATTATTATTATCATTATTCACCATTACTACTACTACTACTACTACTACTACTACTACTACTACTACTACTACTACTACTACTACTACTTTTTCATGTACTCTTCACCCTACGAAAATCTTCTAACAATCGTAAAGAAGCGTAAACTTAAATGGTACGGGCATGTTACATGATCAAAAGGACTTGCAAATACAATACTGCAAGGCACTGTCTAAGGAGGAAGAAAAAGAGGCAGACCAAGGAAGAGATGGGAGGACAACATCAGCGAATGGACAGGCCTAGAACTCGACAAAACCCTGAGAAAGGCAGAACAGAGAGAGGAATGGAGGGAACTGGTTGTCAAGTCTTCAGGGGTGCCCCCACGGTCGCCAGACTAGGGGATAGATAGATAGATAGATAGATGGATAGATGGATAGATGGATAGATAGATAGATAGATAGATAGATAGATAGATAATTATATAGATGGATAGATAGATAGATAGATAGATAGATAGATAGATAATTATATAGATGGATAGATAGATAGATAGATAGATAGATAGATAGATAGATAGATAGATAGATAGATAGATAGATAGATAGATAGATAGATTTTATTTTATTATTTTAAACCACTTTATGTCACAGCAGATTTCTCTGCGTGAAATTCGGGCTGCTCTCCCTGGGGAGAGCGTGTCGCCACAAGTGCAGCGCTTACCCATTTTTTTTGTTCCCTCACGGATGGTGTCTAAACACAACACCTGTGTGCATGCTGATTTTTTATATTATTTTGTCATCCACTCCTACCGGAACACAATGGCCTGCTCTTCCGAAAGGCGGAACGGGGTTTTAACGTGTGCGCAAGATGTTCTGCGTGCGTTCACACACGGGGCCTCGGTTTCTAGTCTCATCCGAATGACTTTGACATTCAGCTCAGATAGACAGATAGATAGATAGATAAGACTCTTCACCCCACCCCCCCTCCTCTGCAATAGTGATACACACATAAACACCACCACCACCACTGTAACCCCCCCCCTCACCCCCTGACCATAACACCCAAACCCTGCACACACACACACAGACACAGACACACACACACACACACATACACACACACACACACACACACACACACACACACACCACACACACACACACACACACAACACACACAGACCCGGAGGGCAGGGTGGTCAGGAGACAGTAGGAGGCTATGAAGACACGCAGGTTTCTCAGGCGGTGAATGTCCGGGGGCAGTTCTGACAGAGGGTTGTCTCGCAGCTTCAGCACCTCCAACTGCCACAGGTCTAGGATCTCCACGGGAAGGAACTGCACACACAACAAGTTGTTTGTTTTTTTGTTTGTCAAAGACGATTTTTTTTTTTTTTCACGATGAAATATATTCTTTTTTTTTAGAAACTGTGCACAATTTTTTTTCCCAAGATGAAATTACAAAAAAATTATTCCTTTGTTTTGAAGGTAATGGAAGAAGTACTCATGCGCTTTTTAAATTTTTGTTTCTTTTTTTACATCCAGTTCCAGTGTGTGTGCTGAAAAAAAACCAACCCCCCCCAAAAAAAAACCCCCAACATACAGTCCAAGGGAGGCAATAACATGTATGACAACAGGCTGATGAAGTTGCTCCCCTTTAACTGATCTCTTCAATGTTAATAATTTATGTGGCTTTGATTTTATCTGCAATAATCTTCCAAAAAGGCGATGTGTACGCAGTTTTGTGAATTTTGTCATCTGTTCCCACTGGCACACAAAAAGGGAACAGGGTTTCATGTGTGTGCAAGATGTTCTGCGTATGTTCGCACATTGGATCTTGGCTTATAGTCTCATCCAAAGGAGTGTTGTGTGTGTGTGTGTGTGTGTGTGTGTGTGTGTGTGTGTGTGTGTGTGTGTGTGTGTGTGTGTGTGTGTGTGTGTG
>CM060347.1:1437170-1449670 GCA_030674155.1 Stramonita haemastoma | reverse complement strand
CACCGGCACACGATGGCCTACTCTTACGAAAAGCGGAACAGGATTTAACGTGTGCGCAAGATGTTCTGCGTGCGTTCGCACACGGGGCCTCGGTGTTAAGTCTCATCCAAAGGACTTTTGGGGAGAGTGGAGTCGGCACTGATGTTAACTCCAGGAGAAAAATTTCCTCGACCGGACTCAAACACGGGTCATCAAACTGCCAGCGCAATGTTCTGACCACTAGGCCATCCGTCCCCCCTTACACTGAATAAGTAATGATTTGCTTGTTTTTTTTCATCAAGCGGTCCATTTATCTAGGAACAAAAATAATTTCATCAGTAATATTTAACTACAACATGATTACAACAACCGTTTAAGATGTACCTATAAGAAAAAAAATCAAGCTATCCCGTTCCTTACTTAATGGTGGGTAAATTGTCATAAGGGGACGGGATAGCTAAGTGGTCAGAGCGTTCGCTTTCCCCCAGCCAAGGTTAAGCAGCATTGAGTGTGGGTACCAATTGGTTGGGAGACCGTTTGCGCACCTTGGTTTCAGTACATTCCCCCAGTTAACCCAGATGTAAATGGTTACCTGCCCTCTCTAGGGGCAGGGAAGGTAAAGCAGTGAGGGAGAATAGATGGGTGCCGCCCTCAAGATGCTGGCTCCTAGAGAAGCTGAGGTCTCTGATGCCTCACTCCCCCACAAACACATAGTTTATGTGACACCTTTCTTTACCTTTACCTTTAAATTGTCATATGATGCACAAAAAATCTCATCAATTTATTTATTTATTTATTTATTTATTTATTTATTCTTTTATATCGAGGATGACAGAATAAGCAATAGTGTGCTTTTTTTCATCTGGTCCCCGTGTGTATGCAGTTTTGTAAATATCGTCATCTGTTCCCACCGGCACACGATGGCCTACTCTTATGAAATGGCAAACCTCAGAGCTCTAGCCAATGAATGAACCCCCCCAAAAAAAAAACAAAAAAAAACCACCCCCAAAATCTGACCAATTTGTGAAAAAAGGATAGGATTCAATTGAGCAGAGAGGGAAAGAAACGAACCAAAGGGGGAGTGACTGCGCTCCACAGCGGAGTCCTGAAAGTAGCGCGACCTCGCGGAGTGAATCATGGCGTCTGTGCCCGGAGCCTCTGAGTCTCTGAAAAAATGAGGACACAGTCATTTTTAGCATTTTTAGGCAATGTTCATTGATTTATAAATTGGTTTATTATTGAATTTATTCACCTATTATTTATTTTGATTTTGAGGGTTTATTTATTCATTTACTTATTTATTTATGTTTTTCATTTCAAGGATAATGGAATCAGCACTTGAGTGCTTTTTTTTTTTTTTTTTTTTTTTTACATCTAGTCCCCGTGTGTATGCAGTTTTGTAAAGTTTCGTCATCCATTCCTAAACTGGCACACAATGGCCTACTCTTCTGAAAAGCGGAATGGGGTTTAAAGTTTGAGCAATATGGTTCTGCATGTGTTTGCACATGGGACCTTGGTTTATATGATATTATGAGATCTGAATGACTGACAAAGCGACACCAAAATACCATCATGCATCATATACAAACATCGAAGAAATGAAAAGAAACGGACCCTTTTTAACCTTTTCCCTACAGGTAACCTGCTATAGGGTAACCAACCATCTCCTAACCCTTCCCTCCATATCACGCACTACTGGGTTACTACAGAAGCATACAATTACAAATGTGCACAGTGCACATGCACAGGGAGAGAGGGGTTCTCTGCCTTAACATACAGATAGTGTTAAATCTTTGAACTCTTTGAAAAACCTCCGAAAGAAACCATGAAGCAAAACTATACACAGACTGAGCCATTACTTCAAAAAGAACATGATGATCTCAAATCAACACTGACATTGATAATGACTATGAAAATGAATGCAAGGTCTGAACAACTGACAAAGCTACACCCAAAACACCAACATGCACCATGTACCAACATCAAAGAAACAGAACCCTTCTTAACCTTTTCCCTGTGGGTTGTTAGCCACTATTGGGCAACCAACCATCTAGTAACCCATCCCTTTGTATCACCCACTACTGGGTTATAGAAGCATGCAAATGTGCACAGTGCACAGGTAAAAGAGCGGTTCTCTTCTCTCCCTTAACCTAGCACAGCTGTCAGTTTCCCCCACTTTCAGTTCTCCTCAGCTGCTAATTAACCCATCCCATCCCAACCCAGCTGGGGACCAGCTGGTGCTATTCATAGCAGGAACTGACCACACTTGGACTAGGTAAAAGGAAAAGGGCGCACTAAATATAACACTCTGGACTGAGTGATGCTGGATTTGTGCGCTGTGGTAGGGATAGTGTTAATTACAAACAACTAACCCCCAGTCTCCAGCTTTCGGCTATGGCGTTGTGCCCTTGGAAAAGGCACTTTACAGCTATTTTCTCACACCACTCAGGCATAAAAGGGGTACCAACCTTGTGTTGGGGGTTAACCCTGCGACAGACTGGCGTCCTATCCAAGGGGGGGAGTCTATGACTCTCAGTCACTTAACGCGGCCACAGAAACCGGGATAAGCACCGGCCTGATGAGCCTTAAGGCTCAGGGACAGACTTGAACTTTTTAACCCCCCCAGTCTCACTACTCACTGTCTCAAAGCAGTAGCAGCACTCTCTCGCTCCGGAAAATCGTCCTCGTACAGGATGATCTCGGTGTGTGGTACGGACATGGTGTCTCCCCCATGGTAGGAGGGGCTGAACTTGGGCGCTGGCTTGATGACCGTGCGAATGTCCGTCTGCATGTGCATGCGCACGTGCTGTTTAATCATGGCCGCCATCTCCAGCAGCAACTGGTGTTGTGGAATGCGAGGCTCGCACAGTGGGACTTCCTTCTCTGCAAAAGAAGCAGGAAGGATGTCATGGTGGTTGGTTTCTTTCTCCCCTCCTCCCCTCTCCATTTTTGGAGCTCTACTCTCCGCTATTATCTATACTATTCCATCCAAGCTGGTGCTAAGTATAGTGTGCATGGAACTGTCGGCATTTAAACTTGGTGAAAGAGAGGGTACGCTACAACACACTACACTATGCTATGCTACACTACACTACAGTATGCTACCCTACGCTACACTACACTACAGTATGCTACCCTATGCTACACTACACTACAGTATGCTACACTACACTACACTACACTACACAGTAAGCTACACTACACCATACCACACTACGCTAAACTACACCACACCACACGACACCACACCACATAACACCACACCAAACTACACTACACTACACTACACCACACTACACCACACCCACACCACACCACACTACACTACACTACACTACACTACACTACACTACACTACACTACACTACGCTACACTACGCTACACTACGCTACGCTACGCCACACCACACTACACCACACCACACCTCACTACACCACACACCATACCATACCACACCACAATATACACTACACACCACACCACACTATACACTACACCACACCACACACCACACCACACCACACCACACTACACACACCACACCACACCACACCACACCACACCACACCACACACCACACCACACCACACTACACCACACCACACCACACACCACCACACACCACACCACACCACACTACACCACACCACACTACACCACACCACACACCACACCACACTAAACTACACAAGTTACACTAACAAAGTTTACAAAAGTGCATGCACATGAACACTGGGTGTCAAAAAGCACCTGAGTGTTTATTATTTATCAAATGCATTATCCTCCAATCAAAAAAGAATGAATAATGAAAAAGAGATGATAATTGATATAAATGAACACTTCACTACACTTACATAACACTCATTATAATGCTATGATACTCACACAACGCTACACTACACTAGACACAAGAGATATAAGCATCTGTTCTGTATTCATTATTCAACTGCCAAATTACAATAACAACAAGATGAAGAACAACCCCCCCCACCCCCAAAACCAAAGAAACACACAAAAAATCAAACAAATAAAAAATGTATATCCCACACACATGCACACACACACACACACACACACACACACACATGATTCTCAGTCTGCAAGTCAGTATGTTCATCTGCTTGCTGTTCAGTGTATCAGTCTGCCTTTCTGTCTTTCTCTCTCATGCAGCAACAACAGCAACAACAACAACAGCAGCAGCAGCAACAGCAACAACTACAACAAAACAACAACAGCAACAACAACAATACCCACCACCACCAACCACAAAACCACCACCAACAACCACCACCACCCACCAACCACCAACCCCCCCCCCCCCCCCCCCCCCCCCCCCCCCTCCTAACCCACCTTCAGGGTCAAAAGTGATGGTGTTGACTTTGGTCTGGGTGCGAGGGTGGACTTTGTCCTGCGCCAACAGATCGGTCAGTTTCTTCACGTTGTGCTTGGAGTACACAATCTCCCGCACCTGGCGCAAGGGCAGATGACTCCTCTCCGCCACGGCGGCCATGAAATGCTCCAAGGTGAAGGACGGCGGCTGGAAGAAGCGGATGTCGTCACACTCGTAATCCAGCATGATGTCCGGAATCTGTTTGGGGGCGCGAGGCGGGAAGGGGTCGGGCCCTCGTGGCTTGAACGGTTTCACCAGGCTCTTCCCGTCGATGTACGTGCCCAGGTTGGTGCGACCTCTGAACATGGGGTCAAGGACGTAGCGCTCGTCCTCGCGCGACACGAAAGAGGTGACGTTGCTGACGGGGGAGCGGAAGGGGTAGGTGTTTCGGGTGGGGCCCGATTCTGAGGGGGGAGGGGAAGCTAGGCTGGGGGCTCCGCTCGGGGGTGGGGACATCTGGACTTCGTCTTCGGGTTTGAGGTCAAACATGTCGAACACGTCGGAGAACGGGTGTCTCTCCGGGGACCCGCTTTCCTCGGAGAGTTTGTTTTTCTCCGATTCATCGTCCGGGGTGAGCGGGGGTAGTTTTCGTGGAGCTCTCGGTTTGCGTAACAGCTGTCCTGTTCTGAGTTTCTTTCCGTGAGCTGTGAGGCCTGGGATTACCACCTGTGTAATAATGATAATAATAAAATGATGATGATGATGATAATAATAATGATGATGATATAATAAGATGATGATGATGATGATGAAGATGATGATGATATGATGATGATAATGATGATGATGATATAATGATAATAAAAATCAATAATAATAATAATAATAATAATAATAATAATAATAATAATGATGATGATGATGATGATGATGATGATGATAAAAATTGATACTACTACTACTACACTACTACTACTACTACTACTACTAATACTACTACTACTACTACAACAACTATTACTAACTACACTACTACACTACTACTACTACTACTGACTACTACTAATGTGATGATGATGATGATGATGACAGTAATGATGATGATGATGATGATGATGATGATGATGATGATGATGATGATGATGAGATGATGATGGATGGATGGATGGATGATGATGGATGATGGATGATGATGAATGAATGATGATGATGATTATAAAAAAAAAAAATAAAAAAAAATAAATGGAATTTACACAGTGCTATATCTTGTAAAGTAAACAATTTGAAAGTATACAATGGTGAATATAATGAGACTGGTTGAAGAAAATGATGAAGGAATGAGTGAGTGAGTGAGTGAATGAATGACTGAATGAATGACTGAATGAATGACTGAACTGAAATAATGAAATGAATGAATGAATGAATGAGCGAAGTGAGTGAGCAAACGAGTGAATGAATGAATGAATGAATGAATGAGTGAATGAGTGAATGAATGAATGAATGAATGAATATGTGAAAAATAATATAGATTTATCATCATGACCATTTCATCATTATCATCATAAACAACAGCAGCAATAAAAACATTATCACTACTACCAACATCATGATCAGATCATGATGATCATGTTTATCAACAACAACATAACAACAACATGAAATTACCTTTTAGTCAACAACATTCATGAAGATAATGATGGTAATGATGATGATGATGATGATACTTCTACAACTGCTATCACTACTACTATTACTACTATGTTTGTATTATTAATATTAATAACAATAGCAAGAAGAATATGAATAACAACAAATAATAACAAAAAAAAACAACAACAATAATAATAATGATAATAATAATAATAATAAATAATAAAAAATAATAAAATAAATAAATAATAAAAAATAATAACAGGTAACGGTAAAAGGTAAAGGTATCCCATAACCGCGGTCATAGGGAAGTGAGGCATAGAGACCTCAGCTTCTCTAGGGGCCAGCATTTGAGGGCGGCAACCATCTCCTCTCCCTCGCTGCTTTACCATCCCTGACCCTAAAGAGGGCAGGTACCCATTGACAGCTGAATGAACTGGGGGACTGTACTGAAGCCAAAGTGCACAAACTGTCACCCATCCACAAGTAACCACGCTCGACACTGTTTAACCTTGACTTGGGAAAGCGAGTGCTTCTGAATAATTATGATATAATAATAATAAAATATAATAATAAAAAAAAATAAATGATATAATAATAATATAATATAATAATAATATTTAATATAATAAAGTGTGTGTGTGTGCGGCGCACACACGCACCTATGCATGTGCATGTGAACTCACCTGCACATTTGTGAGTGCGAGTGTACGGTGTGCGCGCATGCGCGCATGCACACACCACGCACGCACACACACACACACACACACACACACACACACACACACACACTTACACGCACGCACGCACGCACGCACGCACGCACGCGCACGCACGCACGCACCATGCACGCACGCACCGCGTGCGCAGCGCGCACACACACACACACACCATACTGGGAACATGTGATCGTTTCGTGGCAAAACATCTCACCACACTCAGTATTGAATCGCCAATGATTCAGAAATAATTTCTCGAGCTTTCTCGAGAGCTTTACTGATCAATATAACCTACCGGATCCGCTTTGGACGTTGTTAAAGATTCGAGGAACATTTTGGTGGCTTTGATCTTCCTTCATATGTGAATCAAACCACTAATTCCACTCCCAAAACTGTAATTATCACAAACTTCACACACACCGCCGCCATTTTATAAGCTCGACGTCGTCAAGCAACAACACCGGAAGTAGTACTGAGGGAGGTCACACAGCGTGAACTTTGACCTCAACTAGAACTGAGTTTCTCTCTCTCTCTTTGTCTCTCTCATTTATTATACTAATCCTAAACTTAACCATTAAAAAGAAATGTTTTGGTTCTTGTGTTGAATTTGAAATTGTATTCTTGTCATCTAAATAACGACAGGCTGTGTTTGGTTTTGGTTGGTTGGTGTTGGTTTTTTCCCTCTTGTTGGTTTTTCTCCTCACATAGATGTTACCCCTTTTGGACTTTTTAAATTCATGTTCTCGAACACGACTTGGAAAATGTTGTGTTTGGGCGTTACA
This sequence comes from Stramonita haemastoma, assembly GCA_030674155.1. NCBI lineage: Eukaryota > Metazoa > Mollusca > Gastropoda > Neogastropoda > Muricidae > Stramonita > Stramonita haemastoma. Next base: position 1,442,209 of record CM060347.1, on the reverse strand, counting down.
TCACAATGTTGTTGATTTCTTAATTAATGTTTGTTTTCTGTTAGTTTAGTCTGTTTTTTTTCTGTTAGGGTGAGGTTCTCCTCCTCCCCCCCCCCCCCCCCCCTTTTCTTCATAATATTGTTTTAAAGACAGAAAGATTTGTGAAAATATTTTGGTATGTATTATCTATCTATAAAGCAAAAAGATTCACTACGTGCGTATTTTCTTCTATATTCAAATTGTTTTTTTAAACTACATTTTTTCCAAACATATTTTCTTTCTCTTTCTCTTTTCATCTTTACAGGCAGCAGTGGTAGGCCACAGGAATATTTACCTATTCCTAGAGCTGCAATGGACACTTCGAATTCTAAAAAGTGTCTTGCTCCAACCACCGAGTGTGTGTGTGTGGTGTGTTTGAAATCATAACTTCATGACCGTATTTGTCACATGTAAGATCGCTGGTTTGTTTGTTTAGTTGTTTAGTCTCACCCAACCCCACCCTCTCTCTCTCTCTCTCTCTCTGTGCAACTGTGTTTCAAGTGTTACTGTCAAGTTGAGATACTGCAACAAAGTTTCACAATAACATCTTCTCGAACCTAAATGACGTCAATCCATCACGTCATTATGATACCCCCCCCCCCCCCCCCCCACTACCCCATTTCCTGAAGAAGTTAAGGCGAAATATGGGGAAAACCTAGAGACTAGATGTTGGTTGTTTTACTTTTCCATTGCCATCACACACACACACACACGTAACACACACACACACACACACACACACACACACGCACCCATGAATAGTATCCCTTAGTCAGGCGACTGTGGGGGAACCCTCGAAGACTTGACAACCAGTTCCCTCAATTCCTCTCTCTAGGCTAGATCTAACACCAACACTGCAATGTTAAATGATAGGAAATCTATGTAGGCCTAGATCTAGATCTAGTTCCGCTAGTAGGCCTACCGAAGAAAAGCTTGAAAAGTCCGACTCTAGATTTCGTTAATTTTGATTCATTAGTCCACTCTCAGTATGTAATAATAATAATAGTAATGATGATGATAATAATAAAACAGAAAACGAAACAAATATGCTATTTGCTGCGGGGCTATGTTGTTTTTATTCTCTCTTAACAAACACAAGATGGCGACTCTTTGATACACATAGGCGACAAACTTCAACTGGTTTTTTTTTTTTTAATATGGCTTTTACAAAATCACGTGAGGCTTTTCAGATTAATCGCAATTTCATGGTAGTGTTGAAACCTTTTCAGGTTGTATATCCTGTGGACGTGACGACACGATTTCAAGGTTAAGCTAAGGTGGAGCAAAGTCGAGTGAACTTGAATATCATTAGTCTGCGGACAATTCTGCAGTGCCGGCATATTTTTACTGAAAAGAAGGGACAAATAATCCATTGACGATGGCGATTTGAAACGAGTGACCTTAATAATGACTTGTTTAATCGCCATGTTATTGGAGACCCTCAGTGTGTATGTGGCATGGAAAGAGAAATAGGTAAACATCTAGACTTATTTGAATGTTCTCAATTTAATGCAGCACTCCCCCCCCCCCCCCCCAACCTCCCCCTCCCCCAACATTTTGCATCTTTCTCAGAATTTTACACATATTTCTTTTCTTTTAAAAGGTAGTCAGAATCTTCGGACGGACACAAACATGCTCATAATTTTAGGGCTGTCCAAACACATTGTTTCTTGTGTACCATGATTTATTAGTGCTGCCTCTTTCATTGTGTATAGCCTAGCTCAAAAGTACATGACGTAAAGAAAGCTTCGTGCTAGTTTAGAGATAAAACTGTTGACGCAAAGATTTGTGAATAATGTTTCTGGGTTAAGGAATGTCAAGCAACGTGTGTGTGGCCTGAGTCACAATTTTGAGTGTGTGTGTGTCCGTTTGTTTATTTGTGTTACTTTTTTTTTGTGCTTTTACTTTTCTAATACAGATGTCATATCCCCCCCCCCCCCCCCCCCACCGTCCCCACCTCGCCATTTCTTTACTTTAGTCTTTTGTATTCATATGCACTTTCAGCAGCTGTCGCTGTTTTCAAAGTAATGGATATGCAGGCCTATAATAATTATATACCAGCTGCGAGCCAATGCTTTTACTTTTGAAGCACGCAATGTTGTTGTTGTTGTTGTTTTCCCAGCTTAACACTCTGGGGGGTCACCCGGAATGTGTTCTCTGACTCACTCATCCTACCTGGGAATCACTGTGAGATTGAAATTGCACACATTGAATGAGAAGTTTGCGTGTATGACTGTTTTCAAGTACCTCGCCATATAGGCAGCCATACTCTGACTTCAGAGGATAAAGCACGCAATAAACCGTTGGCTTCTTGTCGAACCATGCCTGCGTGTATCATAATATTTTTTTCTTGTTCTGAATAAACATCTCTCCACCTACATAGTCTAGCTGAATGACATAGGTCATAATGGGTGGCGCTGCTCTTGTGGCGACGCGCTCTCCCTGTGGAGGGCAGCCTGAATTTTACGCAGAGAAATTTGCGTGACTTGAAAGTGATATAATAGGGCCCAAATAAATAATAAAGTGTGACAATGCGGTGATCTAAACCACCGTGATTATAGGTGAACGGAGCTTTTTATTCATTGGTTTGAATACTCGTAGGTTTTTTGTTTGGTTATATATATATATATATATATATATAATATATATATATATATATATATATATATATATATATATATATATATAATGTATATATATATATATATTTTTTTTTTTACCCAAAAAGCATACACAAATGCCAGTTCCCCGTGGGGATGCCGGGGGATTTTCCAGCATAAACTGCATCCCCACCTTCGGAAAATTCTGTGCTAGAAACATCCCCCCTTTCTATCTCTCTAGTTGTGTCTGCCTTTTCCCTTAGCCTTCTATTATCTCTGTTTTCTATTTTCCGTGGGGATGGGGTAGCTCAGTGGTCAGAGAACTCGCTTTCCCCAAGCTATGGTTGAGCAGCATTGAGTATGGTTATCAATTCGATGGTGACAGTTTGCGCGCCTTGGCTTCAGTACAGTCCCCCAGTTCACCCAGCTGTGAATGGGTACCTGCCCTCTTGAGGGTCAGGGAAGGTAAAGCAGCGAGGGAGAGGAGATGGGCGCCGCCCTCAACATGCTGGCCCCTAGAGAAACTGAGGATTTTGATGCCTCGCTACCCAACGACCACCTAGGTTATGGGGACACCTTTACCTGTTTCACACCTTCCCAGTTCACTTCCCTGCCTATCTTTTTAAAGCAAATCTGACAATTATTTTCTTGTTTTCGCGATGACCCTAGATGAGGCCGGTACCCATTTACAGCTGGGTGAACTGGGGGACTGTACTGAAGCCAAGGCGCGCTCGCAAACGGTAACCCATCCACTTGGTAACCACGCTCGATGCTGCTAAACCTTAGCTTGGGGTAAGGGAGTGCCCTGACCCCAGAGCCCTAAATGCCATTGGAGTTGCCAAAATTGTTGTAAGGGGGCATGCATCCCTAATGTGTGGCCCTAGTGGTCGGTGGGGCTTTAAACAGCAACATTCAATAAAGCGAAACAGACACCCATTTTTTTTTGGTGTCGTGGCTGCTCTAAAAGCAAGCAAGCAAGCAAGCGAGCTAGCACTTAAATGTTCATTATCTTCCATCTGTTGAATCAACATCATGCACAGCTTGTTTTACTCACGGCTGCTTCTGCAGGGACAAAAAAACCACTACACTTTGAACTCGTATACAAATGACAGGGGAATAAAATACTCCCTAAAAAAACCCATCACCAAATCAAACAAATCCAAGAGAGAGAGAGAGAGCAAACTCAAGTGTTGGAGATGATTGTAAGCCTACAGCGCATTACCATATCAATAACTGCGCTGCTTTCAAATCCAACAGCTTGTTTTATTCGTGGCTGCTTCGGGATAAACGCACTTTGCGCTCATTTTACATAACAGGGAAAGAAGCATCCTCCCCTAAAGAAAAACATACACACACAACAAAAGACCCCAACACACACACACACACACACACACACACACACACACACACACACACACCACACACACACACACACACACACACACCCCACCACCACCACCACCACCACCACACACCACACACACACACACAACAACAACACACACACAACAACTACAACAACACGCACACACACCTGTTTATTTAAGCACACACACACACACACACACACACACACACACACACACACACACACACACACACACACACACACACCCCTACCTGTTTATTCAACCACACACACCTGTTGATTCAAGCCAGCGTCAAGTGTTGGGAGCTGATCTTGATAAAAAAAAACACAAAAAAACCCAACTTGCAAGCCTACACTATATATATAAACACGCACGAAAACGACTCGACTTTATTCATTCGCTTCTCTTTTACCCTACGACAAGGAAACAAAACAGTGAGAGAAAAGAGAAAAAAAACCCACAACGCTCGCTAGGCCTAAACCAAGACTTGCCCTGCTTGTGTGTGTGTGTGTGTGTGTGTGTATGTGTAGACCTAACCTACGCGTGTGGTTGATAACTCAGTGTGGATATCGGTGCCCCAGTGGACTCAATTCACTGACTGCTAGGTTGTGGTTGATGCGGTGTGCTGTGGTGTAGTGTCAGTCAGTAGCCTACTCATCGATCATCAACAATGAATGTGAAAGCTGCGGTGTGGAAACATGCGGCTGGAAGCTCCTACTGGGTCCAGCGCTGTGTCGGCAGTAGCATCAGCATCAGCAGCAGAAGAGGCTTCAACGGGAGTGTGGCGGTCAAGGAAGAGGTGAAAAAGAGGAATGCCCCTCTCTCTGCCCACGACATGCCTCGAAGTGGCGGTATCGCTTCCATGATGAGACTGCCTGTGCAGAGCAATACTGACGGTATGTATGTCACTGTTGTTTGGTGTGTGTGGTGTGGTGTGGTGTGGTGTTTTTTTGTGTGTGTTTGTTTGTTTGTTTTGAAACGGGGGCAGGGGTGGGGGTGGGTGGGTGGGTGTTACTTTCTCTTTGTGTGTGTGTGTGTGTGTGTGTGTGTG
>CM060347.1:1414670-1419670 GCA_030674155.1 Stramonita haemastoma | reverse complement strand
GCCAGGGACAACCCTCTTGTTGCCCTGGGTTCTTTTACGTGCACTAAAAATGTGTTACATGCGAGATATCGGTTTATCATCTCATCTGAAAGACTAGCACCTAGACCATCACTCATCTTCTGATTCTGATTCTGATTCATGGTCTAATGGATGGGGAGGGGGGGGGAGTTTTGGGCCTAAACGGGGATCGAACCACCGCACACTTCGACCCGGACTTTTCGCTTTCTAGGTAGGTGCGTTACCGCTAGACCACCGATCCACTCTGACGGCCCGTGGCATCCTCACATGGGACTAGAAATACTTTAAACCAGAAGAAGAACAATAGGCCTAGTGTCTAGAACATGGTGACGGGATAGCTCAGTGGTCAGAGCGCTCGCTTTCCCCCAGTCAAGTTAAGCAGCATCGGGCGTGGTTTACCAGTTGGATAGGTGACCGTTTGCGCGCCTTATAAGCTTCAGTACAGTCTCCCCCCCAGTTCACCCAGCTGCAAATGGGTAACTGCCCTCTTTAGGGTCAGGGAAGGTAAAGCAGCGAGGGAGGGAGGAGATGAGCGCTGCCCTCAACATGCCGGCCCCTTAGAGAAGCTGAGGTTTCTGATGCCTCGCTCCCCTACGACCGCCTAGGTTATGGGACACCTTTACCTTTACTTTAGAACATAGTGTAGATGAAACATGTTTAGAAACGGGATATCCTGGTGGTTAAGAGTGATGTGCACTGTGCTCGGGATCTGCTGACCCAGGGTCGAATCTCGTCCAAGAGGATTTTTCCTTTGGAGTTAGCATCAGTGCCGACTCCACCACCTCTAAAAAGTTCTTCGGATGAGACTATAAACCGAGGTTCCGTGTGTGAACGCATGCAGAACATCTTGCGCACATGTTAAAACCCAATCCAATCCAATGATGTTGCTAAGAGCCTCGCTGACCGCACAGCCGCTCCGCTTTTCGGAAGAGTAGGCTATTGTGTACCATTGGGAACGGATAACCAAAGCTGACAAAACTTGCATACACACAGGGACTGGTTGTAAAAAAAGCACACGAGTGCTCATTCTATTATTCTCAAAAGAACTCAATCCTCTCTCTCTCTCTCTCTCTCTCTCTCCTCTCTCTCTCTCTCCTCTCTCTCTCTCTCTCTCTCTCTCTCCTCTCTCTCTCTCTGTCTCTGTCTCTCTCTCTGTCTGTCTCTGTCTGTCTGTCTCTGTCTGTCTGTCTGTCTGTCTGTCTGTCTGTCTGTCTCTCTCTCTGTCTCTCTCTCTCTCTGTCTCTCTCTCTCTCTCTCTCTCCCCTCCTTCTCTCTCTCTCTCTCTCTCTCTCTCTCTCTCTCTCTCTCTCTCTCTCTCATCTCTCTCTCTCTCTCTCTCTCTCTCTCTCTCGTTCATTCGTTCATTCGTTCATTCGTTCATTTATTCTCTCAGCCTGAAGCACTTTTGACGATTTAAATCCCTTCTTTCCTTTTGACAATGATGTAAGAAAACAGGCAAGCATCAGCAATACAAAACATTTTAATAGATAACCAAAAATTCCCACACACTCAGCAATACAAAACATTTTAATAAATAACCCAAAATTCCCACACACTCGGCAATACAAAACGTTTTAATAAATAACAAAAAAAATTCCCACACACTCGGCAATACAAAACATTTTAATAGATAACCTAAAATTCGAGACACTCAGCAAAATACAAAATACTTTTAATGGACAGCTAAAAAATTCCAGACACGGATCAGCAATACAAAACATTTTAATACATAACCAAAAAATTCCAGACACATTTATGTCTCCGAAACTGGCCCAGACCAAAAGCTGTGTCAGTTAACGATGTCGGCTCATTGCTCAAAGCCTACACTAAAATGTTATGTTGCAAATTGTTGTGTTGAGATTGCCTTTAGCAATGACAAGCTCTTAACATAACAACCTGCTACTCTCTCCTTTTAAAGGAGAAAAAAAAAATCACATGAAGTTGGAGTATGGCTGCCTATATTTATGGCGAGGTACTTTGAAAACAGTCATACATGCAAACTTCTTATTCAGTGTTGCAATTTCAATCTCACAGGGATTGCCAAGTGGGATGGATGAGTGAGTCAGAGTACTGCACATTCTGGGTGACAGACCCCCAGAGTGTTAAGCTGGGGAACGCACAACAGCATCATCATCATCACAACAACAACAACAACAACAACATATTTCCGAAGTACTCCACCGAAGTTATTTTCGCACACACCGCCATAGTCCTTGGAGGTTCTCCATGTCACAGGGATATTATAGGCTAATCATACTCCTTGAGTTAATAATTCGCTACAAGTTAACCTCCGAAGTCAGAATGCAGCTACCGTATTAGTGGTTGGTGTCCCATAACCTAGGTGGTCGTAGGGGAGCGAGGCATCAGAGACCTCAGCTTCTCTAAGGGCCAGCATATTGAGGGCGGCACCCATCTCCTCTCCCTCGCTGCTTTACTTTCCCTAACCGTAAAGAGGGCAGGTACTCATTTACAGCTGGGGGACTGTACTGAAGCCAAGGCACGCAAACGGTCACCCATCCAACTGGTAACCATGCTCAATGCTGCTTAACATTGGCTGGGGGAAAGCGAGTGCTCTGACCACTGAGCTATCCCGTCCCCACCGTATTGGTGGGTAGAAAAAAGATCATAATAATACGAGAAAAATCACCATCGGTTAACCAGGGGACGAGATAGCCTGGTGGTTAAGAGTGTTGTGCATTGCAATCGCAATCTGCTGACCCGAGTTCGAATCCCATTCAGAGTATATTTCCTCTAGAGTTAACATCAACGCTGACTCCACTCTCCCAAAAAGTCCTTCGGGTGAGACTATTAAGCGAAGCCCCGTGTGCGAACCCACGCAGAACATATTGCGCACACGTTCAAACCTGTTGTTCCGCTTTTCGGAAGAGTAGGCCATTGTGTGCCGGTGGGAACGGATGATAAAATTGACAAAACCGCATACACGCAGGGTCTGGATGTAAAAAAAAAAGGACACTGAGTGCTTATTCCACTATCCTCGAAAAAAAAGAATACAATAAAATAAAAAAATAAACCCTCAGAGTTATAGCAGAGAAACGAAAAACAAACGATAATAAAATAATTGATTGATGGATTGATTTATTATTTATTTATTCATTCCGTCATTCTTTTGCATCAAGGACAATATATTTTATTTGCATCAAGTTCAATCTGGAGAAACTAAAGCAGGAGAAAGGTGGTCACAATAGCCCAGTGGTATTGGTAGGAGAAGAGGAGAAAGGTGGTCATCATAGCGCAGTGGTATTGGTAGGAGAAGAGGAGAAATATGATCACCATAGCGCAGTGGTATTGGTTAGGAGAAGAGGAGAAATATGATCACCATAGCGCAGTGGTATTGGAAGGAGAAGAGGAGAAATATGATCACCAAAGCGCAGTGGTATTGGTAGGAGAAGAGGAGAAATATGATATCACAATAGCGGAGTGGTATTGGTAGGAGAAAGAGGAGAAAAGGGCGATCACAATAGCGCAGTGGTATTGGTAGGAGAAGAGGAGAAAGAGAGAAAGGTGGTCACCATAGCGCAGTGGTATTAGTAGGAGAAGAGAGCAGAGGAGAAAAAGGGCGATCACAATAGCGCAGTGGTATTGGTAGGAGAAGAGAGAAAGAAGAGAAACAGGTGGTCACAATAGCCCAGTGGTACTGGAAGGAGAAGAGAGCAGGAGGAGAAAGGTGGTCACGATAGTGCAGTGGTATTGGTAACAGCGTTACACGAGGACACCTCCCCCATCTGAAACTGAATGACCACCACGGCGTAGGTGACCAGTGTCCCCGTCACCTGAAACACACACACACACACACACACACACACGCGCGCGCGCGCACGTGCACGCGCGCGCACGCACGCACGGACACAAAACACACACACACACACCATATTTTGCATGCACACATGCACACACACAAACACACATACACATACACTCACACACGGATGCACGGACACACACACATGCACGAACGCACGCACGCACACATACACCACACATGCACACACACACATGCACGCACACAAAACACACACACATATTTGCACGCACACATGCACACCACAAACACACACACACACACGCACACACACACATACACTTACACACACACGTACGCACGCACCCACACACATACTCGCAAGCACGCACGCGCAGACACACACACACGCACATACGCGCGCACGCACACATACACATACATACTCGCTTGCACGCATGCACACACGCACAAACACACACACACACACACACACACTATATATATATATATATATATATATACATATATATATATATATATATATATATATATATATATATATATATAGTATATATATATATATATATATATATATATATATAATATATATATATATATATATATATATATATATATACATGATACACACCGAATCAAATATTTTGCTATGGATCTGTCTGTATGTATGTGTTTATCTATTCTTTTATTTTCGCGATGATCATGGAATAAGAAATAATCTTATGTCAACAGTGCGTGTTATTACTTTTTTTTCATTTATTCTTTTATTTTGATAATAATGGAATAGCAAAGTGCGCTTTTTTACATTCAGTCCCCGTGTATATGAAGTTTTATAAATTTTGTCATCAGTTCCAACCGGCACACAATGGCCTACTCTTCCAAAAAGCGGAACAGGTTTTTACGTGTGCACAAGATGTTCTGCATGCGTTCGCACACGGGACCTCGGTTTATAGTCTCATCCGAAGGAGTTCTAGGGGAGAGTGGAGTCAGCACTGAGATGAGGGGGAAAATCCTCTTGAACAGGATTCGAACCGGGATCAGCAGATCACAAGAACATCACTCTGACCACTAGAATATCCTGTCCTTGTGTGTGTGTGTGTGTGTGTGTGTGTGTGTGTGTGTGTGTGTGTGTGTGTGTGTGTGTGTGTGTGTGGTGTGTGTGTGTGTGTGTGTAAGTGTGTGTAAGTGTATGTGTGTGTGT
>CM060347.1:1397170-1409670 GCA_030674155.1 Stramonita haemastoma | reverse complement strand
CGGGTGCGAACGCGTGCGTATAATGTGTAAATAATGGTGGTCATATGTCTGTTCTAGTTAATGGTTTTTAAGAACATTGTATCTAAACATTGGTGTGTGTGTATGCGTGTGTATGCGTGTGTTTGCGTGTGTGCGAGCGCGCGTGCGTAGAGTGTGAGTGTTTGTGACATTTTATTTGAAGTTATATGATGTTTGAACAAATATGAAAATGTAGCTACTTCGTGTGTTTGATTATGATTTGTATCAATATGCCTGTCAGTATTGTAATTGCCCTTCAGGGATGATTAAAGTGTTTTTGACTTTGACTTTGACTTGATACAGCCCCCCCCCCCCCCCACCACACACACAGAGACTGAGACATCAGGGGGGACGGATAGCCTAGTGGTCAGAACATTACGCTGGCAATTTGACGACCCGGGTTCGAGTCCGGTCGAGGAATTTTTCTCCTGGAGTTAACATCAGTGCTGACTCCACCCTCCCCAAAAGTCCTTCGGATGAGACTTTAAACCGAGGCCCCGTGTGCGAACGCACGCAGGACACCTTGCGCACACGTTAAATCCTGTTCCGCTTTTCGTAAGAGTAGGCCATCGTGTGCCGGTAGGAACAGATGACATTTACAAAACTGCATCCACACGAGGACTGGATGCAAAAAAAAGCACAAGAGTGCTTATTCCATTATCCTCGATATAAAAGACAGCCGCCGCTGCAGTCTAGTGGTTAGGGCGCTGGACTCATAATCTAAAGGATGCAGGTTCGATCCCAGCTTTCGGCTATGGCGTTGTTCCCTTGGAAAAGGCACTTTACGGCTATGTTCTCACCCCACCCAGGTGTAAAAGGGGTACCAACCTTGTGTTGGGGGTTAACCCTGCGATAGACTGGCGTCCTATCCATGGGGGGGGGGGGGGGAGTCAATGACTCTCAGTCGCTTAACGCCACAGAAACGGGGATAAGCACCGGCCTGATGAGCCTTAGGTTCGGGACAGACTTTAACTTTACGATATAAAAGAATAAATCAAATAAATCAAATCAAACTGGCCTGGTCATTGATGCAGATGCCCATGACGGTAGTGGTGACTATGCCGATCAAAACCTCCAGGACAACGAAGCCTAGAAAAGCGGCCTCGTCCACCCGTGCAGAGGAGCTGCCCATCCCGTAGATCATCAGAAAGATCGCAGGGATGCCTCTGAAACACATAGGCCCCCACACAGCTGTCAGTCCCCCCCCCCTTCCGCCACTTTCAGCTCCTCTCAGCTGCTAATTAATCCACCCCGTCCGCATCCATTGGGGGACGGGATAGCTCAGTGGTCAGAGCGCTCGCTTTCCCCCCCAGTCAAGTTTAAGCAGCGTCGAGTGTGGTTACCAATTGGATGGGTGACCGTTTGCGCGTCTTGGCTTACAGTACAGTCCCCCCCCCCCCCCAGTTCACCCAGCTGTCAATGGGTACCTGCCCTCTTTAGGGTCAGGGAAGGTAAAGCAGCGAGGGAGAGGAGATGGGCGCCGCCCTCAATATGCTGGCCTCTAGAGAAGCTCAGGTCTTTGACGCCTTGACCCAAGGTAATGGGGTACCTTTACCGTTACCTTTTATCCCATCCCAGCCCAGATGGGGTCACCTGGTGCTAATTACAGCAGGAACTGACCACCTTGGACTAGTATATATAGGTAAAAGGTAGGAACGCGCTAAATTTAGCACTCTCAACTGAGAGATGTCGGATTTGTTCTCTGTGCTGCACAATCTAGTTCTGTTTTTTACATTTTTTTTATCATGTGTCTAGTCAGATGGCTACACACACGTTCACATACACACACACACACGCGCGCGCACGCCACACACACACACACACACACACACACACACACACACCACACACACACACACACACACTGAAGGAGAAAAGCAAATCAATGCTTATTCAATGGACCATGTGGAAATTTAAAAAAAAGACTTGATTTGACTTGACACACAAACACAGAGGGAGGGAGGGAGGGAGGGAGAGAGGGGAGAGAGAGAGAGAAGAGAGAGAAGAGAGAGAGAGAGAGAGAGAGAGAGAGAGAGAGAGAGAGAGAGAGAGAGAGAGAGAGAGAGAGAGAGAGAGAGAGAGAGAGAGAGAGAGAGAGAGAGAGAGAGAGAGAGAGAGAGAGAGAGAGAGAGGAGAGAGAGAGAGAGAGAAAGAGAGAGAGAGAGAGAGAGAGAGAGACAGACAGACAGACAGACAGACAGAGACAGACAGACAGACAGACAGACAGAGACAGACAGGCAGACAGAGACAGACAGAGAGACAGACAGAGACAGACAGAGACAGAGAGAGTCAGAGACAGAGACAGACAGACAGAGAGAGACAGAGAGACAGAGAGAGAGAGAGAGAGACAGAGAGAGAGAGAGAGAGCAAAACAATAACAACAACAACTACAACAACAACAACAACAACAGTCAAAAAAAAAAGAAAGTTAAAAAAACAAAGGCCTGACCCACCCGACAAAGGACACGGCGATGACGTGACTCAGACAGTTCTGCAGGTGTTGGACAATGGCGCACAACACCTGATGCTGACCACGCAGGTGGTCAAACACGTCTTCAAGGTCCTCCTGCAGACCACTCTCCCCCCTCTCCCCCCTCTCCTCCTTCTCCTTCCACTCCTCCTCCCTTTCTTTGCCACGGCAACCACCCCGGATACGCTGCAAAGTTTCCTCTACGTGCTGCTGCAGACGTCTTGGATCTTGCTGTGGTAGCGGCAGCCCGTTTCTGGACTTGTGCTGTGCAGCGCTGAAGTCTGAGCTCTTTGCGTCAGGTGTGGTGGGCTGGTATGGATCACCATCTCTTTGTGAGACCTTTACACTGGATGTGTGTTGGAATAACTCCTCTTTTTGCGATCCCTCTGCTCCAGTTGTGGGCTGGTATGGCTCGTCTCTTAAGGATGAGTTTTCTTTCGCTTTGTCTGGATGACACTGCAGGGTTCTTCAATGTCCTCGAGATGGATGCCGCATCTGGAAGTTTGTCCGTTCGGGGACACGGTTTGCGCTTCTTGCCGTTGTTGGCAGAACAGCGCTGTTTGGGGTTATTTCTAGACCTCGTCTGCGTGCCACTTGGTGGCTTGTGTGCAAAAGTAGGTGCAGAGTTGGAAGTTTGCTTGTTGTTGCCTGGGGAGGTGTCTTCCTTCACTCGGGAATCCTTCTGTCTGCCGGGGTCCAAGCTACCTGGATCATGGGTAGATGTTGCTGATTTTGTTGAGGTTGTTGTGGGTTACTAAGTTCTGTTCATGGTAACGTTGCTGATTTTGTGAAAATCTTGGGTTACGTACAAATTCTGCATCATGGTACATGTTGCTGATTTTGTTGAAGTTGCTGGGTACAAAGTTCTGTATCATGGGTAGATGTTGTTGATTTTGTTGAAGTTGTTGGGTTACTAAGTTCTGTATCATGGGTAGACGTTGCTGATTTTGTGAGGTTGCTGGGTTCTAAGTTCTGTATCATGGGTAGAGGTCCCTGAATTTGTTGACGATCTTGGGTTACTAAGTTCTGCATCTTCCTTTTACACAGTGTTCGTGGAGTTGTACCACGTTCTGTCAGTCTCTGAAGCTGGCTGTTTGAAACACCTTCGTCCGTTTTCCTGACGGAGGCAGGAACAGTTTTCAGACCACGTTCGTCTGACTCTGACTCTTCTCTTTCCAAAAGTCTGCTGTCCACGCGTTGCGGTGTCTCCATCACCAGACAGTCTTCATGAGCAGGGAACAGCAGTCTGAACTGCCGGGTAACGTACTGGTATTCCTTCACCAGCACGTACGTTCCGATAGGTAAAAGGGCGCCATAGCGCAAAAAGGTCCCAGACTCAAAAGAGCGCAAACGCACGTCAGCCCAGAAAACACGTACAAGCCTGGTCCCTCCAGGTTGTGGAATGGGCTGAGAAAGGTTTTGAAGGAGGGGAGAAGGTGTGCAGCCCTACTGTGATGACCACAGTCAGCAGACCCTGGAAGGCGAGGCTGGAGACGAGGAAGTAGAGCACCTGTGTGCGCAGTGTCCGGACATCCTGCCTCAGGCTGTAGCAGTGCTCGTACCTTTGAAGGAGGTTCAGCAAGCGGGGGAGGTGGGTGTGAAGGGCGTGGTAAGAGCCTATGTAGACCATCAGATTCCACACGAAGAACAGTATGTTGGTAATGTAGGATGTCACACTGCCGTCCTCAGAGCTCATGTTGTGGAACATCGTGGTCATGCGTCCTAAGTTCGCAGATAAGATTATCACGTTAGTAGCAAAAATAATTTTCCGGACCCTCTTTCTTTTCCGGCATATTGTGCACGCACGTTTTTCTGTTGTGTGGTGTTTCTGCTGTTGCGGCTTCTTCTTCTTCTCCTGTTTTAGATCGTGGTGGCTTGTTTTGACTGGCTGTTCAGTGACGCCATTAGAGACTAGTGTCTTGTTTCCCCGAGTTTGAGAGACTGGGTGGTACACCGTTTGTTTTCCCGTGACTTCGTGGCTGTCGATCAGAATCACAGCTTGAACATCTCCGCTAGATTTTTTGTGTGGACTTTCTTGGAGGAAACCTTCATCTCTGATGTCTGCCGGAGCAGGGATCAGGTTCTCGTCAGCGGCAGTAGTCGTCTGCTCCTGACGCAGCCCGCGTTGGGGAGCCGTGTGGGTGTGACCAGACGTGAGGACACCCCCCTCCTTCCCCGCGCTGTCTTGGGGCAGTGTCCCCGTGTCCTGCACAAGGACGTTTTCCACATGCACGTGCTGCAGACTGTCCTGTGTCTGCACACTGCTGCACGTGCTGACGTCTGCTGTGGACTCTGTCGTCACGTGCTGAAGACTGTCCCGTGTCTGCACACTGCTGCACGTGCTGACGTCTGCTGTGGACTCTGTCGTCACGTGCTGAAGACTGTCCTGTCTCTGAAGACTGTCCCGTCTCTGCACACTGCTGCACGTGCTGACGTCAGCTGTGGACTCTGGCGTCACGTGCTGGCAGTCCTCTGGCACTGGGAATCCAAAGATGGCCATCAGTTTTAAGACGGGTCCCAGCACCAGAGGAACGAAGCCGTGTTGGGTGTTTGGAGGCGGGCCTGTTTTCTCTGTGAGCATGAACTGTTGGTGGTGATGCTCCCCTATACAGGATGATGGTACAGAGGCTGATTTCATGGTGGTATACTTCGTTTGCTAGATCCTTTGAAAAACACTACAGATGCTGATTTCGTGTTTGCTGACTTTGTTTACTAGATTCTTTGAAAAACACTACAGATGCTGATTTCGTGGTTGTAGACTTCGTTTGCTAGATCCTTTGAAAAACACTACAGATGCTGATTTCATGGTGGTATACTTCGTTTGCTAGATCCTTTGAAAAACACTACAGATGCTGATTTCGTGTTTGCTGACTTTGTTTACTAGATTCTTTGAAAAACACTACAGATGCTGATTTCGTGGTTGTAGACTTCGTTTGCTAGATCCTTTGAAAAACACTACAGATGCTGATTTCATGGTGGTATACTTCGTTTGCTAGTATCCTTTGAAAAACTCCACAGATGCTGATTTCCGTGTCTCCACTGTAGACTGTACGTTGCTAGATCCTTTGAAATACACTACGATGCTGATTTCTGTGTGGATACTTCGTTGCTAGATCCTTTGAAAAACACACTCAGATGCTGATTTCAGTGTGTAGACTTCGTTTGCTAGATCCTTGAGAATCCAACAGATGCCTGATTTTGAGGGTCAATAAACTGTTGGTGTTTGCGGCTAGATCCTTTGAAAACACTACAGATGCTGATTTCAGTGTATGGTGTAGACTTCGTTTGCCAGATCCTTTGAAAAACACCACAGATGCTGATTAGGGGTATCGTTTCTGTTTGCTAGATCCTTTGAAAAACACTACAGATGCTGATTTCATGTGGTATACTTCGTTTGACTAGATTCTTTGAAAAACACTACAGATGCTGATTTCATGGTGTAACTTCGTTTGCTAGATCCTTTGAAAAACACTACAGATGCTGATTTCAGTGTGTAGACTTCGTTTGCTAGATCCTTTGAAAAACACTACAGATGCTGATTTCTGGTGGTTAAATTCGTTTGCTAGATCCTTTGAAAAACACTACAGATGCTGATTTCATGGTGGTATACTTCGTTTGCTAGATCCTTTGAAAAACACTACAGATGCTGATTTCGTGTTTGTAGACTTCGTTTGCTAGATCCTTTGAAAAACACCACAGATGCTGATTTCGTGTTTGTAGACTTCGTTTGCTAGATCCTTTAAAAAAAAACTTTTCTCCATATGGACTGTTCTTTTTCTTCAAGTTTCAGAAGTATATTCCTCGCAGATTATTTTTGTTCAGCCCAAACACCCCGGCATTTTTGTTGAATCACCTTCGTTGATACTTGTACACTGCACTTGAAGCCCAACATTAAAAGAGACAATCTTGTCAAGTTCCAAGACGAAGGAATTAAGAATTCGAAAGTTCAGCAATGAGCAAAATTAGAATACAAATGGAATCGTCAAGTTCCATTCAGAAAGCTTGTTCTGTCAAGCTTGTTAGTTTGTGTTTATTATGACGATTTTCTTCGACAGAGAGATCAGTATAAAAACAAAGCCATCATGCATGTTTATGCTTTCCCTCGATAAAAAAGTTTCAAAAGTTTTGTGGTTTTAAGCCAGGCTAACACAATCTAGCTTTTTCTAATGTACTTTTTTTGTTTTAGCATACAACCCTTAAAAGTTCTCAAAACCATATTCTCATTCTGACACAAGAAAACACAAGGAGAGAGAAAAAAAAAGTTCTCAAAAATTTAATATTTTCTCATTCTGACATGAGAAGTCACAAGAGAAAAAAATAAAGTTCTCAAAAAATATTTTCTTATTGCTACAGAAAAAAGTCACAAGGAGAAAAATAATATAACCCTCAAAAAATTTTCCCCATTCCACACTTGACAAATCGTGATCACAGAAGATGGACTCCAATCCGTTACAAACAACGAACACGTCACAACAAAAGAAAACGTGTCTCATCCAGCAGCCGGCATGATGAAATCCCCAAGAAACAGAGCAGCTGACTGGTCTCCCCACAGACACCACACAGTGTGTAACGTGTGACATCTAGGCACCGTATCTCTCTGCAAACTCCCACAGTGTGTAACGTGTGGCGTCAAGGTACCATATCTCTCTTCAAACTCTCACAGTGTGTAACGTCTGACATCTAAAATGAAAAAAAAAACACAAAAGACAAAAAACCCTTGTGGCTACTAGTCACCTTGTCTCTCTGCAAACTCCACAGTGTGTAACGTGTGACATCTAGGCACCGTGTCTCTCTGCAAACTCTCACAGTGTGTAACGTATGACATCTAGGCACCTGTCTTCCTACACACTCCCACAGTGTGTAAGTGTACATCTAGGCACCGTGTCTCTCTGAAAACTCTCATAGTGTGTAACGTGTGATATCTAGGCACCGTGTCTCTCTACACACTCCCACAGTGTGTAACGTAGACATCTAGTACCGTGTCTCTCTGCAAACTCTCATAGTGTGTAACGTGTGAATCTAGACACAATGTCTTTCTGCAAACTCCACAGTGTGTAACGTGTGACATCTAGGCACCGTGTCTTTCTGCAAACTCTCACAGTGTGTGTAAACGTGTGATATCTAGACACCATGTCTTTCTGTAAACTCTCACAGTGTGTAACGTGTGACATCTAGGCACCGCGTCTTCCTACACACTCCTACAGTATGTAACGTATGATATCAAGACACCGTGTCTCTCTGCAAACTCTCACAGTGTGTAACGTGGGGCCAATAGGTACCGTGTCTCTCTGAAAACTCCACAGTGTGTAACATGTGATGTCTAGACACCCTGTCTTTCTGCAAACTCTCATAGTGTGTAACGTGTGATATCTAGACACCCTGTCTTTCTGCAAACTCTCACAGTGTGTAACGTGTGACATCTAGACACCGTGTCTTTCTGTAAACTCTCACAGTGTGTAACATGTGATATCTAGGCACCTCTATCTCTCTGCAAACTCTCACAGTGTGTAACGTGTGATATCTAGTCACTGTGTCTCCCTACAAACTCTCACAGTGTGTAACGTATGACATCTGGCACCGTGTCTTTCTGCAAACTCCACAGTGTGTAACGTGTGACACACTGTCTTTCTGTAAACTCTCACAGTGTGTAACGTGTGACACACTGTCTTTCTGTAAACTCTCACAGTGTGTAACGTGTGACACACTGTCTTTCTGTAAACTCTCACAGTGTGTAACGTGTGACACACTGTCTTTCTGTAAACCTCACAGTGTGTAACGTGTGACACACTGTCTTTCTGTAAACTCTCACAGTGTGTAACGTGTGACACACTGTCTCTCTGTAAACTCTCACAGTGTGTAACGTGTGATATCTAGGCACCCTATCTTTCTGCAAACTCTCACAGCGTGTAACTTGTTGCTAGTGTGGCATCGTCTCCTCCCACAGTGGGGGGGTTCTGTGCGTGACTGTTGCTGTCCTGACGGACTGGCTTGGGCTGTGACTGCTTGTGATTTGTTCCTGAGACTGGCTCAGTCTCTGTCTCTTTGTATCTCTGTCTCCTCTCGGTCTCTTGGTCTCTCACTTTGTCTGTGTGTGTGTGTTGTGTGTGGGGGGGGGGGGGGGGGGGGTGTGTTGTGTTGTGTGTGTGTGTTGTGTTGTGGTGTGTGTGTGTGTGTGTGTGTGGTGTGTGTGTGTTGGTGTGGTGTGTGGTGTTGTGTGTGTTTGTTGGTTGTGTGTGTGTGTGTGTTGTTGTTTTGTGTGGGTGGTGTTGTGTGTTGGTGTGTTGTGTGTTGAGGTTTTGTGGTTGTGGTGGTGTAGTGTGTGGTGTGTGTTGTGTGTGTGTGTGTGTGTGTGTGTGTGTGTGTGTGTGTGTGTGTGTGTGTGTGTGTGTGTTGATGTGTGTGTGTTCGTGTGTGTGTGTCTATGTGTCGTGTGTGTGTGTGTGTGTTGTGTGTTGTGTTTGTGTGTGTGTGTGTGTTGTGTGTGTGTTGTGTTGTGTTGTGTTGTGTGTGTTGTGTGTGTGTGTGTGTGTGTGTGTGTGTGTGTGTGTGTGTGTGTGTGTGTGTGTGTGTGTGTGTGTGTGTGTGTGTGGTGTAGTGTGTGTGTGTGTTGTGGTGTGTGTGTTTTGTGTGTGGTGTGTGTGTGTGTTGTGTGTGTGTGTGTTGTGTGTGTGTCATGTGTGTGCTGTGCGTGTGTGAGTGTGTGTGTTGTGTTTGTGTGTGTCAGTTGTGTGTGTGTGTTGTGTGTGTTGTGTGTGTGGTGTGTGGTGTGTGTGTTGTGTGGTGTGGTGTGGTGCGGGTGTTGTGGTGTATGTGTGTGATGTGTAGTGGTGTGTGAATGTGTGTATGTATGTAATGTTGTGTGTATGGGTTGGGGGTATGTATTGTATGTATGTATGTATTATGTAGTATGTATGTATGTATGTATGTATGTATGTATGTATGTGTATGTATGTATATGTAGTAGGTGTAATGTATCGTAGTACGTACGTACGTACGTACGCACGTACGTACGCAGCACGTACGCATGTATGTATGTATGTATGTATGTATGTATGTATGTATGTATGTATGTATGTATGTATGTATGTATGTATGTATGTATGTATGTGTTATGAATTTGTCATTAATTTATATCTGTTATTCGAGGAAAATGGATACGTACTGCATGAGCTTTGTATATCTATGTATGTTGATGTATGTATGTATGTAATTTGGTATGTTTTTTGTTTGTAAATTTGTATGATGCTAGGTTTTGTCGTGTGTGTTGTTGACTGTGTAACCGCATGTATGCAGGTTTGTGTAGTGTTGTATGCTCGTCTGCTTGTGTTGCTAGGTGTGTTGTCACAGTAGATTTGTACGATGCTATTCTGATCTTGTTTCTCACAGAATCTCAGGGACTAAACCCGTATGACGTGTGTGTGTTGTGTGTATTGGTGTGTGGCGGTGTGTGGTGTGTGTGTGTGTGTTGTGGTGTGGTGTTTGTGTGGTGTTTGTGTGTGTGTGTGTGTGTGTTTGTGTTGTGTGTGTGGTGTGTGTTGTGTGTGGTGTGTGTGTGTGTGTGTGTGTGTGGTGTGTGTGTGTGTGTGTGGTGTTGTGTGTGTGTTGTGTTGTGTGTGTTTGTGGTGTGTGTGTGTTGTTGTGTGGTGTGTGTATGTGTGTGTGTGTGTGTTGTGTAGTGTGTTGTGGGGTGTGTGTGTGTGTGTGTTGTGGTGATGTTGTGTGAGTGTGTGTGTAGTTGTGTGTGGTGTTTGTGAGTGTGTGTGTGAGTTATAGTGTGTGTGTGTGTTTTGTGTGTGAGTCTGTGTTGTGTTGATATATATATATATATTATAATTATATATCATTGATATAAAACACCTATGTACACACACACACACACACAACCAACACACACACAATATATATATATATATATGTATGTATATCTGCATGCGTGTTGTGTGTGTGTGTACGTGTGTGTGGTGTGTGTGTCGCGCGCGCGTGCGCGCATGTGTGTGAAGGGGGGTGGTGGGAAGGTATGGGAGGAGGAGAGGGGGTTGTGGGGCTCTGTTATCCGGTGATCAACCATAGGCTTAGCCTATACTAGCCTAGTGGTGACAGTGACTGGTTTTTCCTAACAAACTGTGAGACAGAGGCTTGCTAAGGAGGGAGGCTTAGTCATCCCATCAACTATCACAGCAGAGTTCTGGCAATTCCAGAGATGCGACACGTACTGTGGGTGAGAGCGGTTAACATCCATTACCTGATTGGTCTGAAGAGAGACCAGAGCAAACACTTGACGGCGCGCGAACCTGGGGCTTGTAGATTGTTGTTGTTGTTGTTGTTGTTGTTGCTGTTGTTACAGCACTCATACATACATGTGCACGCTCCCACACACACCCATACACATGCACGCACGCACCCCACACACATGCATGCTCGCACATACATATGCCCGGCCCGCACACACAGACACACGGACACACAAGCAAAGATACAGACACAGACAAACAGGCAGAAACACACACAAACAGACACACACGCACAGACACACAGACACAGACACAGACATAGACACACATCCTTCGATGAGACTTTAAATCGAGGTCCCGTGTGCGAACGCACGCAGAACATCTTGCGCACACGTTAAATCCTGTTCCGCTTTTCGTAAGAGTAGCCATCGTGTGCCGGTGGAACAGATGACAATATTACAAAAACTGCATACACACGGGACCGGATGAAAAAAGCACATGTTGCTTATTCTGTTATCCTCGATATAAAAGAATATAATAATAATAATAAGACACACAAACACAGACAGAGGCACACACAGACACACAGACACAGTCACACAGGCCACACACACACACACACACATACACACATACACTCACAAGCACGCACGCAAGCACACACACAAACACGCAGAAACGCACAGAAGCACGCACGATCACACACACACGCTCACACATACACGCACGGGATAAGGGACGGGATAGCCTAGTGGTCAGAACATTGCACTTGCAATTTGACGACCTGGGTTCGATTCCCGATCAAGGGGATTTTCCCCTGGAGTTAACATCAGTGCTGACTCCACTCTCCCCAAAAGTCTTTTGGATGAGACTGTAAACCGAGGCCCCGTGTGCGAACACACGCAGAACATCTTGCGCACAAGTTAAATCCTGTTCCGCTTTTCGTAAGAGTAGGCCATTGTGTGCCGGTGGGAACAGATGACAATATTTACACAACTGCATACACACGGGGACTGGATGAAAAAAACACATGAGTGCTTATTCCATTATCCTCGATATAAAAGAACAAAATAGAAATAAATAAAAAAAATAAAAAAAAAGCACACTCACACATACACACACGCACACACACACGTACACACACACAGACACACACCACCACACCAACACACACACACACACACACACACACACACACACACACACACACACACACACACACACACACACACACACGCACGCACGCACGCACTCACACACACACAGACACACGCACACACATGTCCTAGTATCAGTTGCAGAAAGTATTTGCCAGTCACCAGTAGGTCAGTTAATATAAATGAAATTGTATAAACTTATCATCATCCATTATATTCTTTATCCTTTCACCTTTTCCCCTCATCCCCTTTTCAGTGCATTCTTAACGTGAATGTACCATTGTCTAAATCACCTTGTAGTGAACGGACATTAAACCAATGAGAAGAAGAAGAAGAAATGCACACACAGCACACACACCACACACACACACACATTCAAGTGGAAAAAACACAAAGTTTCAGTCACACACAAAAGTTATTATCTTTATGTCTTTTATTTTCTCCTATCTTCTTTCGTCAAACATCACTAACAGTAACAGTTCAACTCAGTTCAATTCAAAAACTTTATTATAATTATCACAAATAGAGAAAATCACCAAGGTTACACGCCATACATAAATGTTTCAAGTCTGTCCCGAGCCTAAGGCTCATCAGGCCGGTGCCTATCCTGGTTTCTGTGGCGTT
>CM060347.1:1377170-1382170 GCA_030674155.1 Stramonita haemastoma | reverse complement strand
TAGAAGATAGATAGATAGATAGATAGAATAGAGATAGATAGAAGATAGAGATAGAGAGATAGAAATAAAGAGTGATGTTAAGGTTCCCATAACCTATGTCGTTGTAGGGGGCATCAGAGACCTCAGCTTCTCCAGGAACCAGCATATTGAGGGGGCGCCCATCTCCTCTCCCTTGCTGCTTTACCTTCCTTGACTCTAAAGAGGGCAGGTACCCATTTACATCTGGGTGAATTGGATGGAACTATACTGAAGCCAAGGCGTGCAAATGATCACCTATGAAATTGGTAACCACGCTCAATGCTGCTGAACCTTGCCTTTGGAAAAGTGAGTGCTCTGACCACTGAGTTATCCCGTCCTTTAAAGTATGAGGTAGAACATAGTAAATTCTCTGTGTAGGTGCATCTGTTATCATGTATATGCATCAGGGGCTTAGAAAGTAAAACAGTCCTGGGTCGAAGTGAGTGGTGGTTTGATCCCCGTTTGGGGCCCAATGGATGAGATGATAAACAGAGGTCCCATGTGTTACACATTTTAGTGCACGTAAAAAAAACCCATGGAAACAAGAGTCATCTCTGGCAAAACTATGTCAAAAAAGTCACTCTGGTAGGGAAACAAATATAGTTGCAGACAGGAAAAGAGAAAAAAAGTAATGGGCGGCACTGCTCTTGTGGCGACGTGCTCTCCTTGGGGAGAGCAGCACGAATTTCATGTGACAAATCTTTGTCTTCCCTCCTTGTACTGTTCCCTGTAGGACAGTCTGACCAGTCTAGACGATTGTGTGACGTGACCGTACCACGTAGTTTATGTGTTTTTTTATTTTTTTTTTTACTGTAGTTAGGAGCTCTTCATATGGACCGATGGCATTCTTTATTCTAGTTTTCACTTCTTCATTAGTGATGTGATTCCTGTATGAGATACCAAGGAGTTTGCAGAAGCATCTCATCTCCATTGCATGTATCCTTCTTTCAATGTCTGCTGTTATGGGCCACGTTTCACATGCGTACAAGGATAGTAGATACAATAAAGATACCAGCATATCACTAAAACCAGTGAATCAATATGAAACTAATGAGTCAATTTCATGATACCAGTAATCAGCATATCAGTAAGTACAGTGTATCAATATAAAAGTAATAACTCAACATAATGATTCCAGAACATCAGTATATCAGTAAGAACAGTGTATCAATATAAAACTAATGTCATAATAATGATACCAGTATAATGTTAGTGAAATGTTTCTGTCCCCTTAGATAGATGGCTTGGTAAAAAAAACAGCAAATCAATGCTTATTCAATGTATCATCTGGAAATAAAAATTTGACTTGACTTGACTTGACTTGACTTGACTTGGCAGTATATCAGTAAGAACAGTGTATCAATATAAAACCAGTGTAGTCATCAATATAAAACCAGTATAACTATCAATATAACACCAGTATAGTTATCAATATAAAACCAGTATAATTATCAATATAACACCAGTATAGTCATCAATATAAAACCAGTATAATTATCAATATAAAACCAGTATAATTATCAATATAACACCAGTATAACTATCAATATAAAACCAGTATAATTATCAATATAAAACCAGTATAACTATCAATATAACACCAGTGTAATTATCAATATAAAACCAGTATAATTATCAATATAAAACCAGTGCAATTATCACCATAAAACCATATAACTATCAATATAATACAAGTATAGTTATCAATATAAAACTGTACAATTATCAATATAAAACCAGTATATTTATCAACATAAAACCAGTGTAATTATCAATATAACACCAGTATAACTATCAACATAACACCAGTATAAAAATCAATATAACATCAGTACAATTATCAACATAAAACCAGTACAATTATCAATATAACACTAGTATAGATATCAATATAAAACCAGTACAATTATCAATATAAAACCAGTATAATTATCAACATAAAACAGTATAACTATCAATATAACACCAGTACAATTATCATACAAAACCAGTGGAATTATCAATATAAAACCAGTATAATTATCAATATAACACCAGTATAATTATCAATATAAAACCAGTATCCATTATCAATGTAAAACCAGTGCAATTATCAATATAAAACCAGTATAATTGTCAATATAACACCAGTACAATCATCAATACATAACTAGTATAATTATCAACATAACACCAGTATAATTATCAATATAACACCAGTATAATTATCAATATAAAACCAGTATGTTATCAACTAAAACCATGTATTATCATTTTTTATATTATTATTATTATTATTATTATATATATTATTATTATTATTATTATTATTATTATTATTATTTATATATTATTATATTATTATTATTATTATTATTATTATTATTATTATTATCATTATCACTGTAAAACAAGAAGAAGCAGTACTCACCCCACATAGGACACAGAGATAATGTGATTCAGACAGTTCTGCAGACACCTCAGCAGGGAACACAGCATGCGATGCTGGCCACACAGGCGATCAAACGCGTCTTCGACATCCTGCATCTCCCTCCCTCCCTCCCTGCTCCTCCTCCCCTCCTCCCTGTCCCTCCTCCCCCTCCCTGTCCCTCCCCTCCTCCCTGTCCCTCCCCCTCCCTGTCCCCTCCCCTCCTCCCTGTCCCTCCCCTCCTCCCTGTCCCTCCCCTCCTCCTCCCTCCCTCCCGTCCTCCTCCTCCCTGTCCCTCCCTCTCCTCCCTGTCCCCTCCCCTCCTCCCTGTCCCTCCCCTCCTCCCTGTCCCTCCCTCCTCCCTGTCCCTCCCCTCTCCCTGTCCCTCCCCTCCTCCCTGTCCCTCCCCTCCTCCCTGCCCCTCCCCTCCTCCCTGCCCCCTCTCCTCTCTCTGCTTTCAGAACCACCGTGAACACGTTGTACCGATGCCTCAGGTGCTGGAGATGTCTAGGATCTCCTCTGGTATACCGTCTCTGGATGTGTGTTCTTCAAGATTGAGACAAGCATCCCTCGCAGGTCTGCTAGCTGCTGGCTGGTGTACTTCATCTTCAAACGCTGTTTCGCTGTCTCCTTTGTCATCTTGATAGTTGTCAGTGAATCCTTCCATGTCTTCTAGGTAAATCTTTTTATCCGGGAGCCTGTCTTTTTGGGGGGCAAGTTCTTTATATTTCTTGGTGTTGGTTTTGGAATAGGGTTGTTTGGAGTTGTTTCTGGGTCTTGTTCTACTGCTGTTTCGTGGAGGTGATAAGTATATAAAAGCAGGTGGGGGACTGACGATCTGCTCTCTGCTTGTGATCTTTTGAGGATCTTTCTTCCCAGGGAAACTTTGGCTCCCTGTGTCTGGGAAGAAATCTTTGAGTTTGTTTGTGGTACAGGATCAGTTTCTGTCTTTGTTCGACATGATCTGGATATGGATGAGCAGGCATTTTTAAACATGAATTTGAACCACAGTCATCCTCCTTTGGACACGATTGTTAGAAACTTCTCGCTTCCTTTTCTTGTTGGAGTGATGTACAGTAGTCTATGTTCCTCTGTCCCATCATGGATTGTCTGACCTTATCATCTCTGCCCGGATTGGATTGTTGACCTATATTATCTCTGCCCAGCATGGATTGTTGACCTATATTATCTCTGCCCAGATTGAATTGTTGACCTTCTACGTCACCTCTACCCAAATGCATGTTGACCTATATTATCTCTACCAAGATGGATTGTTGACCTATATTGTCTCTGCCCAGATTGGATTGTTGACCTTCTATTATCTCTGCCCAGCATGGATTGTTGACCTATATTATCTCTGCTCAACATGGATTGCTGACCTTCTATGCTATCTCTTCCCAACACGGACTGCTGGTGTTCTGAACGTCTGCTGTCCACGCGATGCTGTGTCTGCTTCAGCAGCACAGTCTTCCTGTGCAGGGAACAGCAGTCTGAACTGCCGGTTCACGTGCTGGTATTCTTTCACCAGCACGTAGGTTCCCACCAGAAACAGCGACCCCCCACCACTGATAGAGGCCAGAAGCAGAAAACCCAGCACAATTTGCAGGAAAGCAAACACGTACATCCACGGTCCCTCGAGGTTGTGGAAGGGCGTGAGAAACATTTTGAAGGACGGGAGAAAAGTGTGGAACCCTATAATGATGATGGAGTTAATCACAGCCTGGGTGACCAAGTTCGCGACCAGAAGAGGAATCAGCTTTTTTCTCAGCGCGTGGCTGTCAACTCTGAGGGAGTAGGTGTCTTCATACAGGTGTAGCAGCTGCACCAGGTGGGGCAGGTGGGTGCGGAGAGAAGGGTAAGAGGTGGTGTAGACATACAGGCACCAGAAGGAGAACAGCAGGTTGGTAACGGCGGATACCAGACCCCTGTCCACGGTGTATCTGCTGTAGAAGATTGTCGTGAAACGCAGCATGTTTGCCATGACAGTATGGCGATGGTGGCAAACCAGATGTTTCTCAATGTCTTCTCTCTCTGACATTTGGGGCACAGTTGTTTTCTTGTGCCGTGGCCTGGCTGGTTTGGTTGCAGCACCTTCTGATCATGAGTTTTGTGCCTGACTAGTTGGTGTTTTGTTATATTAGAGACTAACGTGCTTCTTCCAGTATTGGGAATTAGTGGGCAGACTCTGTGCTTTCCTTCGAGTGTCTGTTCTTTGTTTTGCAGTATGGGCAGAGATCTCCATTCCCTGTCTGTTGACTGTCCTCGTTACAAGTATGCTCCCTGTTTTCTGCAGGTGCTGTATCGTCACGTGCTGACAATCATCAGGCACAGGGAACCCAACCATCCCCAGGCATTTCAGGATAGGTCCCAGCACCAGAGGAACAAAGCCTCGTTTCGTGTTCTGAGTTGGGTCTGTGTTCTTTGTTGGGAGTGTTTGTTGATCGCGTTTATGAACGTTGGGTGATGAGAAAGATTCTCTCTCCATTCCTGCAGACCTGATCTCCATGCTCCTTGTTTCAAAGACAGCTTTTACAGTATTTGTTTTCACTGATTTGTTTCTTTGTTAATACTGATT
>CM060347.1:1364670-1374670 GCA_030674155.1 Stramonita haemastoma | reverse complement strand
AATGCACACATAACACACCACACCACACACACACACACACACACACACACACACACACACACACACACACACACACACACACACACACACACACACACACACTCAAACACACAACCACAAATTTAGAGCAAGCCTCATTCATCATTTATAAACTACCAGTAGAAACCCAGATCATTGAGCAATATACACTGATTTTCCCCCGCCCCCCGCCCGCGCGCGCGCGCGCGTGTGTGTTGTGTGTGTTTGGTTGCGTGCGTGTCATGCGCGCGCGCGCGCGTGTGTGTATGTGTGTCCGATTAATTTTTTTGTTTTATTCAGAGGATAATGGAATAATCACTCTTGTGCTTTTTATATCCAGTCCCTGTGCCCATGTGTTTTTGTCATGTTTGCCATCTGTTTTCACACCCAAAGAATAAGGCGCATATCGAGGAGATGTGACAAAAGGCCAGTTTGACTTCCTTCATACCCCGACTTCTGCACAGTAACAGAGCCCAAGGCACCAGAAGAGTGCTTTACTGTATGCAAACATACTTTACTCTAGCATCTTTGATAGGGGTGGCGCCGTTTTTGTGGCGACACCATAGCCCCGACGAAGGCAGCTTGGTTTGAATATAGCAAGTCTAAAGCTGGTAGAGTGCACGCAACAATACATAGTATTACACATAATGATAATATACAATATGATGCACCATAGCACAGAGCAGGGTCACCGCCACACGCACACGCACAAAAAAATCCACGCACATGTCGCAGCGACCCTGTACTGTGCTGTGGTGCATCATATTTTATATTATCATTATTACTATGTGTAATACTATGTATTGTTGCGTACACTGTACCAGCTTACGTTCCGACACTCTTGTTATATTCAAGCCAGGCTAACATTATTTTGGGGGCTGCGGTGTCGCCACAAAAACTGCAACACACGTATTAAAGATGCTAGTAAAGTGTGCATGCATACAGTAGAGCACTCTCTTGGTGCCGTGGGCTTTGTTTCTGTGCAAAAGACTGGATAGGACGGGACTCAATCTGGCACTTGTCACATCTTTTCGAAATGGGCGTTATTCTTGGGGGTGGTTATGTGTGAGCGCATGCTTGTGCGCGCTCGTGTTTGTGTGTGGTTTTTTTCTGTATCCATGTGGTGGCGGCTCTGCATTTTGCTGTTGTGCATCATATTGCATATTATCATTATTAATATGTGTAATACTATGTATTGTTGTGTACACACTGTACCAGCTTTGTTTCCAACAGACTTGCTATATTCAATGCAGACTGCTCTCTTTGGGGCCGTGGTGTCGCCACAAGAACGGCGCCACCCATATCAAAGATGCTCGTAAAGGATGTATGAAAGCATACAGTAGAACACTCCCATGGTGTCATGGGCTCTGTAACTGTGCAGAAGTAGGGGTAGAATGCAACTCATACTTGCCTTTTGTCACATCTTCTTGATATGCGCCTTATTTTTGAGGGTGTGAATGGCGTGCATGCGTGTGCATGCGTGTGCGTGCTAGTGTTTGTGTCTGCAGGTTTTTGTGTGTGTGTGCACACAGGGGTCGTGTTTAGACACCATCCCTGAGGAAAAATCGGGGAGTTGAAGTCCCAGAGCGGCTTGGGCTGTAGGTAATGGCAACGTTCTGGTGGCTCCTGCGACGGTACTGGAACCATTCGTACGGTCATTGCCTTTCCAATGGATCATTCCAGTGGCGTGGAGAGGGGGGGTCTGCTGCATGGTAACAGCTTGCCCTCCATACATACTTGCCCAGCTTTGCGCTCTAAAGACTAGAGCGCAACTCCATAGTCTTCCAAGACTGATGGTGCCTACTCTACTACTACTACTACTACTACTACTACTACTACTACTACTACTACTATACTACTACTACTACTATACTACTGTGTGCATATTGCAGCTACCCTGCACCGTGCTGTGATGCATCATGTTGTATGTAATCATCATTATTATGGCTAATACTATGTACTGTGGCGGACACTGTACCCGCTTTCATTTCAAGGTAGGCTGAACTCTTGGAGGCTGTGGTGTCGGCACGAGAGGGAAGGGCACCGATCAATTTATTTTGGAATTTATTCAGATTTAAAGGTGTGCAAAAATAGTGCACTTGATAACTTTATTTCAAAATTTATTTGATCACTGGGCATCAACTATTTCTGTCGGGAACCGAGATAGCCTAGTGGTTAGAGTGTTGAGTCTCATGATCTTACGGCCCGGGTTCGAGCCACCGCTGAGACTTCCATTCGAGATATTTCCCCTGAAGTGAAACGTCAGTCCCGACTCCACTCTCCCGAAAGTCTTTCGGATGAGACACTAGCCAAGAATATCACCTGCAAATGCACGCAGAATATAACGGGTACATGCTAAAACCCGTTTTACTTTTAGGAAGAGTAGGCTTTTGCGTGCTTGTACGAACTTAAGACGACATTTTTAAAAAGCATACACACTAGCGTTTTATTTAAACATCATTTCCAAAGTCGGAATGTAGCTACCTTGCTGGTAGGCAAACGATCCCATGATTATGCAAAGTGTCACCATCAGTGAACCTCGGAACTCCGGCTGAGGAACGAGAAACTAGAGTACATGCGTAACTCCGGGATGTACACACGCACACACATACACGCGTATGCGCGCGCGCACACGCGCATGCGTGCACACACACATGTACTCGCAAGGGCGCACGCACACACGCACCCACACGCATGCAAGTACGCACGCATGCACACACGCAGTTTTACTGATGATGATGACTTTCTGCTTTCAGGAGCTGTGGTCTGGAATCAAGGGCCAGTGACCTGACCTGACAGTGATGTGTGAGGGCAGCCATAGTGACTTGCCTTTTCTACAAGGGGAGAGCATCAGTATCAGCAAGGCCCATAACCAAGATGGTCGTCAGGGTGGACATGAGGTACGCCACATGACAATTGATCAAGGACAACATCCAAGACAACACAGAAAATCACCTTAGACAACACAGCAAATCAGGACATCGAAAACAACATCGAAGACACTGGGCAAATCATCGAGAACAATACAAGAGAACAGCATCGAAGACAACACGGCAAATCATCTACAGCAACATTGTAAACACCAGCGGAATCAACACGGCAAAATAATTCTGGTCTGTGAGGTGAGATGTGTGTAATATAGTGCAGATATTTGATCTGCCGTGACTCTGTACAACTTTTCGGTGACGACAGCACAGTCAGACAATGAGAATGTACCGCTATGGACAAAGTGCATGCAACGGACAGTTTTCGATCACCCCCCAACGATACAGAACGTTGCACAATTCACAGGTGTGGATCTAAATTTAGATCCACGACGTTGCGATTGGCAGTTCCGATCGCATGGGAAGTAATCTAATTATCGCCCCGCCACATCCACCACCGCTGACTTTGTGCCACGTCCTGAGGCACCGTGGTACGTACTGACCAGCGTATTTGACGCTCAGATCAGTAGCCCAAAGTTCTTTCCATTCTGCTCGCAGCGCCATTTAGATCCACGACGCTGCTGATTGGCAGTTACGATCGCATGGGAAGTAATCTAATTACCGCCCCTGCCACATCTGTAAAAAGAAAAGATAATGGGGCTTTACAATCCATAATTATGTAGACGGGGCAAGGTAAGCAAAACACAAAGTATGGTGTAAAAGGCGTCTGGATGGTGGAGGCAATATTTTTGGTTTCCATAGGCACTTTTAAGCTGTGAGGTTGTTTTTTTTAAGAGAATTTTTTTTTTTTTATCTGATTGTTTTTATTGAATAACGTAAAATGGCTTGCAAACCTCAGCCCAGTCCATTCTTTTTATTCTGAAAGAAAAATGATTGTAAAGTAATGCCTTTCAATAAATATCTTTTTTCTAGGTGGATGGCATTAGCTCTTTCATGAACACAATCAGCATCTGTTACGTAGTTACACATGGAAAACTGGGATGCCTCGCGTAAAGACATGCCGCACGCTCACATACCGGCGTGTGTGGTTTTGTTTAATGAATCTATTCAAATAATTGAAGAAAAAAATCTCCTGTCCTAGCATGTCAATGTATTAAGAGGGTTGTAATTTGTGCTTTTTATGTATTGTTTCAATGATTAAGATGAAGTGATTAATTCAGAAAATGCTATCGCCTGATATAACACGTTTATGGGGCAACAATAGGGCAAAAATGAGTTGGGTTATTATTATTATTTTCTTTTTATTGAGTTACATTAAGTGATCATACAGCTCTTTGTTATGCCCCTTGGTGCATGTAGGACTGTTAAGGATTTAGGTTCCGTGATTTTGGAATTTTTTTCTTTGAACCCAATCAGATTAAAAGATAGGAGACAGTACCTCTAGACTGACGTAATTTTTATTGCAAATAACACACGAACTAATGTTTGACGTTTGGGGGGGGGGGGGGGGGGGGGGGGAGAGTTAGAGCAGTTTTTGTTTTCGGCTTTTCCCCCAAATGAAATTGAACTATCAGTTAAAGAAACACAACTCTTGCTTGAACATGTTTCATCGAGAAACGTAGAGCTAGCAGTATGATGCGATTAGAAAACGTAGATCCCCCCCCCCAAAAAAAAAAAAAAAAAAAGGAAAAAAAGAAGCTTTTTAGTATTTGTAGTAATCGTCAATGTTTTATGGTTTTCCACTGTAAAGTACTGTGCACCAGAGTCAATGCTCTATGTTCATGCGTGTAGGACTGGAATGGTCCACAGTACTGCTCTGGTAATGCTCTATAGTAGTTCTCTGGTAGTTCTCTCTCTCTCTCTCTCTCTCTCTCTCTCTCTCTCTCTCTCTCTCTCTCTCTCTCTCTCTCTCTCTCTCTCTCTCTCTCTCTCTCTCTCTCTCTCTCTCTCTCTTTTATCTTGATGTTATCCCTGAAAAGGGCGGGGACTGGATGTAAAAACGCACATGAGTGCTTATCTATTATCCTCGAATAAAGGAATTTGCCTTGCCTTGCCTTTCCCCCCCCCCCCCCCCCCTCCTCTCTCTCTCTCTCTCTCTCTCTCTCTCTCTCTCTCTCTCTCTCCTCTCTCTCTCTCTCTCTCTCTCTCTAGTTCTCTGGTTCTCTATAGTACTGCTCTGGTAATGCTCTATAGTGAATTTTGATACATTTTTGATGTCAAGTAATGGATAGTGGAAGCCAATACTCTTATCTCCATGTTTCCGCTCGAAAGACGATGAAAGGATTACTAGTTCTTTGATATGAGTTTTTCTTTTTTTATCAACCAGGATTGAAGTTGATTTATAATGCTTGATTGTGAGAGTGGCATCCTTAGCTGTAAAACCTTTTATTATTATTATTATTATTATTATTATTATTATATTATTATTATTATTATTATTATTATTATTATTATTACTTATTTATTATTATTGGTTAAAAAAGATTGTTTGTACATGTCAGTGTTGCGTATAATGACGGAATTATATTATTTTACAGGGAGGTTTTTCTTTTAAATGAGTCAGATTTTATTCGTTTGAGCAAAATGGGCTAGTCTTCAACATTAATTGTTAGAACTTGTGATAATCTGTGATGTATTAGAATTTTAAGAGAATTTATGACTGGATTAGTTGGTTATTTTTTTGGAGAGAGAGAGAGAGAGAGAGTTGAGAGGAGAGAGAGAGAGAGAGAGAGGGGGGTGGGGGTGATAATGTATAATCAAGTTCTACAGTATTATGAACAAGGCTATTAGACGATCTACCATTGATATGTCATTCGAAATGAATGTAGCGTAGGAGAGAGATGAGAGAGAGAGAGAGAGGAAGAGAGAGAGAGATGAGAGACGAGAGAGAGAGATGAGAGGAGAGAGAGAGAGAGAGATTTATTCTTTTATATCGAGGATAATGGAATAAGCACTCTTGTGTTTTTTTACATCCAGTCCCGTGTGTATGCAGTTTTGTAAATGTCATCTGTTCCCACCGGCACACGATGGCCTACTCTTACGAAAAGCGGAACAGGATTTAACGTGTGCGCAAGATGTTCTGCGTGCGTTCGCACACGGGGCCTCGGTTTAAAGGTTTAAAGCACACACCAGTGTCACTTGACTACCCAACTGACTTTCTTGAGAGAAATAGCTTTGTACAACTCCCTTTCTTCTTTAAAACTTTGCAAGATGATGTATTGCACTTATTTATTCGGGGTGTTTTCTGGCTGTAAAGATAACATGGCTGGAATTAAGCTTTTTGTCACTTGTGAATTGTAAAAGCAGGTTGGAATGAACACGTTATTGTAGTCTGAGATATGTCAAATGATGGTGTGAGAATTGACAAGCAACAAATGTCAGTGGGTTGGTCATTGTGTCACTGCTGGTCAGAGCATTGGGAAAAGCCTACCTCCCCTTCAGCCAAGAAGCTGGAGTTAGGGTTGGGTAGCCGGCTCGCAGCTGTAGTAAAATGTATTTTTTTAAATCAGAATGACTGAAAATATCGTCAAAATTTGATGAAAAGCGCTACAAATGAAAAATAAGACACAAAAATAAAAGCAAAAATTTGAGAAAGGTCTTTGCTCAGAGTTCTCTTCATGAATGACTGGGTGTTTGCAAGTGTAGAGTATGTGCACAAGATCTCGGATGCATGTGCGCTTTTTCGTCTGTCTGTCTGTCTTTGAGTTTGAAACAAAATGTCCTCTGAAGTCGAACAAAATAATGATTTTGGGATATCTACCAACAGAATGATATTTTAGGGAGGTAAATGATGTCATATATTCAAAACTAGACACGAAAGAATACTTCGAGGTGTAAGTTATTTTGTGGGTTTTTTCAATTAACTCCCCTGAAACGGCGGTCCTTTATGAATTTTAGTAAGAACAAAGAGGACAACAGCGTTCTTGCTAAGGGAGGCAATTCAAAGCATGGGGCGACAATCCTTTATGAATTTTAGTAGTTTTAAAGAAGGCAACAGTGTTTTTCATGGTCAGGGGAAGGAATTTTAGGCGTCGCGCATTAGCGCAACATGGACCAATGGACATATAGGCAAAATAAGATAAACGAAAAGTAAATTGTATTCTTAATATTTTTTCCTAACATGCTTTTGAAAAAAATAGTTAATTGTAGATGTTCTCTGTTCGGCAAATAATAGACTATTGCTACCCTCATCCGATATAAATGAAAAGGGAGTGAGAGAAGGCCTTGTAAGTACATACCTTGCACACCCTGCATGTAAATCTCTCCGAGGGACAGCAGGTTATATAAAATGAGCGTTGAAACCCATAATGTCTTCAGGCTGTTGACAAATTGGTTTTATTTTTCTCAGGAAATGTGTGCGTTTCTTTTCTTTCTTTCTTTTTTTTTTTTTAACAGAAAGAGCGAAACCTGCAGTGACCTGTTCGTTTACTTACCGCTTGTTCCTTTATCTTACTGATTGTCAGATTGTTTGTCTTGTAGTTGTGCTTTTTGTGAAGATGTTCCCTCTTGATTTGTTGATAGTCCCCAATCAGGGCAAGGGCCGGAGGAAAATAATTTATGCCAATTCTTATCTGTAACCCTAGGAAAATAAAGATCTCTCTCTCTCTCTCTCTCTCTCTCTCTCTCTCTCTCTCTTCTCTCTCTCTCTGTCTCTCTCTCTCTCTCTGGCTTAAATATAGCAAGTTTGTCGGAAAGAAAGCTGGTGCAGTGTAACGTAATAAAAAACCAATAGTAACGTAATGATAGGGGATAGTAAGTGGTCAGAAGCACTTGCTTTCCTCAGTGAAGTTAAGCAGCCTCTATTTTCATTTATTTTATTTTATTTTATTTTGTTTTATTTTATTTTATTTTATTTTATTTTATTTATTTTATACCACTTTATGTCACAGCAGATTTCTCTGCTTGAAATCAGGGCTGCTCTCCCTGGGGAGAGCGCGTCGCCACAAGTGCAGCGCCTACCTATTTTTTCCCCCTCAGGGATGGTGTCTAAACACGACACCTGTGTGCATGCTGGGTTTTTGGGGTTTTTTTGAAAATTTTGTCATCCGCTCCTACCGGCACACAATGGCCTGCACTTCCGAAAGGCGGAACGGGATTTTAACGTGTGCGCAAGATGTTCTGCGTGCGTTCGCACACGGGACCTCGGTTTATAGTCTCATCCGAATGACTTTGACATTCAGTTCGATTTTTTCGTCAAACTGGGAAGAAAGGGCGAGGCGGGTACGAACCCAGAAACTCGCGGTTTACATATTGGCAGGCGAACGTCTTAACCATCCTGCCACCGTCCTTTCTAGTGTGGTTACCAGTTGGATGGGTGACCGTTTTCGAGCCTTGCTTCAGTAAGGTTCCCCCAGTTTACCCAGCTGTAATGGGTACCTGCCCTCTTGAGGGACAGGAAGTAAAGCAGCGAGGGAGAGGAGATGGACACCCGCCACAATATGCTGGCCCTAGAGAAGTTGAGATTTTGATGCCTCGCTCCCCTAGACCACCTAGGTTATGGGACACCTTTACCTTTTTACCTTTTACCGACACATAATGAAAATGATGATTATTATCACTTCAGTAGCAATAATCCCTACAGGTAGATTTATAACTATTTGTGCAATGCAAAATCTCCTTAACAGAGGACTGACTTAGCAGCTACATCATTGCTAGTTCATCATTTGTGCAGAAAATTGCGCAAAGATGCAAACGTGTCCACACCCCCCCCCCCTCCCTCATCCCCATATAATCCCAGAAACACCTACATTACTTATGCGTGTAAACTAGCCAACCAGCGCACACGCACACAAACATGCGCACGCGCGCGCACACACACACGCACACACACACACACATGCACGCACGAACACACGCACTCTCACACGCAGGCACAAACGCATGCACGTACGTGCGCACGCATGCACACACGCACACACACGCACGCGGGCGCGTGCATGCGCGCGCGCGCGCGCGCGCGCGCAACACACACACACACACACACACACACACACACACACACACACACACACACACACACACACACACACACACACACACACAGAGTTAAATTTCAATCCGAACACACCATGTGTAAAAGCATACAATTTTAATGAGTTAAAGTCAATATACGAAAAAAGCGTAAAACCCCTCTCAACAACCGGAACAATAAAAAAGCATTACTTGTAAATGTTACAATACACTGTTTTCCCTCACATTAATTGTAAGAAAAATAACGAATACAAGATCATGTAGCACTCGTTTTCAATAAGGTAAACGATCGAGTGTGGTTACCAATTGGATGGGTGATCCGTTTGCGCGCCTTAGCTTCAGTACAGTCCCCAGTTCACCCAGCTGTAAACGGGTACTTGCCCTCTTTAGGGTCAGGGAAGGTAAAGCAGTGAGGGAGAGGAGATGGGCCCGCCCTCAACATGCTGGCTCCTGAGAAGCTGAGATCTGTGATGCCTCACTCCCCTACGACCACATAGGTTATGGGACACGTTTTTTAAAAAAACCCTTTATGTAACCATTTTACTTTACCTTATACAGTCACTGTAATTTTGCTTGTGATTAATTTACATGACAACTCCAATATAAAACACACACACAACTATTTGAATGTAATGTGTTGTTCATCTTCAACAGCTTTAAACAAAAAATGAACTGTGTGAAGTTTTGAACAAATAAAAATTAACAATGATGACAAGAACAACAGGCCAACACAAATAAAGTAATGGAGTTGAAAGATCGACAGTAACACGTCCTGATGGGAAAATAATAGACAGTGTGGATTCTCGAGGTATAAACAAAACTAGTGTTATATAATCACATCCAATGGGAATGTTTTGAAGGAGAGAGAGAGAGAGAGAGAGAGAGAGAGAGAGAGAGAGAGAGAGAGAGAGAGAGAGAGAGAGAGAGAGGGAGAAGAGAGAGATGATTGATGATAACCATATGAGGATAAGGAAAGCACGCATGAACAGAGCATGATAGCCAGCACACAGCCATCAGAAACGAAGGAACAGTGACAAGACTTTGGAGAAGAAGAGAGAGAGACAGAGAGAAGAAAGAGCAGAGAGAGAGAGAAGAAGACAGAAGACAGACAGACAGACAGACAGACA
>CM060347.1:1347170-1357170 GCA_030674155.1 Stramonita haemastoma | reverse complement strand
AGTCGAAGTTAAACGCGTTGAATGTGGTGCCAGTTGGATGGGGACCGTTTGGCGCCTTGGCTATAGCGTACAGTACAGTCCCCAGTTCACCCAGCTGTCAATGGGTACATGCCTCTCTTTAGGGTCAGGGAAGGTAAAGCAGCGAGGGAGAGGAGATGGGCGCCACCCTCAACATGCTGGCATCTAGAGAAGCTGACGGTCTCTGATGCCTCGCTCCCCTACGATCACAAAGATTGATGGGACACCTTTACCTTTACCTTACTTTTTTTTAATCTCTAAACTGTCTCCGAGAATTATTGGATCTTTAACGTAATGTATGATCATATATATCTATTATCTATCTATATATTATCTATCTATATATATATCTATAATATCTATTATTATACTATTATATTATTATATATTACTCTTAATCTATATTCTATCTTTAATCATATTCTATATTAGTTTATGTCTATCTATCTCTCATTATCTTATATCTATCTATATATCTATATATTATTATATCTATCATATCTAATCTATTATATTAATATATTATATCTATTATATATATATATATATAATTATACCAAAAATACGAAAGGAATTAGGGCACTGGCACGTTTCTAGACTATCTCTTTTCTCCATAAATGGCAGTACTACCAATTTCGATACATTTAGTGTATGGAGACAACTTTCTACTATGTTTCTAACATGAGAAAAACATGTGTACTGCTCTGAATTGTTTAGAGAAAGACACTGAGACC
Source organism: Stramonita haemastoma (assembly GCA_030674155.1). Classification (NCBI taxonomy): domain Eukaryota; kingdom Metazoa; phylum Mollusca; class Gastropoda; order Neogastropoda; family Muricidae; genus Stramonita; species Stramonita haemastoma. Next base: position 1,356,418 of record CM060347.1, on the reverse strand, counting down.
GAATATTAAGTAGTGGAATTCTCTAAATAACAAAGACAAGAACCTGAAGATATGACACAGCAAGGTTCTTCTTCACCTACATTTATATCATTGTCATCAAATGGAGCTTTTTGAATTAATTTGGTTCAAGTCCACTTTTTTCGCTCATTTACATCATATTTATTCATAAATTTTCGGACATCAAAAGATGACACATCAAATGAAATACAAACAGGCGGCACACAACACACACACACACACACACACACACACACACACCACACACACACCACACACACACACACACACACACCACACACACACACACACACACACACACACACACACACACCACACAACCAACACACACACACACACCACCACCACCACCACCACCAACAAACACACACACACACACCACCCACCACCACCACCACACTACCACAACAACGACAACACACACAACACACACACACACCCATCCACCCACACAACACAACACACACCCCCCCCCCACACACACACACCTACCCACCATCCACCCACACAACACAACACAACCCCCCCCCCACACACACACACCACACCACAACACACACACACACAACACACACCTACCATCCACCCCACACACACACACAACACACACACAACACACACACACACACCACACACAACACAACACACCACCCACCCACCCCCACACACACACACACACACACACACACACATACACACACACACACACACACACACACACACACACACACACACACACACACACACACACACACACAACACACACACACACACACCCTACCCCCCAACACACACACACACCCACACACACACCCACAACACACACAACACCCACCCACCCCACCCCCAAACACACCACCCACCCAACACACACACACACACACACACCCACCCACCCACCCCACCCACACACCCACACACACACACACACACACACACACACACACACAACACACAAAACACACACACACACACACACAACACACACACACACGCACTGACATGGTCGTTAACAAGGATCCCCAGCACAGTACTGGTGACTATGGTGAAGAAACTCTGGATCAGGAAAAATCCCAGGAATCCTGCCTCGTCCGCTTTCACAGAAGAACTGCCCAGACCATAGATCATCAGACAGAACAAGGGCACACCACTGAAACAGAATGATCCGAGATGAGTTAGTGTCTTGATTATTGACCTAGATGCCTGGTTATGTCAGTTTAATTAAATGTAAAAAAACCCAAAGAACATTTAGTGCTTTTTCTATTTTCCTCAATTATAAAAGAATAAAATCTATTCTGTTATTTAATACATAAAGTTCAGACGTATAAAAATTCCTGTATGTATCATAATCGTCATTTTTTTTTAACACTTTTCAACTATTCGTTCATTTATTTATAATTGAGTGGGTTTTTAAAAAAACAACAACATGATTTTGTGTGTTTTTGTTTGGATTCTATTATTATTTCGCAAGAGTATTTTTTTTTAATATTATTATTCATTATTTTTCTAAAATTCTACTTGATCCCATGTTAGATTATGTTGTTGTTTTTTTATCTAATTGAGTTAGCTTTTCTGTTTTTATTTTGATCTACTATCATATGTTTTATTTTGTCAATCGAACTCTGATTTTCTCTTTAATAATAAGGCTATGGTACTCCCCTTGTTCAGCCGCCGCTGTAGTCTAGTGGTTAGGGCGTTGGACTCGTATCTAAAGGTTGCGGGTTCGATCCCAGCTTTCGGCTATGGCGTTGTGCCCTTGGAAAAGGCACTTTACGGCTATTTTCTCACCCCACCCAGGTGTAAAAGGGGTACCAACCTTGTGTTGGGGGTTAACCCTGCGATAGACTGGCGTCCTATCCAGGGGAGTCTATGGCTCTCAGTCGCTTAACGCCACAGAAACCGGGATAAGCACCGGCCTGATGAGCCTTAGGCTCGGGACAGACTTTAGCTTAACTCCCCTTGTTCAGAAATCACAGCATTCAGTTTTAAAGATACACGACAGAATGATTTTGCCGATGCATTTCTATGAAAGCACATTCGTTAGCAAAAGAATCACATTGTTTTTGATGTATTTACTTGCATCCCTTTGTTCAATGATCAGACAATGAAACAGGCAAATTCAATAATTTTGGCAGATTTGAATATGTTCATCATATTCAACAACGCTGGTTTAAAAAAAAGAAAAGAAAAGGTATACAGCTTGTGGAATTCTTCACAGCATTCTTTTGGAGACAGGTTTTATTTTCTTAGAAAGGATGATCATAAAGAACTGTAGTTCCCCTAATTTGTTTCGTTGTTAGCTTTTCATTATCCCCTCCTCCCTCCCTCCCTCTCTCTGTCTCTGCCTCTGTCTCTCTGTTTCTCTGTCTCTGTCTCTGTCTCTATCTCTCTCTTTATTTTCTTGCATCTTTCTTTCATTCTGTTTTTGTGTCTGTCTGTCTGTTTGTCTTTGTTTGTTTGTTTGTTTGTTTCTTTCTTTCTTTCTTTCTTTCTTTCTTTCTTTCTTTCTTTCTTTCTTCTTCTTTCTTTCTTTCTTTCTTTCTTTCTTTCTTTCTTTCTTTCTTTCTTTCTTTCTTTCTTTCTTTCTTTCTTTCTTTCTTTCTTTCTTTCTTTCTTTTTTTCTTTCTTTCTTTCGTTTGTTCTTTCTTTTTTCTTTTCCTTCTTTCTTTCTTTCTTTCTTTCTTTTCTTTCTTTCTTTCTTTCTTTCTTTCTTTCTTTCTTTCTTTTCTTTCTTTTTTTCTTTCTTTCTTTTCCTTCTTTCTTTCTTTCTTTTTTCTTTCTTTCTTTCTTCTTTCTTTCTTTCTTTCTTTCTTTCTTTCTTTCTTTCTTTTTTCTTTCTTTCTTTCTTTTCTTCTTTCTTTCTTTCTTTCTTTCTTTTTGCCTTTCTTTTTCTTCTTTTTTCTCTCTCTCTGTGTCTTTCTCTTTATTCTATGATTAGAAGAGACACTGTGCACATCTAGAACGAAAATTACAAAATAACAGTATTGAGGAAACGTTTACTAAACAGTTTCTGTAAAAAAACAAACAACCAAATCCCACTGGAATACGAGAACGAAGACTCTTCTATGAATATTAAAAAAAACTAACAGTGCTGTATTCCCCCCCCCCCCCCCCCCCCCCATAAAAAATCCCAATAAAACAGACATCACTCACAACACAAAGCTCATGGAGATCATGTGACACAGACAGTTCCGCAGGTGTTGTAAAATGGCGCACAACACCTGATGCTGACCACGCAGGTGGTCGAACACGACTTCAAGGTCCTCCTGCAGGCCACTCTCCCCCTCTCCCCCCTCTCCCCCCTCTCCTCCCTCTCCTCTCTCTCCTGCATCCTCTCTGCGCCACAACAACGACGATGACGATGATGATCTTGAACACGTGCTAAGGCTTGCTTCACGTGCTGGAGATGCCTTGCCCCTCTCTGTGTCAGTCTGTTACTGGATTGTGGCTGTACTGGAGTGAGGTCTGCATCCTCTGTAGTCTTGGTTGGCTGCTGCACTTCATCTTCCCATGACGGTTTGTCTTGCTGACTGTCATCTTGGTTGTGGTGGATGGTGTCTTCAATGTCCTCGAGACGAATCTCCTGATCTGGACACTGCTCGGTTGTGGAAAAACTGTTTGTATTTGACAGTGTTTTTCGTGGAATTGGCTGGGTTTGAGTTAGTGTTAGGTCTTGTGTGAACGCGTTTTTCTTGTTTTGGTGGTTGATAGGCAAACGCAGGTGGTGGACTTATCTGTTCATTGCTTCTGACTTTTTGGAGGACCTCACGGATTTTCTTACCTGTAGATTTGTGGGTCACTGCTTCCTGGGAGGAACGCTTTGGTTTTGAGAAATACGTTTGGGAATGAACAGTTTTTCCCGTCTTTCTGAAATAACGCTTTGGGTTTTCAGGTACACCTGATGATGTTGAGTTTATGTCAGGTTCTACTGGTTTTGGTGAACCGTTGTTAGACATCTGTTTGTGTGTTTTAGTGGTAGAGCATGTATAGTGTCCGTGTCATTTTTTCCTGGTGCACCTTGACCTGAACACCTGCTGACACCACCTTGCTGTACGTCCTTCAGTAAACAGTCTTCGTGTGACGGTAACAGCAGCTTTACCTGCCCAGTGACGTAGCGGAACTCTTTAAGCAGCACATACGTTCCAGCCAGCAGCAGTGACGCTACAGCACTCAAGGGCCCGAGGAAAGTGAAGACCAGCGCACCTTGCAGACCGGCCAGCACGTACAGCCCGGGGCCCTCCAGCCTGTGGAAAGGCGTCAGGACATACCTGAAAGAGGGGAGGAAGGTGAGCAGCCCCGCAATGATGGCCAGAGACATCACCATCTGGAAAGAGAAGTTCGACACATCACCGCCATCACTTTCCTGCGCAGGGATCGGTAGTCGACTCTCAGGAGGTGTTTGTCTTCATACAGTCGCAACAGCCTGCAGCAAGGGAGGGAGGTGGGTGCCGAGAGAAAAGTAGGTGCCGATGTAGATGAAGAGACACCACAGACAGAAGACGATGTTGGTGATGGTGGGAACGAAACGGCTGCTGTCAGAGCTCGCGCTGTTGAACACCATAGCACTCGTGTCGCGTTTGCTAACGCTATAACGACAGAGCTGGAGAAAACGATTTTTCTGCACAATGTTTTCCTGTAGCATTTTCTGCACGTTTGTTTCTTCGTTCTTTTCTTGTGATGTTCCAGTTCATCATCCTTGTCCATGTCAGTTTTCAGATTCGTAGATTCCACTGGCTTGTTTGTTATATGACCTGAGATGGCCATGTTTTTCTGGTTGTTGTCAATGATCGGGTAAACTGTCTGTTTGTGTTGAAATTTCTTGCTTTTGCTTTGCATTACAGTTTCAAAATCTGTATCCTTAGTAGTATACAGACTGTCCTGATTGTCTGAAATGTCTGTTGGTTTCACAACAATGGGCAGTTTTTCACCTGTTATTCTCATCGCGTGACTGTCGTACAGGTAGTGGTGAAGAGATGTGTCGGTGTGATCAGAGATGAGGACATCACCGTCCTTCACTTTTTCATCTTGAAGCAGAAACTCCTGTGTCCTGAAAGAGCGAGTCCTTACTGTGCACGTACTGAAGACTGTCCTCTCTCTGCACACTGCTGTGAGAGCTGCACGTGCTGATGTCTGTCTCTTTGTCCCTCAACGTGCTCTGAAGACTGTCCTGTCTCTGAAGACTGTCCTGTCTCTGAAGACTGTCCCCTCTCTGCACACTGGACGTGCTGCGTCTGTCTCTGTCGTCACGTGCTGGCAGTTGTCTGGCACTGGGAATCCAAAGATGGCCATGCATTTCAAGATAGGTCCTAGCACCACAGGAACGAAGCCTTGCTTGGTGCTTTGTGTCCGCGCTGCATTCTGTGGTGGGTTTGCCTGCTGTAGATGTTCATCAACGTGGGGTGCTGGTAAGATTCTACAGTCCATTGTTGTGACTTTGTATCTGATGATATCCTCTTTCTGTGAACAATCTCCTGTACTATGACATATTAAAATGTCATTTGGGTTATCCAAATGTCAGCAGATTCCTTCTGCTGTATTGTTGTCCAGCTTCACACAAGAATCAGTTTTGTTTGGAGACACATCAACAGCCAATAACACTTAAACACAACAACTCAGACAGAATTAAAAAAGGACACTGATGGATATCGGACATGGGGTTCAAGAAATACAACAAAAAAAAATCATATTATGCATCACCAGAACACCACTGTAGAATCCAAAATTTGAAAAAAGAGAGAAGCTGTTTCTTCAAGTCAGGCAATCAAATTTCAATCTTGAAAAAGGCAGCTTTTTGCATGGAAACTTAAACACATCCACCATTTCTTAAAAAGGTATAAGGTCTCACTCCAACGGGAGAAGAGAAGAAGAAGAAAAAAACAAGACAATCTATTCATACCACCACTACAGTGAGAAGAGACTGTATTGATACCATTGATAAACGCAACACACTTGTTTCCATTCTGCAGGGCAGTAGATCAAGAAGGAATGTGGCCAATATCACACCTCCCCTCCCTTTACAAAGGCCTGTGTAGTGTGTGTGGTTGGTTGGTTGGTGCTATCCTGAATGTATGTGACTGAGAGTGTTAGCTGTTTGTTCCAGAGACTGGCTCACAGTGTGTGTGTGTGTGTGTGTGTGTGTGTGTGTGTGTGTGTTGTGTGTGTGTGTGTGTGTGTGTGTGTTTGTGTAGTTGTGTGTGTGTGTATGTGTAGTGTGTGTGTGTGTGTATGTTGTGTGTTTGTAGTGTGTGATGTGTGTGTGTGTGTGTGTGTTGTGTGTGTGTGTGTGTGTGTGTTGTGTGTGTGGTGTGGTGTGTGTATGTGTGTGTGTGGTAGGTGGTGATGTGTGGGTAGTGAGTGTGGTGTGATGTGGTGGTGTGTGTGTGTAGTGTGTGTGTGTGGTGGGGGTGTGTGTGTGTGGTGTGTGTGTGGTGTGTGTGTGTGTGTGGGGTAGTGTAGAGTGGTGTGTTGTGTGTGTGTGTGTGTGTGTGTGTGTGTGTGTGTGGTGTGTGGTGTGTAGTGTGTGTGTGTGTGTGTGTGTGTGTAGTGTGTGTGTGTAGATGGAGGGGTGTTGTGTGTCCGTTGTGTGTGTGTGTTGTCGTGTGTGCGTGTTGCTCAAAATACCCACTAATCTCTCTCTCCCCTCTCTCTCTCTCTCCCCCTCCCTCTCTCTTTCTCTCCCCCCCTCCCCTCCTCTCTCCTACCCATCACTCTCTCTCCATCATCATTTTGCTATAGGGCTAAATGTTAGTTAATGATTTTTGCATTTGTGTGGCCCCCCCTGTGACTGCCATGTTTCGCAATCCTCTCCAAACTCAGCCAGAGTCATCAGTGCCCGACAACAAAGCCCCTGCTGCAGCCTGCACATCAGTTATCACCCGTGAACATAGCCCCCCCCCCACCCCCTCACATATGTGACGCTCCACCACGAAATGAGTCGCTTAGCACCTGACCCACTTTTCTGCTCGGAGCCATTTTAGGCAGGTGTGGGGTCAGGTTGTTGAGATTTTGAGTATTTTGATTGATTACAAAACTGTACTCGTTGTTCTACCTTGTAATGAAATAGCGAGTCATAGTTTTGTACCCTTTTTGCCTTTAAAGTGTTTTAAATGATACCCAAGTCCTCATTCTGACCAACCCATTACGATGTTAAACTCGTCTATTTCTCATTTTGTCGTTTCCTGCAGTTTATTATTTCAACTTGTAATAATTTTTCATAGAACTGTCCGATTTTCAACCTGTTTTTGTATGGTATAATAATTTTATTGTAGATTAGTAACATGTCAATATCTAAAAATTAAACTCTGGTGGCAATGTTAGAGCGTCACATATCAATCTCAAAGGGACCTGTGTGATTGCAGCCATCATGTTGCTCAAAGACTCTATAAGCCATAGAATAGAGAGTACGGGATAGCCTGGTAGTCATAGTGATGCGCTTGTGATCTGCTGACCCCGGGTTCGAATCTCGTTCAAGAGGATTTTTCCTCTGGAGTTAACATCAGTGCCGACTCAACTCCCCCTGAAAAGTCCTTCGGATGAAATTTAAAATTAAAACCAAGAAGATTTTGCATACACGTTAAAACCGGTGTCGCTTTTTGGAAGAAAAAATCATTGTGTGCCGGTGGGAATGGATGACAGAATTTATAAAACTGCATGCACACAGGGACTGGATGTTCAAAAAAAAGCACACGAGTGCTTATTCCGTCATCCTCGAAATAAAAGAATAAGATAAAAAATAGAATAGGTAAAGGTAAAGGTGTCCCATAACCTGTGTGGTCGTAGGGGAGCGAGGCGTCAGAGACCTCAGCTTCTCTAGGGGGCCAGCATGTTGAGGGCGGCGCCCATCTCCTCTCCCTCGCTGCTTTACCTTCCCTGACCCTAAAGAGGGCAGGCTACCCATTTACAGCTGGGTGAATTGAGGGACTGTACTGAAGCCAAGGGCGCAAACGGTCACCCATCCAATTGGTAACCACGCTCGATGCTGCTTAACCTTAGCTTGGGAAAAGCCAGTGCTGTGACCACTGAGCTATCCCGCCTCCCCTCCCCCCCTACAGAGCGCTAGTAAAAGTTAAAGTCTGTCCCGAGCCTAAGGCTCATCAGGCCGGTGCTTATCCCGGTTTCTGTGGCGTTAAGCGACTGAGAGTCATAGACTCCCCCCTGGATAGGACGCCAGTCTATCGCAGGGTTAACCCCAACACAAGGTTGGTACCCCCTTTTACACCTGGGTGGGGTGAGAAAATAGCCGTAAAGTGCCTTTTCCAAGGGCACAACGCCATAGCCGAAAGCTGGGATCGAACCCGCAACCTTTAGATTACGAGTCCAACGCCCTAACCACTAGACTACAGCGGTGGCTACAGAGTGCTAGACAAGGAACAAAAAAAAAAAAATCAGCCAAAAAATATGTGTAGGCCTACTACCTGAAAAATTCAGTGCTGTAGTTGAAGGCACACATACACAGACATGTGGTACTCTTGAGGGTACCCATGTACTTACAACCCGGCGCGCGCTGGGTGTGATTGTGTTGTGATTGTGATTGTGTGTGTGTGTGTGTGTGTGTGTGTGTGTGTGTGTGTGTGTGTGTGTGTGTGTGGTGCGTGTGTTGTGATTGTGTGTGTGTGAGTGTGTGTGTGTGTGTGTGTTGTGTGGTCTGTGATTGTGTGTGTGTTGAGTGTGTTGTGTGTGTGTCTGTGTTGTGTGTGTGTGTGTGTGTGTGTGTGTGTGTGTGTGTGTGTGTGTGTGTGTGTGTGTGTGTGTGTGTGTGTGTGTGTGTGTGTGTGTTTGGTCTATGTTTAAAAAAACATGTAGTTAAAGTAACCAAAGCGTCTCTCTCTCTCTCTCTCTCTCTCTCTCTCTCTCTCTCTCTCTCTCTCTCTCTCTCTCTCTCTCTCTCTCTCTCTCCTCTCTCTCTCTCTCTCTCTCTCTCTCTCTCTCTCTCTCTCTCTCATCTCTTCTCTCTCTCTCAACTCTCGTCTCCTACTCATCTCTGTTTCAATGACCAGTAAGAGTTTCCATCAACAGTGCTTGTTTACTCTCTGCACTGTTGTGTGATTGCGTGTGTGTAAGTAAGTGTGTGTGATTGTGTGTGTCTGTGTAAGTGTGTATGTATGCGTGTGTGTGTGTTTTGGTCTATGTTTAAAAAAAATCATGTTAGTTAAAGTACTCACTCCCCCCTCTCCCTCCCATCTCTCTCTCTCGTCTCCTCTCTCTCTCTCTCTCTCTCTCCTCTCTCTCTC
>CM060347.1:1339670-1342170 GCA_030674155.1 Stramonita haemastoma | reverse complement strand
GAACAGAAATGAGCACAGTGGGGAACATCCAGTTTATACGAACACTCGGAGTCATGGGAAGAAGAGCACACACGTGTCCCATGAAGTATCCCAACAACAACCCAGTCGAGCCACGAAGTAGTTCCAGAGCTGAACCAGTGAACGAGTTTGAATCAACGCAGCATGAAGGCAAAACAAGAGAAAACTATGCTCCGCATGTCAGCGCAGACAGACGTGGAGAAAAATCTGCTTCGTTGTCGTTGCCCTAATATCTGTGGCCAACGCTGCCCGTTATTCCACGATGTTCAGTGAAATCGACCCCGTGGAGAGCCGCCTGGTGTCCACCGTCATCAACCTGGGGTTCTATCTCTGGTACGTGATGACCTACATCAGCTCCTACCCCTCACTTCACACCCACCTTCCCCACCTGCTGGAGCTGCTGAAGTTGTATGAAGACAGGCACGGCATAGAGCAGGATTACCAGGCGTTGCGCAGAAAGGTGATCCAGCTCATCGCTTTCAATATTCTGTTCCAGACGATCCTGACTTCGGTCATCATCACAGGACTGCACACTTTCCTGCCCTCCTTTAAAAACTTCCTGACCCCGTTCCACAAAGTGGAGGGCCCGGGTCTGTACATCATGTCGCTGGTGCAAGGTGTGCTCATGATTCTGCCGGGGATTGCTTTCAGTGCTGTGGGATCGCTCTTGCTAATTGGATCCCACGTGCTGGCGAAGGAATTCCAGTACGTTACCCGGCAGTTCAGACTGCTGTTCCCTGCTTATGAGGACCGTCTGCTAAGCAGACACAGCAGCACGTGGACAGGAGACGCTCAGAACATCAGCAATCAGCGTGTGGAAGAAATCGACATGGGTGCTGCAGATCACTCCAAAAAGAACAGAAATAAACAAAGTTACTACGATGGTTCCAGAAAATGACAGAACATCACAAAAGTCCAAGTTCATCACGTCCTAAAGATTTTCTCACCACTCCGTCACGAAAGGCAGAGAGAAATCCAAATTCTTTCACAAAGTCTTCAAAGTTGGAGGCAAACTTTTCCAAGAGAGCAGCAGGTCAGAACTCCACAGAAAAGAAAAAAACAGAATCTATCCAAAAAACGTCGCAAGTTTGGAGCAGCTCTTAGACCCTCCCCTCCTGCTTTTGTCTACCAATCACCAACCCATAACCGCATTCAGACCAGGCTTAAAAAGAGTTCTAAAGACCTCACCCTACCAAAAACAAGAAGAAATACAACAAACGAGAGAGGCTCTATGATGAGAAGATTGATCCTGAAGAAAACACAGAAACCTTCAACCCAGTCAGAGCCAAACAACAGAAAAGGAAACACACCAGAGAGAGAGGAAGCACATCAGCGTGAACTACACACAGAGGACTCAGACCTCAATCATGTACAACACAAGTCCGCTAGCGGGCGATCATCAAAACACCCCAGGTATCTGCACCACGTACAGCAAGCTTTGACACAACGTGTCCAAGATCGTCATCATGGAAAAGTGAGGCGAGAGAAGAGAGAGGAGGGGAAGGCGAGGGAGGAGAGAGAGGAGGGGGAGGAGAGGGAAGAGGGGGAGGAGAGAGAGGAAGGGGAGGAGGCTGAGGAGAGGGAAGAGGGGGAGGAGAGAGAGGAGGGGGAGGAGAGCGAAGAGGGGGAGGAGAGAGAGGAGGGGGAGGAGAGAGAAGAGAGAGAGGAGAGGGAGGAGAGGGACGTTGTGGACGTGTTTGATCACCTGTGTGGCCAGCATCAGCTGTTGTGCGCCATCTTGTATCGTCTGCGGAACTGCCTGAGTCACATGATCTCTATGCCCTTCATCTGGTGAGTCATTGCCTTTGAACTGTCGCTTTTTTGATGTCGTTGTTTGCTTTTGTTGTTGTTGTTGCTGTTGTTGATGATGATGATGATGGTGGTGGTGGTGGTGAGATGATGATGATGATGATGATGATGATATTATTCAATTCAATTCAAAATACTTTATTTTCTCTAGAACAGAGAAATTCCATGATGATGATGACGATGATGACGATGATGATGAGGAGGGTGGTGGTGGTGATAACAATGATGACAGCAACTACAATGATAATGATGATGTTGACAATGATGGTGGTGGTGACAATGATGACAGCAATTACAATGATAATGATGATGTTGACAATGATGGTGATGATAACAATAATAACAGCAACAACAGTGATGATAATAATGATGTTGACAATGATGGTGGTGATGATAACAATGATGACAGCAACTACAATGATAATGATGATGTTGACAATGATATGGTGATGATAACAATAATAACAGCAACAACAGTGATAATAATAATGATGTTGACAATGATGGTGTGATGATAACAATGATGACAGCAACTACAATGATAATGATGATGTTGACAATGATGGTGGTGATGATAACAATGATGACAGCAACTACAATGATAATGATGATGTTGACAATGATGGTGGTGGTGACAATGATGACAGCAATTACAATGATAATGATGATGTTG
>CM060347.1:1327170-1329670 GCA_030674155.1 Stramonita haemastoma | reverse complement strand
TCTCAACCTTTGGAAATGCCATTCAAAGTGTGTTTTCGTACAATGGTGTGCCATTCTCTCTGTCTCTCTCTCTGTCTCTCTGTCTCTGTCTCTGTCTCTTTCTTTCTCTCTCTCTCTCTCTCTCTCTCTCTCTCTCTCTCTCTCTCTCTCTCTCTCTCCTCTCTCTCTCTCTCTCTCTCTCTCTCTCTCTCTCTCTCTCTCTCTCTCAGACAATAGATGTTTGTTGTGCTCTGCTATATGATTTTAATTAAAATTTCAGGCATACATTTCCCTTAGCGTGGAGCCTATTCATTTTTATGACGTACGCTCGAACGCGCGCGCGCGCGCGCGCGCGCGCGCGCGTGTGTGTGTGTGTGTGTGTGTGGTGTGTGTGTGTGTGTGTGCGCGCGCGCGTGTGTGTATGTGTGTGTGTGCGTGCGTGTGTGTGTGTGCGTGTGTGTGTGTGCGTATGTGTGTGTGTGTGTGTGTGTGTGTGTGTGTGTGTGTGTGTGTGTGTGTGTGTTAGTGCGTGTGTATTCATTTCTTTTTTTTTTTATAATTTATATCGACGATGATGGAATAAGCACTCATGTCCTTTTTTTACATCCAGTCCCCGTGTGTATGCAGTTTTGTAAGTCTTGTCATCTGTTCCCACCGGCACATAATGGCCTACTCTTACGAAAAGCGGAACAGGATTTAACGTGTGCGCAAGATGTTCTGCTTGCGTTCGTACACGGGGCCACGGTTTATAGTCTCATTCGAGACTTTTGGGGAGAGTGGAGTCAGCACTGATGTTAACTCCAGGAGAAAAATCCCCTGAAACGGGAATCGAACCCGGGTCGTCAAATTGCAAGCGCAATGTTCTGACCACTAGGCTATCCTGTCCCACGCGCACGCGCGCGCGCGTGTATGTGTGCAAATTACTATGCAATTTTGTATGTTTTTTTTAGGTGTCATGCACTTTTTTGCTTTTGAATCTGGGACATAGTTATGTTTTATTTAATTTGCTATTGGCAGTACTTTTTCCATAATGAGAATATTGGTAAAGTTTCGTTTTTTTTGTTTTTTTTTTACCCAGATAATTATTATCATTTATTTGATTTATTTTGTTGTTAGAGGGTGATGGGGTAATGTTTTCAGTTGCATAACACATTATGTTTTCTTGGTTGCTTTTTACTTATTAGCGTCTTTCAAAAAAAATCATAATCATCATTTTTGTTTCTTTATGTGTTATTATTATGTCTACGTGTATGTGCTTTTTGTTATTCTATCATTGTCTTTGCGTCCTTGTTTCTTGTTTTTTGTTTGTTATTGTTGTTGTTGTCTCTGGTTTTTGTTATTTGGTTTAGCATTGTTCTATTGTTACGAGATTTTTTCTTGATGTTATCCATGATAAGGGCAGGGACTGATGTGAAATAAAGTACATGAATGCTTATTCATTAACCTTAAAATTAAAGAATTTGACTTGACTTGACATGACTTGACTCTATCTCTGTCTCTCTCTCTCTCTATCTCTGTCTCTCCGTCTCTGTCTTTCTCTCTCTATCTCTGTCTCTCTCTCTCTCTCTCTATCTCTGTCTCTCTGTCTCTTTCTGTCTGTCTGTCTGTCTGCCTGTCTGTGTACTGAGTCCACGCAAACACAAACACACACACACACATAGATATATATTTATATTTATATATGTATGCATAAACATACTTATATGCATAAACATACTTTTATGCATATATATATATATATATATATATATATATATATATATATATATATATATATACATATATATACAAATACTGACAATTTTGCCATAAGATGAACGAACAAATGTGGGTTTAGTAAATGACCCCCACAGTAATTCCCCTTCTTTATACACTCATCACAAATAATAAATCAACCAATGAAAACATTCTTCACGAACTGGGGGAAAAACAAACAAGAAAACTTCTTACATTCAGAAATAAAAGGAAACTAAGACATACAGACCATGCCCTACCAAATCAAAATGCCAGACGAATGAGGGGACGGGATAGCCTAGTGGTAAGAACATTTATTTTTATAATTTATATATATATATATATATATATATATATATATATATATATATTATATATATATATATATATATATATATATATATATATATATATATATATATATATATATATATATATATATATATATATATATATATATGTTTTTTTATTTTTTATTTGCGCTCGCAATTCCACTCTTCCCAAAAGTCCTTCGGATGAGACTATAAACCGATGCCCCGTGTGCGAACGCACGCAGAACATCGTGCGCACACGTTTAATCCTGTTCCGCTTTTTGTAAGTGTAGGCCATTGTGTGCTGGTGGGAACAGATGACAAGATTTACAAAAACTGCATACACACGGGGACCGGATGAAAAAAAGCACATGATTGCTTATTGCATTATTCTCGATATAAAAGAATAAATAAATGAATAAATAAATGAATAAATAAATAAACAAATGAATAAATAAATAAATAAATAAATAAAT
>CM060347.1:1319670-1322170 GCA_030674155.1 Stramonita haemastoma | reverse complement strand
TTTAAAGATTGTGGCATCATGTAGTGGACTTAGGAAGTTGTTTTTTTTTTTTAAATGACTTTGTTTCGTCAAGGCTGGCAGTTTTCTGACTACAAGGGTTTGATGTGCTGTGTAGACCAGGCGTGTGTTTCTGCTCTCTCCTTGTGGAATCTTGTGATGGACTTGGGAAGTTGTGTTTCTGTTAATGAACTTGTTTCTTAATGTCCTCAATAAAAAGCTCCACAGCAAGAGTTTGACCTGTTAGCGTTATTGAGAGAAAACTGACTTCTGTATTTGAAATCTGGAATCTTGTGATTTGATCATTTTGATTCTGGCTGTTGTGCTTGATACTTAGCTTGCTCATCTCTAAGTTTATGACTTTGACTTTTTTTTTTTACAGATTTACTGTTATAGCTACATTGTTTCAGGATCTCTGTTCATTGATTACTATGAGTCTAGGAGTTTTAGTTTGAGAAGAAAAGTACTGCGCAAAGAAACCATTAAAAGAGGAAAAACTCAACAAAATTAGAGTCACTTTCCGTTAAAAAGCATATAGGGCACTGAATAAAGTCTACAGAAATGGAACCAGAATCTGTATCATCACCCCACATGACTGGAAATCAACACCAAACACTCCCGGACAAGAAAGCACACCACCCCATTCAAAACAAGAAACAAAGCTTCGTGTCTGTGGTGCTGGGACCTATTCTAAAATGTATGAACATCTTTGGATTCCCAGTGCCGTTTGACTGTCAGCACGTGACACCAGTGTCCACAGCAGACAGGGCTCACAGCAGTGTGCAGAGATGGGTCAGTCTTCAGCACGTGTGTACTGAGAGCACACACACAACCACACTGCCACAAGACGGGGCAGAGAGGAACAGTGTCCTCGTGTCTGATGATTCTACTAACACATCTCTTCAGCCCTGCATGTCAGCCAGTCAGGTGGAAGGAATCCCAGATGAAAACCAGATCCATGCCCTAAAGCTTGGAGACACTGCTTCCAGCCAGGAGGGCCAAACCTTCTTAACCCTGATGAAGAAGGAGGACAGAAAAGAAACCAAAGGAAAGGGCACACTTTCCCCAATCCTTCAGAGAGATAAGAAAAACACCTTAGTTCGGGATGGTGTCACAACCAAACCATCCAAACTTCAGAACCAGACAGCTGGTACAGAAAAAGTCTGCGGAAACCGCAAAACCACAACTCGAAAAGAAAGGAGCAAGCTGCCCGAAATGTCAAAGAAAAAAGACGTTGAGAAACGTGGTGTTCGCCATGAGTTCCACCCTGATACTGTTCAACATCTCCTGCTTCGCTCTGACGCCCAGCCACAAGAGCTACCTGGAGGGCAAGGTGGTGTCCTACATCATCAACCTGGTGTTCTGTCTCTGGAGTCTCCTCGTCTACCTTTCACCACCTACTTCTCCCTGCGCCTCACCTGCCTCACCTGCTGACACTGCTGCAGGTGTACGAAGAGAGCTACTCCCTCAGCGCCAACTACCAGTCTCTGAGCAGGAAGGTGATGGCGATGAGTGTGTATGGCTTCCTCAGCCAGACCACCTTCTCTCTGGTGGTGATGGTGGGGGTCCACACCTTCCTCCCCTCCTACCGGCACTACTTCATCCCTTTTCCGGGGCTGGAAGGGCCGGGGCTGTATCTGTTCTCCTTCATGCAGGGCGTCCTCCTCTTTCTGTTCATGGGCCCCCTGTCTGGCACAGCGTCCCTCTTCCTGGTCAACTCTCTGGTGCTGATGAAGGAGTTCCAGCACACAGCTCGGGAGTTGACACGGCTGTTTCCTCCGCAGGAGGACTGTCTTCTGAAGGAGGCAGAGCGCTGTAGAGACACCGCCCATCGTTCTCACTGTCATGAGAATAATCTTTCTTCTAGCGCTAGTTTCCAACAAGGAGAGATATACCATCATCGCACTAACCCTCGCTTATCGTCTGTGCAGAAATATCCCCAGGACGGTAGGAACAAGGGCATCAATCTGAACCCCCTGACCCTTCAAACACGGTCAAGATCCTTTCTCCAGAAAGCGGTCAGCCCGACTCCCACAGGAACAAAACGTAACCAGGTTCTTACAGAAGCTGCAAGCAGTGAGAGGACACTCACTCCTCCACTTGCCTTTGTCTACCAGTCTCCACCCCGGACACACATTCACACAAGACCTAAAAACAGCTTCACACAAATGAGGTCCGTAAAGATCGCTGACAAACGTGAAGAATCAGACAACACAGAAGGCATCCTGGATGGGGTGATTCATCTAGAGGACATTGAGGAGTCTTTGAGCAGCTATGACGACGACCACAGAAAAAGCAAAACATCACGTGAAGACGAAGCACACCAGCAGACAACCAGCACAGAACATGCAGACCCTGGTTCTCCTCCTGTTTCACACACGTGCAGAGACAGACGGTCGCAGAGAAGCAACGCACGTTTTCAGAATCTAGAGGAAGAAAGATTACAGCTAACTGGATGTGGTCACCGGGGCAGAGAGAGGAGAGAGGAGAGGGAGGAGAGAGA
>CM060347.1:1302170-1309670 GCA_030674155.1 Stramonita haemastoma | reverse complement strand
AATAAATAAATAAATAAATAAAATAAATAAATAAATAGATAAATAAATAAAAAAGGATCTGTTTCTTGATATTTTGAATAATTCCCCATGTCCCTAAAAGGGATGTCAGGATTGAAAGAATGAGACTTTGATAACGCTGGGCCTTAAATAACAATAATAATAATAATAATAATAATAATAATAATAATAATAATAATAATAATAATGATGATGATGATGATGATGATATAATAATAATAATAATAATAATAATAATAATAATAATAATAATAATAATAATAATAATAATAATAATGTATGGAATTTATATAGCGCTGAGTCTTGTAAAGTTACAAATCAAAGCGCTTCACACCACGCTTGAAATGATCAGTTTAAACACTGCATCCATGTTTGATGTCTTTACAGCTAACAGCTCTCTGTCTGTTCACTTTCTTCAAGTTGCTGTATATAGTCCACTATACCCTAACCCTTCAGAGAAGCAGTATCTTAATTAACAACAGAAATGATAACGGAATCCAACCCTAAAAAGACACACAGATGGATGGATGTATGGATGGATGGATGGATGGATGTATGTATGTATGTATGTATGTATGTATGTATGTATGTATGTATGTATGTATGTATGTATGTATGTATGTATGTATATAATATATATATATATATATATATATATATATATATATATATATATATATATATATATATTTTATATATAATTCTTGATTTAATGCAGCCCTAACAAGCAAAGTCGACTTAAGGGAGGTAATTACTGTTACTTTTATTGCCTCAAAAGGGAGAGCATACCAGAGATCTTTTTAGTAGCTATAATGGTCCCAGCCATTTCATTAACTATATGATTTATACAAGAATTCTAACAACTCATTTTATTGTAATTCTAATAAACCCGATCAATTGTTTCTTTCATCTATTTTCAACATTTTTTGTGGATGGCATATCAATTTTATAAAATGTTTCAAAAAGTTGTTTTGTGATAGTTTTTCTTGTGTTTGATTTTTTATAATAATGCATAAGATATAACGGTTCTCAGGCTTCTCTGTTTATATATGTAAATAATGAAGTTCTCTGGTGCATTTTCTTGTATATATAAGTTTATATTTTTTTTACTACAATATTACGAGTGTTTCACTTGTAACTTATCAGACTTGTTGTTCTCTTGTGTTGAAAACCTGTAAAGTCAAATAGTACATAAAAACCACATTTGTTTCGTAACAGTTTTTGTTCCTTGAACTTGAATTTGTATCTTCTTACTCATTTTTATTTGAAATTATAATTCGTATCAATATGCCTGTCAATATTGTAATTATCCTTCATGCGATGATTAAAGTGTTTTTGACTTAACCCTGACTTGACTTGCTCTCCAAAGGGTTGACAGGTATTGAATTAATTTTGGTATTGACATTTTGGACATGTTTCATTAGGTTATCAGCCTAGATTTAGACTCAGTTTTGCTGTACATTAATTTTGCCCACACATTTGGAATGACAGTTTTTTGTGTCTGGTGCTGGATGCTACGAATTTATTTTTTAACATTCCAACTAAGTCTACATCAATTTGGTTCATGTATTTATTGTTGATAGTGTATTATGTGATGATACATAGCAAATACTTGTGAGCGGCATGAAACAAGTCTCATTTCTTGATTTTTTTTTCTAGGTCGCTTTCATTGTCATTTTTTTTTAAAATCACTTTTACTGTTGAGTATAAAGATTCAGTTCGTATGTATTTGATTTTTTTTTTTAATAGAATATGTATTCGCTGTACAGCAATTTTGAGCAGTGATTCTAGGTCATTGTAAATTTGATACTAGTAATGCTTTATATTTAAGATATATATCTATATTTTCATCTATACTTTTCCTCTAGTTTATTTGAGATATTTCTTTCTATTGTCGACGTTTATGGAGTTATTCTGGTTGTTCTTGGATTGTATTTTTTTGCGTTTAGTTCTATTCATTAAAACGCTGCTCTCTACACATATATGCACACGTGCACGTGCACGCGTACGGGCACGCGCATGTGTGTATGTGTGTGTGTGTGTTTGTGTGTTGTGAATTCCTCAAAATAATGAAACTGCCGTGATGGGATAAATATATTTTACAGACTCATCAATGTGTTATGAATTCTTTACAATAACGATTGTGTTCGTATAGGAATGAATACACTTTTCAAAGCCAGTCTTTATGTTCTGAACTTCTTTAAAAATGATGTAATATCTTAATTTAAAGTATCAGCGCTTTTTTTTTTCTCAAAACAAATATTTAATTTACGGACTGTATACACCGTAAACAGGTTTAATTGAACAACAATGCTTAATAAACGATACGATATGAGTTTCACTTTATAATGGAATGTCCAAAGTTTTCTGAGCTTCGGAAGAATGTCTTACCTCATGAATATCTGTATCCAAGATCCATATTCACATTTTGTAATTTGTTCTCTTCTGACAAACAGACTTGATCAAAACTTAGCATAAGAGTATGGTTGCATGACATTGATGAAAAGGTCGACTGTATTTCTATTTCTGTGAAATTTTGTCTTGTAAACATATTTTGTAAATGCAAATTACAATAATTAGGCTATGTTCAGTTGATTTTGTTTATTGAAACCCTCCATGCCCCAAGAAGGGTCAAAGCCGAATTAAATCTTGAACCGTGTGTGTGTGTGTGTGTGTGTGTGTGTGTGTGTGTGTGTGTGGTGTGTGTGTGTGTGTGTGTTGTGTGTGTGTGTGTGTGTGTGTGTGTTGTTGAGACATGACAGAGAGAGAAAGAAGGAGAGAGGGCGTGTGTGTGTTTGTTTATTTTATCTTATTCTTTTATATCGACGATAATGGGATAAGCACTCATACGAATTTTTTCATCCTGTCCGTGTGTGTGTGGTGTGTGTGTGTGTAAATTTAAAATGTGTACTTTTTCTCAAAACGGTCTCATAATATGTGTGAATGATTCGTGGGCAAATGCTTTGATTTGTTTGCTGTGCAAGATTCAGCAGCTACAAAAAATCCATATAGCATTATCAATATCACCATTATTATTATTATTATTATTATCATTATTATTATTATTATTATTTCATCATCATCATCATCATCATCATCATCATCATCATCATTATTATTATTATTATTATTATTATTATTATTATTATTATTATTATCATTATTACCGGTATTATTATTATTTCCAGTCACAGAAATTGACCACGCCACCTTCAAGATGCATTCCCCTTTCTCTCATTTCCTCTTCCCCTCGGCCATCCCTTTAGAAAACAGGACCAGTGAAACTGATGACCAAAAGCTGAATCTATACTGTGTCAGCAGACAAGCCAAAAATAAAAGAGTGACAATTTTTCTTTTACCATATCATAAAACAAATTGATTGTTAGTTTTTTTCTCGTTTTGTTTTGAACAAGGATGTCTCTACAAAATTTATTAAATGTCGATAAATGCCAGCAGTTCTGAATATTTTCACTCTCATATTTACAGAGTCTATAACTTTGTGCAATAATTTTTTTATAAATGCCAAAAGCTCTGAATATTTCCATCTCATACTTACAAATATTATGATTTCGTACGATAAATTTCTGACAAACGCCAGCAGTTCTGAATACTTTATACAGTAAAATTCTGATAAATGCCAGCAGTTCTGAATACTTTATACAATAAGTTTCTGATAAATGCCAGCAATTCTGAATCCTTTACACCTTTCATACTTACAGAGTTTAAAAATTCGTACAATAAATTTCCCATAAATACAATTAGTTCTGAATATTTTACACTCTCGTTATTCCGCAATCTACAAAAACTGTATAAACTGATATTGAGCAGATTTGTAAATAGATAGATATATAGAACAGTGCTTAAAGCTTTAAAATATCATGATAGAAAGCAGTTGAAAAATGTGTATACTTGTTTGTTAGTCTTGGAGATAAAGATTAGGAATCAACCAGTCAATCAACAGAGAGAGAGATGGATTAATGAGGAAAAGGAAGTGTGGGAGAAGCAGAGAGAAACCAACAATGGCAGCATGGTATTGTCCAAATTACTGTGGAGGACAATGTCACAATCTTTCGTAGATGGTCTCGGTGTTAGTCTACAGGCTGCTGGCTTATTTTTCGTACAGCACTTTGTACTCTGGAACAAAGAAACAAACAAAGAGACAAATTACATTTTATTTATTTCATTTATTTATTTATTCTTTTACATTGAAAATAATAGAAAAAGCACTTTTTTACATCCAGTCCCCGTGTGTGTGCAGTTTTGTAAATGTCATCTGTTCCTACCGGCACACGATGGCCCACTCTTACGAAAAGCGGAACAGGATTTAACGTGTACGCAAGATGTTCTGCGTGTGTTCGCACATGGGACCTCGGTTCATAGTCTCATCCGAAGGACTTTTGAGGGGAGTGGAGTCAGCTCTGATGTTAATTCCAAGAGAAAAATCCCCTCGAACGGAAATCGAACCCGAGTCGTCAAATTGCGAGTGCAATGTTCTGACCACTAGGCGAGTGCAATGTTCTGACCACTAGGCGAGTGCAATGTTCTGACCACTAGGCGAATGCAATGTTCTGACCACTAGGCGAGTGCAATGTTCTGACCACTAGGCGAGTGCAATGTTCTGACCACTAGGCTATCCCGTCCCCCCAACATGACATGACTTCTTATGTGACTTCTGAAAGGGTTTGTATTCATCAACAAGTTGTATCCTGCGCTTAATTCGCAAAAAATATTCTGAATCTGAATCTGGATCTGAATCTAAATCTGAATCTGAATCACACATACATACATCATAATCATCAAAAAACCCTCCTCCTCTCACCATCGAAAGTGAGCTTGTTGTCCTTATCGGTGTCCACAGCCATGTAATAACCGGCCACGCTGCTGTCTGCCTGCTCCGGAGACATGCCCAGCCTCTGGGCAATGTCCATCAGCTCCTTCGGGTCACATAGCCATCTGCATCACTGTCCTCCAGCCCGAACCACTCCGAGGCTGCCTCTAACGTCAGATCCGGTGTAGCGATGTCCAGGATGTATTCTGGGATGAACTCGATGATTCCGTTTCCTGTTTTGGAAGAGTAGAGAATTTGAATGAAAATTTAAGAAAGACAGAAAGAAAGACAGAGAGAAAGAAAGAAAGAAAGAAAGAAAGAAAGAAAGAAAGAAAGAAAGAAAGAAAGAAAGAAAGAAAGAAAGAAAAGAAAGACAGAAAGAAAGAAAGAAAGAAAAGAAAGAAGAAAGAAAGAAAGAAAGAAAAGAAAGAAAAGAAAGACAGAAAGAAAGAAAGACAGAAAGACAGAAAGAAAGAAAGAAAGAAAGAAAGAAAGAAAGAAAGACAGAAAGACAGAAAGAAAGAAAGACAGAAAGACAGAAAGAAAGAAAAGAAAGAAAGAAAGAAGGAAAGAAAGAAAGACAGAAAGAAAGAAAGACAGAAAGACAGAAAGACAGAAAGACAGAAAGAAAGAAAGAAAGAAAAGTTTTTGAACATGTTCATGGTGTTTTATTGAATGCTACAATAAGGTTCAAGATTGGTGTTGCTGTGCTGCTGATGTTGATGCTGATTGTTGTTCACATAGTACATAAATTATATTATAATGTAGATAGATATGTGATGGGGCGGTAATTAGATTATCTCCCATGTGAACGGAGCGCGCAATCGCAGCGTCGTGTTTCTGTTTAGAGACACACCTGTGAATTGTCGATGCTCTGATTCCTTGGGTAGTGGTCGAAAACCCTCCGTTGCATGCACTTCGCC
Organism: Stramonita haemastoma; assembly: GCA_030674155.1. Taxonomy (NCBI): domain Eukaryota; kingdom Metazoa; phylum Mollusca; class Gastropoda; order Neogastropoda; family Muricidae; genus Stramonita; species Stramonita haemastoma. The sequence goes on along the minus strand of CM060347.1, from coordinate 1,303,901 downwards.
TTCACGGTGAAATATATATTTATGCAACCTCTTTTTAGAGGTCACATTCTAAACTGACTAGCTGTGCCGTGTTCCCGAGGTTTGTGCAGAGATGGGACATCACACATGTCCACTATGTTACAGATAGATAGATAGGTAGATAGATAGATAGATAGATAGGTAGATAGAGAGATGGGTGGGTGGGTAGGTAAGTAGGTAAGTAGACAGACAGACGGACGGATAGATAGATTGCTACTGCTGCTACTGCTACTACTACCACCACCACTATCACCTCCACTACTACTACTACTGTCATCGCCTGAAATCAAACCCTCCACACCGTTTTTATTTTAAACCTTGAAATTTTTTCCCCAACCCTACGTTTGAGTGAGGTCCGTGTGTCAGCGCTTCAAAGTAACAAAACGAAAGACCAGCAAATGGGAGAGGGATAATAGAAGGGGCGGCAGTAAAACTGATGGATAGACGGATGGATAGATGGACGGATGGATGGAGTGATGGGTTGAGGGCCCGTCTCCTAAGACCCGCATAGGCTAGGCGACCTCCGATCCTGGAATCTGTACAAGAGAATTGCCAGGAATCAGTCCCTTCATTTCTTCACCGTCTGGAGCAATTCTGCGAAAAGGAAAGTCATTATTTGGTGTGGTGTGGTGGGGTGGGGGTGGATGGGGAGAGGGGGAGGGAGGCTTATTTTGTTGTATGGGGGTGGATGGGGTGGGGGAGAGGGGGAGGGAGGCTTATTTTGTTGTATGGGGGTGGATGGGGTGGGGGAGAAGGGGGAGGGAGGCTTATTTTGTTGTATGGGGGTGGATGGGGTGGGGGAGAGGGGGAGGGATGGGGAGGGGAGGGTGATGGGACAAAAAATAAAGATGGTGAGTATGTGTGTGTGTGTGAAAAGAGAGAGAGGGGGGAGGAGGGAGGGAGGGAGGGAGGGAGGGGGAGAGAGAGAGAGTCGAGAGAGAGAGAGCGCAATAATGTGTGTATGTGTGTTTCTCTCTCTCTCTGTGTGTGTGTGTGTGTGTGTGTGTGTGTGTGTGTGTGTGTGAGAGAGAGAGAGAGAGAGAGAGAGGGAATTAAATCAAATCAAATCAAATCAAATTCTTTTATTCAAGGATAATGAATAAGCACTGATGTGCTTTTTTTTACATCCAGTCCCCGCCCTAATCAGGGATTACATCAATTTAGGAAACACCTTCACCTAAAAACAATAATAACCAAACAAACAAGGCCAAAAATAACAAGACAGTAATAAACGGAAGACAAGTTGTAAGGACAGATCAGAAGATATAATAGAATAACAAAGGCGCAATACAGTGAACTAAAATTAATAATAATCAATCAATCAAATGATCATCGTGATAATAAGGGAGAGAAAAAGAGAGAGAGAGAGAGACAGAGACAGAGAGAGACAGAGACAGAGACAGAGAGTGAGCGAGAGAGAGAGAGAGACACAGAGAGAGAGAATGAGCGAGAGAGAGAGAGAGACAAGGCAAGGCAAGGCAAAGGCAAGGCAAAATTCTTTTATTCGAGGATAATAGATAAGCACTCATGTGCTTTTTTACATCCAGTCCCCGCCCCTTTCAGGGATAACATCAAGAATAAAAGACAGCTCAACTAAAACAAGAACAATTATAATGATCCAATTACCAAGACCAAACCACACCAAGTATCAAACAACAGGTAAGAAATAAGACAGAGATACAGAGAGAGAGAGAGAGAGAGAGAGAGAGAGAG
>CM060347.1:1299149-1302070 GCA_030674155.1 Stramonita haemastoma | reverse complement strand
ATTTGAAATTAAATTCGTATCAATATCCTGTCAATATTGTAATTATCCTTCATGCGATGATTAAAGTGTTTTTGACTTAACCCTGACTTGACTTGTTCTCTCAAAGGGTTGACAGGTATTGAATTTGGTAATGACATTTTGGACATGTTTCATTAGGTTATCAGCCTGAATTTTGACTCAGTTTTGCTGTACATTAATTTTGCACACACATTTGGAATGACAGTTTTTGCGTCTGGTGCTGGATGCTTCGAATTTATTCTTTAACATTCCAACTAAGTCTACATCAATTTGGTTCATGTACTTATTGTTGATAGTGTATTGTGTGATGATACATAGCAAATACTTGTGAGCGGCATGAAACAAGTCTCGTTTCTTGATTTTTTTGTTCTAGGTCGCTTTCATTGTCATTTTTTTTAAAATCACTTTTACTATTGAGTATAAAGATTCAGTTTCGTAATGTATTTGATTTTTTTTTTTAGAATATGTATTCGCTGTACAGCAATTTTGAGCAGCGAGTCTAGTCCTTGTAAATTTATACTAGTAATGCTTTATATTTAAGATATATATCTATATTTTCATCTATACTTTTCTTCTAGTTTATTCGAGATATTTCTTTCTATCGTCGACGTTTATGAAGTTGTTCTTTGATTGTATTATTTTGCGTTTAGTCCTATTCATTAAAACTCTGCTCTCTACACATAGACTATACGGGCACGCGTACGGGCACGCGCATGTGTGTATGTGTGTGTGTGTGTGTATTGTGAGTTCCTCAAAATAATGAAACTGCTCTGATGGGATAAATATATTTTACAGACTCATCAGGCGTTATGAATTCTTTACAATAACGATTGTGTTCGCATAGGAATGCATACACTTTTCAAAGCCAGTCTTTATGTCCTGAACTTCTTAAAAAATGATGTAATATCTGAATTTAAAGTATCAGCGCTTTTTTTTTTCCTCAAAACAAATATTTAATTTACGGACTTATACACCATAAACAGGTTTAATTTGAACAACAATGCTTAATAAACGATACGATATGAGTTTCACTTTATAATGGAATGTCCAAAGTTTTCTGAGCTTCGGAAGAATGTCTTACCTCATGAACATCTGTATCCAAGATCCATATTCACATTTTGTAATTTGTTCTCATTCTGACAAACAGACTTGATCAAAACTTAGCATAAGAGTAAGGTTGCATGACATTGATGAAAAGGTCGACTGTATTTCTATTTCTGTGAAATTTTGTCTTGTAAACATATTTTGTTGATGCAAATTATAATATGTTCAGTTGATTTTGTTTATTGAAACCCTCAATGCCCCAAGAAGGGTCAAAGCCGAATTAAATCTTGAACCTTGTGTGTGTGTGTGTGTGTGGTGTGTGTGTGTGTGTGTGTGTGTGTGTGTGTGTGTGTGTGTGTGAATTAAATCTTGAACCGTGTGTGTGTGTGTGTGGTGTGTGTGTGTGTGTGTGTGTGTGTGTGTGTGTGTGTGTGGTGTGTGTGTGTGTGTGCGCGCGCGCAAGTGGGTATTAGTGTGTGTGTGTGTGTGAATTAAATCTTGAACCTTGTGTGTGTATGTGTATGTGTGTGTGTGTGTGCGTGCGCGCGCGCGCGCAAGTGGGTATTAGTGCGTGTGTGTGTGTGTGTGTGTGTGTGTGTGTGTGTGTGTGTGTGTGTGTGTGTGTGTGTGTGTGTGGTGTGTATGTGTGTGTGTGTGTGTGACAGACAGAGAGAGAAAGAAAGGGGGAGAGAGAGGCGTGTGTGTGTGTTTGTTTATTTTATTTTATTCTTTTATATCGACGATAATGGGATAAGCATTCATGTAATTTTTTTCATCCAGTCCCCGCGTGTGTGTGTGTGTGTGTGTGTGTGTGTGTGTGTGTGTGGTGTGTGTGTGTGTGTGTGTGTGTGTGTGTGTGTAAATTTAAAATGTGTACTTTTTCTCAAAACGTTCTCATAATATGTGTGAATGATTCGTGGGCAAACGCTTTGATTTGTTTGCTGTGCAAGATTCAGCAGCTACAAAAAATCCATATAGAATTATCAATATCACCATTATTAGTAGCATTATCATTATCATTATTGTTATTGTTGTTGTTGTTATATTATTATTATTATTATTATTATTATTATTATTATTATTATATTATTATTATTATTATTATTATTATCATTATTATTATTACCGGTATTATTATTTCCATCACAGAAATTGACCACGCCACCTTCAAGATGCATTCCCCTTTCTCTCCATTTCCTCTTCCCCTCAGCCATCCCTTTAGAAAACAGGACCAGTGAAACTGATGACCATAAGCTGATTCCATACTGTGTCAGCAGACAAGCCAAAAATAAAAAAGAGTGACAATTTTTCTTTTACCTTATCATAAAACAAATTGATTGTTATTTTTTTTCTCGTTTTGTTTTGAAGAAGGATTTCCTCTACAAAATTGATTAAATGTCCGATAGATGCCAGCAGTTCTGAATAGTTCACACTCTCATACTTACAGAGTTAATAAATTTGTACAAGAAACTGTGGATAAATGCCATCAGTTCTGAATAGTTCACACTCTCATATTTACAGAGTCTATAATTTTGTGCAATAATTTTTTTATAAATGCCAAAAGCTCTGAATATTTCCATCTCATACTTACAAATATTATGATTTCGTACGATAAATTTCTGACAAATGCCAGCAGTTCTGAATACTTTATACAGTAAAATTCTGATAAATGCCAGCAGTTCTGATTACTTTATACAATAAGTTTCTGATAAATGCCAGCAATTCTGAATCCTTTACACCTTTCATACTTACAGAGTTTAAAAATTCGTACAATAAATTTCCCATATAAATACAAATAGTTCTGAATATTTTACACTCTCGTTATTCCGCAATCTACAAAAACTGTATAAACTGATATT
>CM060347.1:1284149-1294149 GCA_030674155.1 Stramonita haemastoma | reverse complement strand
GGAATAAGCACTCATGCGCTTTTTACACCCAGTCCCCGCGTTTATGCAGTTTAGTCAATCTTGTCCTCTGTTTCCACCGACACACAATGGCCTACTCTTACGAAAGGCGGAACATGTTTTTAACGTGTGCGAAAGATGTTCTGCGTGCATTCGCACACGGGGCCTCGGTTTATAGTCACATCCGAAGGACTTTTGGGAAGAGTGAAGTCAGCACTGATGGTAACTCCAGGAGAAAAAAACCCTCAAACGGGAATCGAGCCCGGGTCTTCATATTGCCGCGTGCAATGTTCTGACCACTAGGCTATCCCATCCCTCGACAGAGTTGAGGGTGAGGGAGAGAGAGAGAGAGAGAGAGAGAGAGAGAGAGAGAGAGAGAGAGAGAGAGGGAGAGGAGGGAGAGGAGAGAGAGAGAGAGAGGAGAGAGAGAGAGAAGAGAGAGAGAGAGAGAGAGAGAGAGAGAGAGAGACAGACAGACGAAGACAGAACAGAGACAGAGACAGAGACAGAGACAGAGAGACAGAGAGACAGAGAGAGGGAGGGAGGGAGGGGAGAGAGAGGGGGGGGGAGAGAGAGAGAGAGGAAGAGAAGAGAGAGAGAGAAGAGAGGAGAGAGGGAGGGGGAAGAGAGAGAAGAAGAGAGAGAGAGAGAGAGAGAGATGAGAGAGAAGAGAGAGAAGAGAGAGAGAGAAGAAGACAGACAGACAGACAGACAGACAGACAGACAGACAGACAGACAGACAGAGACAGAGACAGAGCAGACACAGAGAGACACAGAGAGACACAGAGAGACACAGAGAGACACAGAGAGAGAAAGACAGAGAGAGACAGAGAGAGAAAGAGAGAGCAAGCAAAACAAAACAAAACAAAACAAAACAAAAAAGAACAGTAGTGCGTGTGTGTAAAGTCTGTTGGTTTTTATTCCATTTCTAGCAGGCTGATATAGTAGGTACTTACTTTGAAAACGGACAATATCACAGACTTCTTTTATGATCCACTCTTTGCCGTCTTATTTGTCTGATACGCCCATCCTCCTCCCTACCCCACCCCACCCCACCCCACCCCGCCCCACTCCATACTAACCCACACCTCCCTCCCTCCCTCTCCTTTTCTATCTTTTTTCCCTCCCCCCCCCCCCCCCCCCCCCCCCCCCACCCCCCCAACTCAATTTTTGAAGCCTCAAGAAAACGTACCGACCATCTGGGGTTATTGAGGGTTTCTTACTCTTGTTTGTTTGCTTTGAGAGAAGAAGTTTGTTTGCTGTCGTTGATTTTTTTAAAGTAGTGGGGGGGGGGGGGGGGGGGGGCCCAAAGAAACGCATTACATTGTCGCTCATATGACAGAAAGGTAAAACTGCCACGGAGAGGAGATGGAAGCCGCCCTTAACAAGCTGGCCTCTAGAGAAGCTGAGGTCTCTGTGCCTTGCTCCTCTACGACCACATAGGTTATGGGAAATCTTTACCTCTCCCTTTTTTTAACACGGTACCTCGGGTTATCTTTTCATTCGAATGACTAATGTCCAGACCACCACCGGAAGGAGAAAAGAAGAAGAAGAAGAAAGAAGAAGAAGAGAAGAAGAAGAAGAAGAAGAAAAGAAGAAGAAAGAAGAAGAAGAAGGAAGGAGGAGGAGGAGGAGGAGAGAGAGAAGGAGAAGAAGAAGAAAGAAGAAGAAGAAGAAGAAGAAGAAGAAGAACAAGAAGAAAAGAAGAAGAAGAGAAGAAGAAGAACAACAACAAACAACAACAACAACAACAAAAGAAAATTAAAAGATTAACAAATGTAGCGTTAATGGGTATAACGGGTTGTTTCCACGGCAACAGGATCATTAAAAGCATTGAATTAAATAACCTGTGGAGTTTGGGTGGGTTTTTTTGTTTTAATGATGTCCTTTGAATCTGTGGTGTAGCAATAAACTTTCATTTGTGACAGTTTTTGATCAGTTACATTTCTCATTCTCTCACCTCAACTACAGAAGGAACAATTCTCAACAAATAAAAAAACACTTTTAGAAAAAAAGACGTCTAAAGCAGCGAAGCTAGATAAAATGATTATAAGCGTGAAAAGGCAAGTAGCATGAATGTTCGGATTTGCTGACAAAAAGCTAGTAGTACAAAGTAGCACAATCCGATAAGGCGATTTAGACGTTGAAAATTTATAAACTTCAAAGAACAAAAACGAAACAGAAAGCAGTGTAATTCGATGAAATCATTATAAACGTGAAGAAAGAGTAACAGGAACTTCTACGGCTTGCGTGCGTGTGTGTTTTGTGATATTTTTAACTGAAGTGTTCTTGTAACGTTTAAATCAATATGTCCTGTTTGCTTTCTTATGTCTTTTGAGATTATGGTTCGTATCAGTATACCTGTGAGTATTATAACTGCTCTTCATGGGATGAGTAAAGTGTTTTTGACTTGACTACATTTGCAGAGAAAAGGAATCATGAAGCAGTATAATTTTATAAAATGATCAGAGACGAATGAAAAAAAATCAGTACAAGTCGATACAGTGATCAGAGACGTTAAAAATAAAGTGATACGAACGTGTGAACATGCAGACAAAAAGCGCATAAACAGTATCGTTGGACAAAATGATGATAAACCTTAAGAAGCAAGAAGAAGGAAAGCCTAACCTTACATCAGAAAAAACAAACCTGCAGAGCATTTGAAGTCGAGAAGTTTGGCTTCTGCTGCCTCATCTTCTGTGAATGTGTCTGTACCTCTCTTCCCAACACCGCTCATGTCAATATCTCTGCCTCAACTTTACCCAAAGTCAAATGCAAAGTCAAAGTCAAAGTCAAATTTTCATTTTCCAGATGGTACATTGAACAAGCATTGATTTACTTTTTTCATCAAGCCATCTATCTAAGAAAAAAAATCACCAATATTATTTAACTAACATGATTTCGACAACCTTAAAAATTAAATACACCGATACCTATACCCAGATTCGTTATGTCTCATTCTCAATGTCCGAAGTCCACAAGGAGTTTAACAAAAAAAAATGTCAGGTCAGCCCAGGGCCACTGGCCAGAGGAACCCTGCAACTACTGCTGGGTCACTTCGGTGGTCTTCAAGGGTGCCTGCTCTGAGCTAGCATACGCGTGACACCACGAGAGAGAGAGAGAGAGAGAGAGAGAGGAGAGAGAGAGAGGAGGAGGAAGAGAGAAGAGAGAGAGAGAGAGAGAGGAGAGAGAGAGAGAGAGAGAGAAGAGAAACAGACAGACAGACAGACAGACAGACAGACAGACAGATAAAGACAGAGGCAGACAGACAGACAGGGAGAGAAAGAGAGAGACAAATCGACAGAGAAACAGAGATAGAGAGATATGCAAACAGAAAGAGAAAGATAGAGAGATAAAGACAGAAAAAGACAAAGAGAGAGACAGGCAAAATGACACATACAGAGAGAGACAGACAGACAGACAGACAGACAAACAAGCAAACAGATAAAAACATGAAGACATCATGTTAACCGCCATCAATGACCGTTCAAATCTCAGAGACAGACATACAGACATATAGACAAACAAACAGATAAAAACAGATAAAAACATGGAGACATCATGCAAACGTCATCACTGACCGTTCAAATCTCAGAGACAGACAGACAAACAGACAAACAGACAAACAAACAAACAGACAAACAGAGAAAGACAAATAAATCCATGAAGGAGACATCATACTAAACTGTCATCACTGACCGTTCAAATCTCGTCTGCTGATGAACTGGTTGACCTGGGTGTCCGTCACTTCCGGATTGTAGTTCTGGAGGTACTGACGGACTTCCTCCACCGTGGCCTTTCCGTCATCATTGGGGTCAATGCGGTCCTTGAAGCGACCCTTCATCTCTGAACAAAGCAAGACAACAGACAGACAGACAGACAGACAGATGTACAGACATAGCCATGCAGCACGCACAGACACAGACACACAGACATACAGAGAGAGAGAGAGACAGACAGACACAAATAGACACAGACACAGTATAAATACAGCCACACAGGCACGCACAGACAGACACACAGACACAGACACACAGACATACAGAGAGAGAGAGAGATAGACAGACACAAATAGACACAGACACACACAGATACACACACAGAACACACAGACACACACACAGACACACAGACACACACAGACACACACAGACACTCATACACACACGCATACACACACACACACACAGAGGTCATTGTATGCTGGTGGGAACAGGTGACAAGATTTACAAAACTGCATACACACAGGGATTGGATGTAAAAAAGCACAAGAGTGCTTTTTCCATTATCTTCGATATAAAAGAATAAAAGAATAAAAAAATAAATAAAAAAATAAATAAAATACCCACACATAATCATTATCACGCCAAATAACATAGCTCAAATCTGACCAAAAGAAAGGATGCCTCATTGTTAACCCCATTTTTACTAACTGTTGAATCGGGGTCATAATATGTGCCAGGTTTTTAAGACATTTATTTCACACAGGTTAAAGACCCAGCGGCAGCAAAGGGGTCACCGTCCTTTGGAAACTTTTGGCAGGTGAATCTTGATTTGATGAGTAAATAACAAAAAAATCAATACATTCTTCAATCAAACAAATTTGCATAAAAAACGAAACAAAGAGTACGACACATACACATTTGAATTAACAAGCAAACAGATAACGATGTTGTTGACTATCATGAACCGAATGACAAGACTTAAGACTAAAAAAAATGTTATCTCAGACTGAGAAATGTATATAAAAACATGTTTTAAAGTCTCAAGTCTTGTCTTTCACTTCATAATAGGCGACAGTGAATTTAAAGGGGAATCAGACTTCGATGCCAATTAAAATGGGACATTGGTGTTTTTGTCAACGTAAAGTTAAAACTGTCCACATTTTTTGCTTTTCAAGAAGTTTCTGGGTTTTCAGCTGACTGCACTAATGATCTGCGTTCTTGGGCTGGATTGCATCACAAACTTGGGAAGCTGGCCCTTAACAGGACAAATGCTGCGTGTAAAAGTGGTTAAGGTATTGGTATCCTGGATGAAAGTCAGGAGTTTGAATCTCAGGAAGGACGGTGGCAGGATGGTTAAGATGTTCGCCTGCCAATATGTAAACCGCGAGTTTCTGGGTTCGTACCCAGCTCGCCCTTTCTTCCCAGTTTGACGAAAACAAATCGAACTGAATGTCAAAGTCATTCGGATGAGACTATAAACCGAGGCCCCGTGTGCGAACGCACGCAGAACATCTTGCGCACACGTTAAAATCCCGTTCCGCCTTTCGGAAGAGCAGGTCATCGTGTGCCGGTAGGAGCGGATGACAAAATTATTTTTTAAAAAACCCAGCATGCACACAGGTGTCGTGTTTAGACACCATCCCTGAGGGGGAAAAAAATGGTTAGGCGCTGCACTTGTGGCGACGCGCTCTCCCCAGGGAGAGCAGCCCGAATTTCACGCAGAGAAATCTGCTGTGACATAAAGTGGTATAAAATATAATAAAAAATAAGATAAATAAAATCACACGCCAAAACAATACACTGCTTACTGAGCAGTCTTGAAAATGATGTAGAGAACACAAAACAAAAAAAGGGACACGAGATAGCGTTGATCCCTGTGACATTCCATATAGAGAAAAATGTTTTGTTCCAAAAACGTATGTATGACTAACGTGTTTTTCATTCGATGGAATGAGAGAAGAATATAAAAAAAAATAATAATAAAAAGAGGACAGTAAATCAGCCTTGTAACACCTACCCTAAAACATAAGAGAAAGTCTGGTAATCAGTCTTATCACATGAAGTTGAAAAATCAAGGGAATGGAAGGCTAAAAATGTGTCCAACTTTAATGGCACTAATGATATCGCTTATTTGATGTATTATCATACCTATTTTTGCATTATGTTATCCCATATGAATAGACAAATATTTCTTTCTCTTAAATATCATGCACGTGAAACCAAAGTGTGTTTTCGGGAAACTAGCAGCAACAGATACTGGAAATGAATCAACAGGGTTTTTTGCTCTCGTTTTTGTACAGAACATTTTTCTTCAACTGTTTCGACAATGGTCGTGGCAGTTCGGATGAAACGGGGACAAGTATCATTCTTTACATTCTGGCCATCCTTTAAAAGCAACTCTTAGGGGGGGGGGGGGGGGGGTGTAGCCTAGTAGCTAGAACGTTGCGCTCGCGATTTGACGACCCTGGGATCAAACATGGGTTTGAACTACTACCAAAACGTACTTTCTAGGGGATTTTTCTTCTGAAGATAACATCAGTAGCCTACTGACACCAGTTCCTCCCCAAAAAAGTCCCTACGATGAGACTACAAACACAAGCCTAGTACGAACACACACAGAACATCATGCATACACATTAAGATCAGTTTTGCCTTTCGGAAGTGTAGGCGATTTGTGCCAGTGCGGAGAACGAATAACAAAATAATAAACACAAAACAATGCCAAAAAAAACCGAATTGATACTGGTGTCGCATTTTAGCATCACACCCCAAAATCGGAACGTGGCTGTTTAAATGGTGGGCAGAAAGAGCCACACATGCAAAGAACATTACTTTTTGTGAACCTGGGAGCTCTAGCTGAGGAACCTTCCCCCCTTCTCTCATCCCCCTTCCCCTTTCCCCCCAAACAAACAAATCAACTTAGTTTGTACGTGTCAAATTTTCTTGTCTCCGTTCCACCTTCAACGTTACCCTCTTTGCTGTACAAAATTTCTTCTCCTTCCTTTTCAGTGTGTTTTGTCTTTCTTGTAAGCTACACCTTTCGTTTCTAATTTAGAGCGATCTTTCCCTCCTCTAGTGACACTGAGAAGAAATGTGGACAGGATTGGAAATAATGAGGGACCGAGTCAGACAAACAGGAAATACAGCGCGAGTCACCTTCGATGGCATATAATGGAAGAAAGAGGTACAAGATGATACTGAGATTCATTACAACACAAACAAACAATTCCAAAAGGATACCAAAATAATCTCTTCATTTCCTACAACACTTACAGACAAATCGAAAACGTTACAGCAGAAAAAAAACAAAGCTTCGTGTAAGAATACAGCTTCAAGGGAGGCTATTAGCGAGAAATCTCCCTATTTGCGGTGGTCTCCCATTTTTATTCATGGCCACTTGTGCTGGGTAGTGTTTTGCACCGTACCCTCTTTACCTGCCAATCCTCCGGTCATTTCTGCAGAGCTTTTTTTTCCGCTGCTTGGATTTTTCCCCATCACGTTTTCCCCTCCTCGCTACCAGCAATTAGCACACCACGTACGGTGTGGATAGGTGGTCTAGAGGTGACGCGCTTGCCTAGAAAGCGGAAAAGTCCGGGTCGGAGTGTGCGGTGGTTCAAATCCCGTTTCGGCCCGAAACTTTTTCCTCCTTCATCCTTTAGATCATGAGTGGTGGTCTGGGTATTAGTCTTTCGGATGAGACAATAAACCGAGTTAGTGTCCTATTTTAACCTTTCATTTACGTTTCATAGTGAAGCTTGATAAAACGTTAGAAGCTAACACTAACGCTTTAGCTAGTCTTTCGGATGAGACTATTAAAACCGGGGTCCCGTGTGTTACACATTATTTAGCGCATGTAAAAGAACCCACGGCAACAAAAGGGTTGTCACTGGCAAAATTCTGTTTAAAAAAGCCACTCTGATAGGGAAACAAATACAGTTGCAGACAGGAAAAGGGAAAAAAAATGGGTTGCGCTGCTCTTGTGGCAACGCAAGCGCTCTCCCCGGGAAGGAGAGCAGCCCGAATTTTACGCACATAAATCTGCTGTGACATAAAGTGGTGTAAAATAAAATGAAATAAAAGGAAACTTGGCTGCCTGTAGCCGTTCAGAGAAAGTATTAATTATTATTATGTATTTAGCTGTGTTTTCTGGTTTCCACAGAGTCAGCAACAAGGAAGATTGCTGACCAGTGTGTACCTTAGAAATTTTTAATTAGTCAATTTTTAATCATGTTTGTTTTTCCACCGTACAACCACAACAGGCCTACGGGGCTTTCCTTTAAATTTTAACAATAAGCCTTTAGACAATTTTAAAACAAAATCTATTTCAAGCAAAGAAAAAAACCAAGAAAATACTGAAAAAAAATTAAGCAGTAAGAAATTCCAACGATATAACTAAGGCGAATTTTTTTTTTAAAAAGCATGTTAAAATCAAAGATAATAAACAAAAAGCAAAATAAACCGAATAAATGAAATTTTTCAGTTTGTTTGGATGTGACGAGGTGGTTTGTATGCCTGCTGCATTCAAACATGCGGGTTTGTGCGTGTGGGGGTTTGTGCATGCGCACTTGAGCAGGCCACAAGCTTCCCGGTCGTTCTCAAAAGAAAGGAAAACTGAAAAAAACCAGGGAGAATAACTCTCCATTGCAGAGAGGCCCTTTGAACGGGCCATTGGTAATAACTTCTTCCCTTGCCATTGCAACTTTGAGATTTTCCCCCCTTTTTTTTTTCCCCTCTCCCCAAAACTTTCCAGCAGCACGGGGCACTTTGGGTAATAAACGCAAACAGAAAAATCAAGTGAAATTCCTTTTTGTTTTTCTCCTCTCTCTCTCTCTCCCCCCCCCCTCTCCCCCCCCCCCCTCCCCCCCTTCTATCTTCACTCTTCCCCTCCCCCTCCCCCCTTCCTCTCCCCTTTTCCTCTCCTTTCCCTTTCTCTCCCCTCCCCCTCTCTCAGCAGTCCTTTCTCGGCCCCGCAACATAAGTTGTAAATGTCGACTAACGATTTGATGTTTTTTTTGAGTGTGGGATGTGGTAGTTACTGTTAGAGTTATCTGGGGGAAAAAAAAATAAAAAGAAACTTAACACTTTTTAATTGCCAGGTGAAAAATGTTAAATCAGTGTGAAACTTGTTTTTGTTGTTGGTGTTTTGTTGGTTTTGTGTGGGGCATTCCACTGGAGTTTTCCTTTACATGTGTTTTGTGTTGTATTGTAATATTTGTATTTTGTACTGTATTGCATTAGTACGTAATTTTGTATTTAATGTATGATTTTGTATTGTATGTATTATTGTATTTATTGTATTATACTGTATTGTACTGTATCTCGTATTGCCTTACTGTACTTTTATTGTATTGTTTTGGTGTTGTATTTTGTACTTTTGATTGTGTTGTATTGTATTACTGTATTTTAAATTTAGGATATTGTATTGTTTGAATTTTATCACACAGATTTATTGGGTTGATGTTACAAAAACTAAAAGCGGGGGGTTTGGGGTTGTTTTTCTACAAGATATAGCTTATATAAACTTGACTGATATATTCTTCATCATTTTTATACAATTTTGCTTATTGAATGTTTTCATTTATCATATTTAATTTTTTTTTATTTTTTCTTCTTTTTATCATCATAATCATATTTTTTATATTCTACATGCGTGATTCTTATTCATTAAAGCTATTGTTATCATCATCATCATTATATCATCATCAATTGATTTTATTTAATATTAAATCATTAAACATTAAATCACCCTCATATCATCATCATCAATCTTTATCATCTCCAAACACATCATACATCATCATCATCAACACATCATCATCCCTCATCCATCTTAATCTTTTTCTTTATTTTTTAAAAAAAAAGGAAAATTATTCTTATCTTCTCATCATCATACCATTTATCATTACCGTTTTCCTCATTTTTTCACTATCCCCATTCAAAACTTTTTAAATAGTTGTTTTGCTTGATTTCTTGTTTTGTTTTGGGTGCTAAAGGATCATCAGACTCTCAAACTCTGTGGCAAATTTGTTGTGGCACTTGAAAAGCAGAACAAAGGCAATAGGATGATTATTTTCTGACAAAACATTTTTGGGGTTGTTTTTCTGTCTGTCTTCTGTCTGTCTGTCGTCTTGTCTTTTCCCGTTGTCTATCTTCTGTCTGTGTCTTTGTCTTCATTCTATCTTCTTCTCTTCTTTATCTACTATTATCTATCTACATCTATCTATCATCTATCTATCTATCCCATTTTATCTCTATCTATCCCATCTATCTATCCCATC
>CM060347.1:1259479-1269479 GCA_030674155.1 Stramonita haemastoma | reverse complement strand
CTCATCCGAAAACTTTCAGGGTGTTATTATCACAATGTTAACTTCAAAGAGGAAAAAAAAAATCCTCTTCCCACAGATCTCTTAATTAATGGATGCTGGAACTTGAACCTTCAGCTGCTATGAGGTCACTGTTCCCACTGGGCCCCAGAGCACCTGTCCAGCCCTTCTGGGGATCCATCCATCAGTGTGGGGTGCAGTCAGTGTCAGGGAAAGCTGTTAGTCTTCTGCGGGGATGAGGCCCAAGTGGCAGCTGTGTCATACACCATTAGGGAACCGGGTTTTGTTAGCGTGCGTGTGTGTGTGTGTGTGTGTGTGGGGGGGGATAGGGTCGGTGTGTGTGTGTGGGTGGGGGGGGGTCGGTGTGTGTGTATGTGTGTGTGTGTGTGTGTGTGTGTGTGTGTGTGTGTGAAAGAGAGAGAGAGAGAGAGAGAGAGAGAGAGAGAGAGAGAGAGAGAGAGAGAGAGAGAGAGAGTGTAGTGTATGTGTATGTGTGTGTGCGTGTGTGTTTGTGTGTGCGTGTTATTCATTTATTTAGTTAGTTATTCTTTTATATCGAGGATAATGGAATAAGCGCTCATGTTTTTTTTTTTTTTTTTTTTTTACATCCAATCCACGTGTGTATGCAGTTTTGTTAATTGTGTCATCTATTCCCACCGGCACACAATGGCCTACTCTTTCGAAAATCGGAACTGGATTTTAAGCGTGTGTGGGTGATGTTTCTGAGTGCTGTTCACACAGTGGACTCGGTTTTAGGTTCATCTGAAGAAATTTTGTGGCTTTGAGTGGGCATGAATATGTGTAGTTATGATTTGGAATTGAGGTATCCTTTGTGTGTGTGGTGTGTGATGTGTGATTTGTATGTATGTATGTGGGGTTGTTGTGTGTTGTATGTTATGTATGTATGTATGTTGTTTGTTTGTATGTATGTTAATTAATTATTCTTATTCAGTCTGGTCTGTTCTTCCGATTCCTGTGTTGTCTGTCTGTTTTGTCATTTGTCATGTATCTCCGGCACACAATGCACTGCTTCGAACGCAACGCAACGACGCATGTCGCACGGCAACCGACCGTACGTAGTAGTACTATCGTACGAATTTATGTAGTATGGTAGTGCACTAATATTACTACGAAATGTATATTTGTATGTATGATGTAATTAATGTATGTATGTATGTATGTATGTATGTATGTATGTATGTATGTATGTATGTATGTATGTATGTATGTATGTATTTTATGTATGTTGTGTGTGCGCGTAAGTGTATGTGTATGTAGTAGATGCGTGTCCCATGCGTGCGTGCACGTGCGCGTAAGTGTATAGATCTATGTGTGTGTGCGCGCGCGTGTGCTAAGCCGTAGGCTTGGCTGTTATTGTTCATCTCACCTCCATTCATCATACCTGAAACTAATGCCTCAGGCAAAGCAGAAAGCTGGGACCAGACTCCTACACCACTAGGTAAACAGGTGTGTGTGGCAGGACAGGGTTAACACGTGCCTGGTGGTTAGAAGCCGCCGCTGTAGTCTAGTGGTTAGGGCGTTGGACTCGTAATCTAAAAGGTTGCGAGTTCGATCCCAGCTTTCGCTATGGCGTTGTGCCCTTGGAAAAGGCACTTTACGGCTATTTTCTCACCCCACCCAAGGTAAAAGGGGTACCAACCTTGTGTTGGGGGTTAACCCTGCGATAGACTGGCGTCCTATCCAGGGGGGAGTCTATGACTCTCAGTCGCTTAACTCCACAGAAACCGGGATAAGCACCGGCCTGATGAAGCCTTAGGCTCGGGACAGACTTTAACTTTTTAACTGGTGGTTAGAAATGACTGTGTACCCCACAGTTTGTTCCTTCCTCCGCTAGAGATCTGAGGATCACCACTGTTGAGATTTTGGCGTATGCGACCGGATTTTGCGTATGTGTGTGTGTGTGTGTGTGTGTGTGTGTGTGTGTGTGTGTGTGTGTGCGCGTGGTGTGTAGTGTGTGTGTACGTGTGTGTGTGTGTGTGTGGTGTGTGTTTGTGTAGTGTGTGTGTGTGTAGTGTGTGTGTGTAGTGTGTGTGTGTGCGTGTGTGTGTTTTGATTTATTGATTTATCATTTTATATCGAGGATAATGGAATAAGCACTCTTGTGCTTTTTTTTACATCCAGTCCCCGTGTGCATGCAGTTTTGTAAATGTCATCTGTTCCCATCTGTCATCTGTGTGTGTGTGTGTGTGTGTGTGTGTGTGTCGTGTGTGTGTGTGTGTAGTGTGTGTGTGTGTGTGTGTGTGTGTGTGTGTGTAGTGTGTGTGTGTGTGTGTGTGTTTTATAGCTATTAAGGTAGCCGCATTTTTTATTTAATTTTCGGGGGATAGATGAACTGCTCTATACACAACACTACATACACATACATCATACACATAATACCTACCTAATAATACATACATACATACATACATACCACTACGATACATTACATCTAACATCACACTACAACATACATACATACATACATACATACATACATACATACATACATACATACATACATACATACATAATACATACATAATACTATCGTACGTACTATGTATAGTAATAGTTGTCATCTGTATAAATGTCATCCTGCACTGACACACAATGGTTAACTCTTCTGAAAGGCGGAATGGGTTTTCAACGTGTGCGCAAGATGTTTTGCATGTGTTCTTATGAACATGTTACCTTGGTTAGTCTCATCCGAAATGCCAATATGAATGTAGCTTTCTTGTGTCTTTTGAGATTATGATTCGTATATACCGGTCAGTAGCATCGCTTTCCCCAGTCAAGTTAAGCAGAGTCAGACGGGGTTACCAGTTGGAAGGGTGACCGTTTGCGCGCCTTGGCTTCAGTCAGTCCCCCAGTTCACCAAGCTGTCAATGGGTACCTGCCCTCTTTAGGGTCAGGAAAAGGTAAAATCAGCGAAGGAGAGGAGATGGGCGCCGCCCTCAGATACGCTGTCCCTAAGAGAAGCTGAGGTCTCTGATGCCTCGTACCCCTACGACCGCCTAGTTTATGGGACACTTTCACCTTTTCATCTTTTACTATCAATATACCTGTCAGTATTATAGTTGCTCTTCATGGGATGATTAAAGTGTTTTTTGACTTAACTGACAGAAACGACTTTAGGGGGAAAGAGGACATACCGAGTATGCACCCTGGAGACAGATGAGCTCCGCCAGAATGATTTAGCCCACGAGAGAAAAAGTCTGCAGCGCCCCCAATAAATCTTTCAGAAGTTAACGGAGAGTTCAAGGCAGTGGAATTAGCAGACCTGCAAACCAAGACTGATTACCTTAATTGGCCTTTCAAGGAAAATGGTTACTCTGTCCATTGAAGCAAGCAGGTAAACAAGCAAGCAACTAATTAATAGCTTCGATTTTTTTAGGCTTGATTGTTTTCTAATCCTTTTAAACAAGCGTTCTCAAAGTGGTCACCCATTCAGTCAATGTTAAGCGTAATCAAAATGAGACTTTATTTTAATGAAGAAGAAGAAGAAGTTATTTTTTTTACGAAATGTGAGAATCCTACTTTTTTTTTTTTTACAGACTGAAATTGTTACTCTGCCCTTGAAAACAAGCAAGCAATTAAAAGGTTTGGTTTTCGTTTGCAGTTGATCGTTTGCTAATCCTGTTAACAAGTGTTCTCAAAGTGGTTTGCCATTCATTTGGCGTTAAGGCTGATCAAAATTATGCCTCTGTGTGTGTGTGTGTGTTTTGTGTGTGTGTGTGTGTGTGTGTGTGTGTGTGTGTGTGTGTGTGTGTGTGTCTGTCTGTCTGTCTGTCTGTCTGTCTGTCTGTCTGTCTGTCTGTCTGTCTCTCTGTCTCTGTATCCGTCCATGTGTCTGTGTGTCTGTTTGTCTGTCTGTGTGTCTGTGTGTCTGTGTATCTGTCTGTGTGTCTGTCTATGTGTATGTGTGTGTCTCTCTCTCTCCGTCTCTCTCTCTCTGTCTATTCCTCTCTCTCTCTCTCTCTCTCTCTCTCTCTCTGTCTCCCCCCTCCCTCCTCCTTCTCTCTCTCTCTCCTCTCTCTCTCTCTCTCTCTCTCTCTCTCTCTCTCTCTCTCTCCCCTCAAGCATTTAAAGGTGGCTTTCAAGTTGAAAACTCTCCCATTTCTAAGCATTCTTCAAGTTGTTTTCAACATTTTGAAATGCTCCAAACTCGCACTCTCTCTTTTCCTTGAAAAAGTGTATTTAAGCACGCAAATATTCTGCTTTTAAACAGCTTTGGGAATGGGTTTGGTCTTCTTTCAAAAGGCAGATCTGCCCAGAGCTGATAGCATTGTGTCCAGCATGCAAAGCGCATGAAGTGGTTCCGGTTCCGGTTTAGCATGCAATGCGCGTTGTAGTGGTTCTGGTTCCGGTTTAACATGAGTTCCGGTTCCGTTTTAGCATGCAAAGCGCATGTAGTGGTTCTGGTCCAGTTCCGGTTCAGCATGTAATGCGCATGTTGTGGTTCCGGTTCCGGTTTTGCATGCAATATGCGTGTAGTGGTTCCTGTTCTTATTCAGTTCTGTGCGTGTAGTGGTTCGGGTTTAATGCAGCTTTAGTGGTGTCCAAACTCCTCTGCTTAGTGTGTGGTGCAAAGTTTGCAGACTTTTCCGGGAGATTTGGAGAAAGGCTCAATCTTTTTTTTTTTTTTTAATCTTTGAAGCTTGTGGCCTAATGTGTTTAAGCATTCTCATGGGTGTCCTCGGTGGGTTTTTTTTCATAATTATGATGCTTTTAGGGACCTGCCTGCCTTTCACTAGTTTGTGTAGCAAATGTGAACCTGTGCTCTTCTTATCTTTGGGTTTGTGTGTGTGTGTGTATGTTTATTTATTTATTTATTTATTTATTTATTTATTTATTTATTCTTTTATATCGAAGATAATGGAATAAGCACTTATGTGCTTTTTTTCATCCAGTCCCCATGTGTATGCAGTTTTGTAAATATTGTCATCTATTCTCACCGGCACACAATGGCCTACTCTTACGAAAAGTGGAACAGCATTTAACATGTGCGCAAGATATTCCGCGTGCGTTCGCACACGGGCCTCGGTTTACAGTCTCATCCGAAAGACTTTTGGGGAGAGTGGAGTCACACACTGTGTGTGTGTGTGTGTGTGTGTGTGTGTGTGTGTGTGTGTGTGAGAGAGAGAGAGAGAGAGAGAAGAGAGAGAGAGAGAGAGAGAGAGGAGAGAGAGAGAGAGAGAGAGAGAGAGAGAGAGAGAGAAAGAACAAGAACAAGAACAAGAACAAGAAAATCCTTTATTGCTATATTGCTCCCCAACGATCACATGGGTTATGGAAACACATTTACCTTTATCTCTTTTTAGACTGCGTCTGGTATAATGGGTGATACCAAGCATACCCAGCATGCGTCCTGCTACCTGGAAACGCATGGGCTCCGCCAGGTTCCTCTTACCCATGACACATTGTCTGTGAAATCAGAATGTGAGTGCTGTGCCTCAACCATTGCTCAAAAAGTCGAAGGAGAAGCTAGGCCCATGAAAGGGTTCGAATCCCCGTTTAAGAGGATTTCTCCTCTGGAGTTAACATCAGCGCAGACTCCACTCCCCCCCAAATGTCCTTCAGATGAGACCATAAACCGAGGTCACGTGTGCGAACGCACGCAGAACACCTTTCGCATACGTTAAAGTCCGTTCCGTTTTTTGAAAGAGTAGGTCATTGTGTGCCGGTGGGAACGGAGGATTAAATTTACAACAACAAAAAAAATACATACACACGGGACTGGGTAATAAAAAAGGACATGAGTGCTTATTCCATTATCCTCAAAATACAAAAATAAGTAAATATATTAAAATAGATAAATAAATACATAAATGAACTAATGAATAAAGTAAATAAATGAATGAATAAATGGATAAACAAACAAACAAATGAATAAATAAAATAAATAAATAAATAAATAAAGGATCAATCCGCCAGTGCATTCTAATGCTGTTTGATGGTTGACGGATATTGTTCCTCTGTTTCTTTCCGAGCAAGCGAGCTGTTAATGGCTTCAGTTTTCCATCCTCTTCTAATCCATTCTAACAAACAATCTTAAATAATTCTCCCATTTAAGCGGAATCAAGATGAGCCTTTATTTTTTTTAATATGAACATTGCAATTTCTACAGAGGGAAACTGTTACTCTCTCCTAGGAGGCAATCAAGCCAGCCATTAATGATTTCAGTTTTAGAGCCATTTTCTAATCCTGCCAACAAGCCTTCTTCACGTGATCACTCTTTCAGTCAGTTTTAAGCGTAATCCAGATGATTATTTTTTTAACGATTAAGTCATTTTCCACGAAAAGTGAGAATCACATTTGTTTTTACAGTGAAGGTTTTTTTTTTCCTTTTTCTTGTTTAACAGTCACACAATCTTTACAGAGATCTGACATAGTGGGAAAAGGAATTCCAAGACAAGACAGGATATGACAACACAAAACAAAACATGATGTAGGCATCCGTCAGTCTCGGAAGATTGTGGAGCTGTGCTCCAGGCTCAAGAGCACAAAGCCTGGGTAAGTAAGCATGGAGGGCAAGCCGTTACCCATGCAGCAGACCTCCCCTCTCCACGTCGCTGGAATGGTCCGTTGGCCATAATACAGCCCCAAACTGCCCTGCGGATTCCAACTCCCCGATTTTTCCTCAGGGATGGTGTCTGAACACGACACTTGTGTGCATGCTGTTGTTTATTTTTTATTTTGTTGTCATCCACTCCTACCGGCACACAATGGCCTGCTCTTCCGAAAGGTGGAGCGAGTTTTTAACTTGTGTGCAAGATGTCATGCGTGTGTTAGCACACAGGGCCTCAGTTTATATACACTATCATCCGAATGACAAAACGAAACGAAACCAAACCAGATCAGACAAAAGCAAAACAAGATAGGACTAAAAAAAAAGTACAGAACGAGACAAAATAAAACAAAACAACTCAATTTAACTCAGCTATTTCCATCGCGGCTATTGACGGTAGGAGCTCCACACAACGCCACCAGGGTTCGCCATCTTTCTCTGTCTCTGCTGAGCTCTACCATCTCCTGTA
The DNA here is from genome assembly GCA_030674155.1 of Stramonita haemastoma. Taxonomy (NCBI): domain Eukaryota; kingdom Metazoa; phylum Mollusca; class Gastropoda; order Neogastropoda; family Muricidae; genus Stramonita; species Stramonita haemastoma. The sequence goes on along the minus strand of CM060347.1, from coordinate 1,262,442 downwards.
GCCCTCCCAGACCACTGGTCTCAGTGATGTTGGCAATATAGGATGTTGGTGATCTGCCTCTTTTTCCTTCTGCCCTCAACCTTGCCTTGTCAACACCAAACAGAGACAAGACAAGGCAGGAGGCCCAGTGCACTTGTATCCAGCACAATAACTCAGTCAAGCGTCCAGTGCTAAAATCAACACGCCCCTTTCTTTGACCAAGTTTATTTAATATGGTCAGTTCCTGCTACAATTAATTAGCACCAGCTGGGCCGAGCTGGCTGGGCTGGAATAATTATATAGCAGCTGAGAGGAGCTGAAAGTGGGGGACACTTGACAGCTGTGGACGGGACAAGACAAGAAATATAGGATTAAGAAACAGAATGTTGAGATGATCATCAAGGTTCATTACACTTTATCTACAACTGTATTATCTCCTTAGAAAGTGTTCGAGGAAGGCCTTTATGTAGGACCGAGAAAGGAATAGAATAGGCTGGAATGTGCGCGCGCACAGACACACACACACGCGCGCGCACACACACACACGCACGTACACACACGCGTACGCACACACGCACACATAAACACACTGTGTGTCTCCGTCTCTCTCTGTCTCTCTTTGTCTCTGTCTCTTTCTCATATATCAAAATGACATTGATGTTGGCATAAGATTATTAGCTGTGATCATTAATGATAGCCCCTTCTCAGTGCAAGGGCCGGATGAAGAAGAGTATATTGTTTTTATGTATGGCTTTTAACCCGCCTGAATTTCTCTGTCTTTGTTGTCATAAAGTATTAGAATTTGAATTTGAATTAGAATCTGTAGCCTCGGGAATAAAGATGATCAATCTGTGTGTGTGTGTGTGTGTTGTGTGTGTGTGTGTGTGTGTGTGTGTGTGTGTGTGTGTGTGTGTGTGTGTGTGTGTGTGATTTGATTTGATTTATTCTTTTATATCGAGGATAATGGTGTGTGTGTGTGTGTGTGTGTGTGTGTGTGTGTGTGTGTGTCTCCCTCTTTCCTCCCCCCCCCCCCCCCCCCTCTCTCTCTCTCTCTCTCTCCCTCCTCTCCCTCTCTCTCTCTCTCTCTCTCTCTCTCTCTCTCTCCTCTCTCTCCTCTCTCTCCTCTCTCTCTCTCTCCTCTCAAGTGTTTTAATTTGACTTTGCAGGCGAAGATTCACTCAATTTTCAAGCATCCTTCAATTCAAGCCAGTTCTTTTGAATGTTTTGAAGAGTTCTTCATTTGCTTCCTATCAGATGTTTATTATTTTTTAAGTGTTTGATATCAAGTAAAACATGCAAATATTTCTGCTTTTATAAAGGTTTGCGAAATAAATGGGGTTTTAATTTTTGATTAAGCAGTTTTGCGTTTGTCTGATAGTTTTGTACCCAACATGCCATGCGCGTGTTGTAGGTTTCCGGTTCAATTTTTAAAATATTTTTTATTCAGTTCGCTAACTTTTCTGGTGAGTGTTTTGAAAGCGGTGAAATCTTTTGGGAAAGTTTCCTTGAAGGACTGAAACTTTTTAATCTTTAGTCCCTGCTGGCGTAATCTGGTCAAGAGATCTCCAGGGTGTCCTAGTTTTTTTGTTTTTTTTCTCCTAATGACGCTTTAAGTGACATGCCTTTAACTAGTTTGTGTAGAAAATGTGCGTCTGTGCTTAGACCCTGAGGTATTCGCACGTGTGTGTGTGTGAGTGTGTGTGTGTGTGTTTGTGTGTGTGTGTTTGTGTGCGTGTGTGTGTGTGTGTTTGTGTGTTTGTGTGTTTGCGTGTTTGTGTGTTTGTGTGTGTGTATGTATATGTGTATGTGTGTGTGTGTTTGTGTGTGTGTGTGTGTGTGTGTGTGTGTGTGTGTGTGTGTGGTGTGTGTGTGTATGTTTGTGTGTGTGTATGTGTGTGTGTGTGTGATTGAGTGTGTGTGTGTTTATGTGGGGTTTGTGTGTGTGTGTGTGAATGAGTGTGTGTGTTTGTGTGTGTGTGCGTTCCTCAGCTTAACACTCTGGGGGTGACCCAGAATGTGCAATACTCTGACTCACTCACTCCATCCCACCAGGGAATCACTGTGAGATTCAAATCGCACCTGAATGAATATTTTGCGTGTATTCATGGACCGTTTTCAAGTACCTCGCCATATAGGCAGCCATACTCCGACTTCAGAGGTTTTTTTCTCCTTTAAAGTAGAATGTAGGTTGTTATGTTAAGAGCTTTGTCATGGCTGAAGGAAAATCTCAACACAACATTTTACAACATAACAACATTGTAGTGTAGGCTTTGAGCCATGAGCTGACATCAATAATTGACACAGCGTTTGGCCTGGACCAGACTTTGCGTCTCTGTTTTTAAGTATCTTGCCATATAGGCAGCCAAACTCCGACTTCAGAGGAAAACGTTTTGTACAGTGACATACTGTCTGTGTGGGGATGTGTTTCGGCCTCACTGACCCGACCTACAGTTTATGACAATCGTCTGTCCTCTTGTACTTTCTGTACTTCTCAAAAAAGAAAAACAAGTCATCATTCTTAGACTCCGCACTGGGCACAGCAGACTAAATCACCACATGTCCACAAAGCTGAAACTCGCTCCTTCTCCCCTGTGTGCCTGTGGTAAAGAAAACCAGACAGGCGAGCACATCCTTCAAAGGTGTACACTATTCAGCGACCTGAGGAAGAAAGTGTGGCCGACGGAGATAACCCTACAGACCAAGCTGTACGGCCCACGAGAGGAGCTGGAAAGGACATGCCATTATTTTTCCCAGACACATCTGACGGTGTAAAGCGAACGAGAGAAGACGAGGAAGAGGAAGAAGAAGAAGAAGAAGAAGAAGAAGAAGAAGAAGAAGAAGAAGAAGAAGAAGAAGAAGAAGAAGAAGAAGAAAAAAAAAAGAAGAAAGAATTGCGAGGAAAAAAAATTGCGAAGAAGAATTGCGAAGAAGAAGAATTGCGAAGAAGAAGAATTGCGAAGAAGAAGAATTGCAAAGAAGAAGAA
>CM060347.1:1228953-1246453 GCA_030674155.1 Stramonita haemastoma | reverse complement strand
AGTTTTGTAATTGTCACCTGTTCCCACCGGTACACGATGGCCTACTCTTACGAAAAGCGGAACAGGATTTAACGTGTGTGCAAGATGTTCTGCGTGCGTTCGCACACGGGGCCTCGGTTTAAAGTCTCATCCGAAGGACTTTCGGGGGAGAGTGGAGTCAGCACTGATGTTAACTCCAGGAGAAAAATCTCCTCGACCGGACTCGAACCCGGGTCTTCAAATTGCCAACGCAATAATCTGATCACTAGGCTATCCGTCGAGAGAGAGAGAGAGAGAGAGAGAGAGAGAGAGAGAGAGAGAAGAGAGAGAGAGAGAGAACATGAACATGAACATGAACAAGATTTATTCTTCAGGCCACCAGCCCCAAGAATGGGGTAAACAAAGCATAGCAAAGCAAAGAATGCAAAAATAAAATAAAACCTCATGACATATATGGCAACTGCTAAAACATATCAAGTGTGAACATGTGTCCTTTTAGATTAAACTGACCTCTTTTAAATGATGTTATTTGTTTGTCAAGTCTCCAAGTTTTCAACAAAATCCTGCCTTATTTTTAAGGCATTGAAAAGATATAAACTTAGCCTACGAATGGTAAATACACAGCCATATTTCAACACATTTACGTATGGTTGATCGATTGGGACCAAGTACTTATACCTTAGATTTTCATACAGAATACAATTTCTTATAAAATGTTCTTCATCTTCCACTACCTTACACAACTTACACATGTAGTCAGTATCCTTCTTAAAAGTTCTCCTGAAAGATGATCCATTAATTGGTAGAGAGAGAGAGAGAGAGAGAGAGAGAGAGGAGAGAGAGAGAGAGAGAGAGAGAGAGAGAGACAGACAGACAGACAGACAGACAGACAGACAGACAGACAGACAGACAGACAGACAGACAGACAGATAGGAGACATAGAGAGGGGGGAGAGAGAAGAGAGGGAGAGAAAGAGAGACAGAGACAGATACAGAAAGAGAATGAGAGAGAGAGAGAGAGAAGAGAGAGAGGAGAGAGAGAGAGAGAGAGAGAGAGAGAGAGAGAGAGAGAGAGAGAGAGAGAGAGACAAGGCAAGGCAAGGCAAGGCAAGGCAAAGTATTTTATTCGAGGATAATAGATAAGCACTCGTGTGCTTTTTTACATCCAGTCCCCGCCCTTTTCAGGGATACATCAAGTTGAAAAGATACTAAACAATAAAACTTTACGCAGTACCAAACAACACACAAGAATAAGGACACTATATATGGTAAGGTAATAAAAAGGCACTCGTTCAGAAGACAAAATCAGAAGTCACAATAAAAAGATTTTGATTATGGAAGAATTGAAAAGTGTTAATAGGTAAAGAGCAAACAAGAGAACAAGATGAAATAAACAACTGAAAACATCAATCCACCACCATCTGTCAAAAGTTATACATGTGATATAAATCATACATTTGGATAAAAAAAGGGGGGGGGGGAATTTAACTAATATCCTTATTGGAGGGGGGGGGGAGAGATACTACCAATAAAAGCTAAAAATAAAATAAAATAAGATAAAAAGAAGAAAAAAAAAGTTACATAAAACATCCTAGATGTTTCAAAAGAATAGGCAGAGAGAGATAGAGATAGAGATAGAGAGAGAGAGAGAGAGAGAGAGAGAGAGAGAGAGAGAGAGAGAGAGAGAGAGAGAGAGAGAGAGAGAGAAGAGAGAGAGAGAGAGAGAGAGAGAGAGAGAGCACTAGCTAGTGTAACACAATTCTCTAATTCTTATATAGTCATAAAAATGAACATCTACTACATTCTAAGTAGGATTTTAAGAGAAAAAGAGAGAGAGAGAGAGAGAGAGAGAGAGGAGAGAGAGAGGAGAGAGAGAGAGAGAGAGAGAGAGAGAGGGAGAGAGAGAGAGAGAGAGAGAGAGAGAGAGAGGGGGGGGGGGGCGGTTGCAGTAAAAAAAAAAAAGCCTCAAGGAAGTTCATTCAAAGTCATTTTGCCAAACTGATCTAAAAAGGAAAAAAGAAAAAGAAAAGAAAAAAGAAGGAAAGAAAGAAACAAACAAACAAAAAAAGAAAGGTGGAAAAAAGGAAATGACAGAAAACAAGAAACCAAAAAGAAAACTAGAAAATAACAAAAAAACTTTTTTTCAAAAAAATAAACAAGAAAATCAAACAAATAAGCAAAACCAAAACAAAAAAACACAAGTAGATAAACAAACAAAAAAAAAAAAACAAAACCAAAACCCAAGAGCTACACAGACTTAACAAAAATATCCAAACAAACACACACAAAAAAACTCGCAGGAGAAAGTTCACTCAAAATCACATTATCAATTCAAAATAATCACAGCTAACGTAATTTATTGCCAAAGTTGCTCGCCTCTGCAATTTCCATGAATGCTTGCTTGCATGGCTGGCATTATTTTATGATCATCCTGGATTTTTTTGTGACGTCTCTCACCCCCGTTTTATGCAACCCCATTCTTCGCCATTATTGTGGTAAAAATATTATATGGATTCAGAAGATTTGGATAATCTGGTTTCTAGGCGAAAGTCCGCCCGCCATAGAAGGTAGGGGAAAAGTGGGTTTGTATTTATTTATTGATTTATTTATTTATTTTTGTTTGTTTGTTCATTCATTTACTTATTTCTTTTTTATGTATTTTATTTATTTATTCTATTTATTTATTCATTTGTTTATTTATTCCTTTATATCGAGAATAATGGAATAAACACTCATGTGCTTTTTTTTTTTTTACATCCAGTCCTCCTGTGTGTATGCAGTTTTGTAATCTTGTCATCTGTTCCCACCTGCACACAATGGTTTACTCTTACGAAAAGCTGAACAGGATTTAACGTGTGCACAATTTTATTTATTTTATTCTTTTATATCGAGGATAATGGAATAAGCACTCTTGTGCTTTTTTATACCCAGTTCCCGTGTGTATGCAGTTTTGCAAGTGTCATCTGTTCCCACCGGCACACGATGGCCTACTCTTACGAAAAATGGAACAGGATTTAACGTGTGCGCAAGATGTTCTGCGTGCGTTCGCACACGGGGCCTCGGTTTATAGTCTCATCCGGACTATTAGGGAGAGTGGAGTCAGCACTGATGTTAACGCCAGAGGGAAAATCCACTCGAATGTACAGTGTGTGGTGTCGTTAAGTGGGTTCATTGTCGCTAAGTGGATTAAAGTTTTTATTTCAATTGCGCAAAACCAGATCCAAACGTCACTTGAAACCATTTTCAAACTATTTAAACTCATCTTTGTTTGTCAATAGACATGAAAACACGACCAAAAACAATCATGATTGTTAAAAAATGAAAAAATAAGAAGTCGTCACAGACTGCGAGCCTAACACGAGTACTCCCTAACTTTCTTGAAAATATGTTGTTTTACACCGATTCACACACTCACAAAAGACAACATGATGGATGAGACTATAATCCGAGGCCCCGTGTACGAACGAACGCAGACATCTTGCCACAGTTAAATCCTGTTCCGCTTTTCGTAAGAGTAGGCCATTGTGTGCAAGTGAGAACAGACGACAATATTTACAAAACTGCATACACACGGGGGACTGAATGTAAGAAAGCACATGACTACTTATTCCATTACCTCGATTTAAAGAATATAAAAAAAAAGAATAAGCAATAATGGAATTTCCAGATTTGGGAATGGTTTGTCTTGCGATTTGCAATCTGTGCATTGGGGGGGGGGGGGGGGGGGAATAGCTCAAGTGGTCAGAGTGCTCGCTTTCCTCCCAGTCAAGTTTAGCAGCTCGAGCGTGGTTACCAGTTGGATGGATGACCGTTTGCGCGCCTTGGCTTCCAGTACAGTTCCCCCCAGTTCACCCAGCTGAAAATGGGTACCTGCCCCTCTTTAGGGACAGGGAAGGTAAAGCAGCGAGGGAAAGGGAGATGGGCACCGCGCTAACTATGCTGGCCCCTAGAGAAGCTGAGGTTTCTGATGCCTCGCTCCCCTACGACCACACAGGTTATGGAAACACCTTTACCTTACTTACTGCATTGGCAGCCCCCCACTGGTGAAGGAAAAGAGAAGGGTTTATTAATCTCCGCAGAAAGTTTCTAACTGGGAGCAAAGTTCTTCTCTCCGTCGAGCCTGCTGTCCACTTAACGACATCAACCACTTAAGGACATAGCATACGCGCAACTGCTTTTTCTTCCTAGACCAAAACCATACCCCCCCCCCCCCCCCCCCCCCCCACCCCTGTTCTTTTGTCCACTGATTTTAATGTCCTGTTTTGTTAGCTTGGCTTTAGGGCTTCTCCGAGGTTCACCCCCCCCCCCCCCCTCTCTTCTCCTTCATCCTCTCTGTGTCTCTGCTCTGCCTCTGTCTTGTCTCTTTCTGCACGGGTGTGTTTTTTTATATACATTTGCAGCCTCATCTTCTGTGACATTTTTGACCTGCAGAAGTCCACGGGGATTTTTTTTTCTATTTTCTTTTATTTTACATCGAGGATAATGGAATCAGCACTCATGTGCTTTTTTTTTTTTTACATCCAGTCCTCGTGTGTATGCAGTTTTGTAAATTTGCCATCTGCTCCCACCGGCACACAATGGCCTACTCTTACGAAAAAGCGGAACAGATTTAACGTGTGCGCAGGATGTTCTGCGTGCGTTCGGACACGCGACCTCGGTTTTTAATCTCATCGAAGGACTTTTGTGGGGGGGAGTCAGCACTGATGTTAACTCCAGGGGAAAAAATCCCCTCGAACGGGAATCGAACCTGGGTTATCAAATTACGAGCGCAATATTCTGACCACCAGGCTATCCCGTCCCCAGCTTATGGATGTCAGAGCGTCGCTGTAAGGCCACCAGCCAGAGATGCCCTGCACTGCTGTTGGGTTCCTTTGGGGGTAGTCAGGGATGCTTGTTCTAAACTAGCAAACTCAGGACACCACTACTTAACCCCCTATTGACATAGCAATAGCTTAGCCGCGGAGCCAGACAGACTGATGTTCCCATCCGGGTGGTGACCACCACACCCTTCCTCCAAGGACCGTCTCCAGCGAACCTCCAACCCTAAAGGCTTTGACACAAACTCACCACAGGCACAGACGTGTATGGGGAAACCGAGTCTGAGGTCACCACGAGACCAAGCAACGGGGGCCACCAAATCAGAGGCAATTTTCTTTTACTGCATGATGACCAATGGTATGGTAATAATGATGATGCTATGATGCTGGTATGGAAGTGCATCTGCTTTGAGACTACATGACAGGGCTGTACTCTACGCTTCCTAGCATAACATTTCCTGGCTTCAAACGGGGCATGCGAGATACAGACACCTGCAGTGTTGGCTAGGTAAGTTTGATCCCAATCGAGCTTCTTCCACTTTAAGGATGCAGTTTGCAGAGTGTGGATCAAACTTCCTGACCAACACTGCGATTTATATAGACCATAATTCATTCATTCATTCAGACCATTCATTCATATTCATTCATTCATCATTCATTCATTCATTCATTCATTCATTCATGCTTTCGTTCATTCAACCATCCATCCATCCATCCATCCATCCATCCATCCATCCATCCATCCATCCATCCATCCATCCATCCATTCATTCATTCATTCATTCATGTTTCTAGTGCTGATGAGAAGTTTCACGGAACGTCACCTGGCGATCTTCTTCTTGTACGTTCCCCAGCTTAACACTCTGGGGAGGTCACCCAGAATGTGCAGTACTCTGACTCACTCATCCCACCTGGGAATCACTGTGAGATTGGAAGAACACACACTGAACGAGAAGTTTGCGTGTATGACTTGTGTTGAAATTACCGCGCCACAGAGGCAGCCATACGCTGACTTCAGATGATTTTTTTCTCCTTGAAAGGGAAGTGCAGGTTATGTTAAGTTTGTCCCAAATCGGAAATATCTCCACTGGGACATGGTGTGTAATTACAACATTATGTTGAAAAGTTTGTTATGGCTGAAGACGCCAACAATGTTAACATAATGGTATCTGAAAACATAACAATGTTTCACAGTAGACCTCTCTAATACTTAGCTGACCTCAATAACTGACGAAGCTTTCTGACCTGTGGCCTGGGTTTATCAGCATTCTGAAAGACTGGGAAACTAACAAGAAGAGAAGAAGAAGAAGAAGAAAGAAGAAAGAAGAAAAGAAGAAGAAGAAGAAGAAGAAGAAGAAGAAGAAGAAGAACAACAAAACAACAACAACAACAACAAAACAACAACAACAACAACAACTATAGTAACGATAATAATAACAATGATACTACTACTACTACATACTACTACTACTACTACTACTACTATACTTACTACTACTACTACTACTAATACTAATACTAATAATACTAATAATATAATACATAGACCTAATATAAGGCTATATTTTGCACAAAAAACAAATCAAAGGCTTGCATTCGACCATACGTTACACAAGCAATCAATAACAATAATTAAGACAGACAAATAGACAGGTGGACAGACAAGACTGACATACACTGTTCAGACTCTCCTCCCCCCCCCCCCCCCCCCCCCCCCCCCCCTGAGGCAGTTGACGTCTCTGTTCACAAACTCACAAACTACACTGTACAGAAAAAGTCACCCCCCCCTCACCCCCCCCTCACTCTCTCTCTCTCTCTCTCTCTCTCTCTCCTCTCTCCTCCTCTCTCTCTCTCTCTCTCTCTCTCTCTCTCTGACAAACACCCTGTGTTTCTCCAGCTGCAATCTTTCTTTTGATTTCCCCAAGCGAAAGGCGAGGCGGACTCTGCGAATTGTTTCGTCACGTTTCCGACGTTCAGTCGCCACTGTCCAGACTCACGTGATGACTGGAAGGCGGGAAGCCGAGACGCCATCTTGACGTTTTCAGACATGGCTAATTACCGGAAAAACCGACAACTAGTGGAGAGCTACCGAAAAAAAATTCTGGATTGAAGGCAAAATGGCCGCTGGCAGAAACGTGTGCGCGTGTGCATCAGCTCGCGACTTTGCACTTGGACAGACTCAGGTTGTTGTGTCGCGACAAGGTTGTTGTTGTGTTTTTTTGTTTAGAGCAAAAACTGGGGTTCTGGGGGTATTTTAATGAGGTACTTTTTCCACAAATAATCATTTCTATGGCATAATTGAGGTACTTCTCCACATATGATTATATCTGTGATGTATTTCGTTGAGTTCCCAGTTTTATATCATTGCACAATGAAACATGTTGCCCAGACCAAATGGTTTGTTAGTTGTTGATGTAAGCAAGGTCCCAAGGCTATTATCAACATGTTTTGATGTTGTATAATTTTCTCTTTTTTTTGTTTGTTGTTGTAAGGTTTGGGTTAGATTTTGGTTGGTGTTTAGCTGCCTCATTTTCTGCCCTGTTTCTGTCCTGCTGCCCTCACACTGCTTATCTCAAGGGACAGGACGGGATAGCCTAGTGGTCAGAACATTGCCTCGCAATTTGACAACCCTGGTTCGATTCCAGGGATTTTTCCCCTCGAGTTAACATCAGTGCTGACTCCACTTTCCCCAAACGTCCTTTGGATGAGACTATAAACCAAGGCCGCAGAACATCTTGCGCACACGTTAAATCCTGTTCCGCTTTTCGGAAGAGTACTGTGAGCCGGTAGGAACAGATGACAAAATTTACAAAACTGCACACACACGGGGACTAGATGTAAAAAAAGCACATGAGTGCTTATTCCATCATCCTCAATATAAAAGAATAAATAGATTTAAAAAAATAAATAAATAAAATCTCTCCACCCTCAGCCATACCCAGCTTCGTTATGTGGGATCACCCGGATTAGAAGTCCCCATGCATCCCATCAATGTCTAGCTGCTATGGGGTCACCAGCCAGAGAGGCCCTGCACTGCTGCTGTGTCACTTTGGTGGTGTCCAGTGGTGCTTGTTCTGAGTTAACATACGCAGGACACCACCTACTAAGCTCCCTACTAACGACGGTATTAGCTCAGTTGTGGAGCCAGACTGAGTAAGGCGCCCACCCGAGGTGGCGACCACAGCATTCTCCTAGTGACCTTCTCCTGTGAACCTCAGACTCCAAAGGCTTTGGCACAAACTGATCACCGATACAGAAATGTATGCGGAAACCAAAACTGATGTCACCCTAAGAAAAAAGAGAAGCCGGGACCACCAAAAATGCAGACAACGTTCTTTCATTTTATTATAATCAATGACGGTGAAGATGATGTGGTGTTATGCTGCTGCTTTGGTAGTGCATGTGCTTTGAGACTTCTTGACTGGGCTTTGCTCTACGCTTCCTATCGCTATCTAGCGTAATATACCCCAGTGAAAACCGGGCTGGAGAAATACAGACTCTTGTAGAGTTTGTTGGTCAGGTATTTTGAGCAATACTCTCAGAATAGCATCTAGAAAGTGGATAAAGCTTAGCTGTGTGGTCCCCGCCTTCTCAAGAAGCTCATCGCACATTCACTCTGGGTAAGAGTCGGCCAGAATCCGTAAGAACATGAGATTCGAACCCCTAACCTGCCATTACGTATCCTAAGGCGCTAAGCACTGCGCCACAGTGGCTGGTATCTTGTGAGCTGTTATGTTGAGAGTAACTCGATTCCCCTTCGAGGGGATTTTCCCCCTGGAGTTAACATCAGTGCTGACTCCACTCTCCCCAAAAGTCCTTCGGATGAGACGATAAACCGAGGCCCCGTGCACGAACGCACGTAGAACATCTTGCGCACACGTTAAATCCTGTTCCGCTCTACGTAAGCGTAGGCCATTGTGTGCCGGTGGGGACAGATGACAAGATTGACAAAACTGCATGCACACGGGGACTGGATGTACAAAAGCACGTGAGTGCTTGTTCCATTATCCTCGACATAAAAGAATAAATAAATACATAAAACTTTAACCATAACAAACTCTTAACACTCTCCTTCAAAGGAGAAGATAAATCCTCTGAAGTCGGAGATTGGCTGCCTATATGATGAGCTACCAGGAAAGAGTCATCACATACACACGAACTTCTCTCCAATATGTATATGTAACAGAGCGGACATGTGTGATGTCCCATCTCTGCACAAACCTCGGGAACACAGCACAAGTTGTCAGTTTAGAATGTGACCTCTAAAAAGAGGTTGCATAGATACGTATCACCATGAAGGCGAAGCGCATGCAACGAAGGGTTTTCGACCACTACCCAAGGAATCAGAGCATCGACAATTCACAGGTGTGTCTCTAAACAGAAACACGACGCTGCGATTGCGCGCTCCGTTCACATGGGAGATAATCTAATTACCGCCCCATCACATCCACCACCGGCCAACTTGTACCGCGTCCCGAGGTACGCTACCTGGCCAGCATATTTGATACTGTCCAGTAGCCCCTAAAACTACTAACTACAAAAAATAATAATCCTACATGGGTCTTACACCCAATCCGAAGGTAGGCTACCTGGTTGCATATTTGATGCTGAAAACCAGTAGCCCCCACAACGGTTAACTACAAAACACTAACTCTACCTACTTGGGTCTTCCATCCCACTTCTGACACCATTTGTAACAGAGCGGACATGTCAAAGTGGCATCGTCGACAGGATGGAAAGAACTTAGGGCTACTGATTTGAGCGTCAAATACGCTGGTCAGTACCCACTGTGCCTCGGGACGCGGCACAAAGTCAGCGGTGGTGGATGTGGCAGGGCGGTAATTAGATTACTTCCCTTGCGAGCGGAACTGCCAATCGCAGCGACGTGGGTACAACGTTGGGATCCACACCTGTGAATTGTGCGACGTTCTGTATCGTTGGGGGGTTGTCGAAAGCCGCTCTCTGCATGCACTTTGCCCGTAGCGGTAAAATGTAGTATTTATGCGGCCTCTTTTTAGAGGCCACATTCCCACTGTCTGACCGTGCTGTCGTTGCCGAGAAGTTGTACAGAGTCGAGGCAGATCAAATATCTTCGCTCTGTTACAAATAATTATACGGTCTGGTAATGTTTCACAAATATGGTGAGAGAGAGACAAAATGCATGTTTTGAGTGTGTTTGTGGGGGAGGGGGGAGGGGGGCGAGATTGCCCAGTGGTTCGACGCCACCACCGATGCGCCCATTTTAGGGGATTTTTCCATGGAGTTAGCATCAGTACTGATCCCGCTTTCCCCTGAAGTCTTTCGGATGAGGCTATAGATCAAGGTCCCGTGTGAAAACGCACACAGAACGGCTTGCACACACATTAGAAAACCCGTTCCACCTTTTGGAAGAGTAGGCGGATATCGTACCGGTAGGAACGGATAAAAACACATGCACACAGGGTTGTTGAGACACCAGCCCCGAAGTCGGAATGTGGCTACTTTAACTGTGGATAAAAACGGTCATATACCACCACTCCCACTACAATTACTGCTACTACTACAATAACACCACCACCACCACCACCAACTACTACTACTACTGCTGCTGCTGCTGCTGCTGCTGCTACTACTACTACTACTACTACAACTACTACTGCTGCTGGTTCTACTACTACTACTACCACCACCACTACCACCACCACTACCACCACCACCACCACTACTACCACTACCACCACCACCACTACCACCACTACCCCCACCACTACCACCATTACCACCACCACCACCACTGCCACTACCACCACCACCACCACTGATGTTCCCAACACCCAACATGTATGTATGTATGTATGTATGTATGTATGTATGTATGTATGTACTGCTAGCAGACTAATCGGCTGACCTGTGCGGATGCGGAATGTCCGAACTTCAGACACTAAGCAAAGAGCGTGGGGCAGATAACAGGACATAGCTCACGTGCCAGGGTGACTGAGGGGACAGTCATGTCAGGACTTCTGTACAGAGATCCTCTGCTAAGGCCTCTGTCACATAGTCAGAGTATGTCCGATCAGTATTTTATGAGGCCTAAACAAGTTGCCAAAACTATTAATAATTGTTATTGATTGCTTTTGTGTGTTGTATAGGTCGAATGCAAGCGCTTCGATTTGGGGTTGTTTTTTTTGTGTAAGATATAGCGTTGTATAAATTCCATGTGTTATTATAAACAACACTGCCCCCCAGCCAATGATAGTGGAAGTATAGTGTTAGGGTTTCTTTTAAGAGGATTTTTTTTATCGTAATAATTATAACTGTTTTGTTGTTGTTGCTGATGGTGGTGGTGGTGGTGGTGGTGGTGGTGGTGGTGGTGGTGGTGGTTGTTGTGGTGGTGGTGTTATTGTTGTTGTTGTTGTTGTTGTTTCTCTTCTTCTTCTTCTTCTTCTTCTTCTTCTTCTTCTTCTGCTGCTGCTGCTGCTGCTGCTGCTGCTGCTGCTGCTGCTGCTGCTGCTGCTGCTGCTACTACCATTACTACTACTTTCACGCAGAGAAATCTGCTGTGACATAAAGTGGTATAATGTATATTGCAAACTGATCTTAGGGGGAAAAACAATGAGTAAATAAATCAATCAGAAAATAGATCAATAAATAAATAAGAAAAGAAGTAAATACATAAGACAAATAAATAAATGAATGACTAGATGAATAAATAAATAAATAAATAAGAAAATAGATAAATAAATAAATAAATAGATGCATAAATAAAGCACCACCATTGATCAGTTATGTTCTACTGAGACTCGACCCTCAGGTCCATGATTTGAAACCTTACAGTGGGTAGTGGTCATATCTCATCCACTTGGCTCATTGTGCCCCCAACTACTGAGAAACAGGTCAGGTCCTCATGGCTTACTGCTAATCTACCCTTAAGTTCAAGAATCTAAACACACCACTCTACCCACTATCAACCTTGACATATTTGCCTCTTCTGCCTCCCCCCCCCCCCCTCCCCCGAACATTCTCCTCTGTACATAGTGTGATGGTCACCCATCTACCTACCCCTCATCCCCACCATCCCCCTTCCCTCTGTGTGTGTGTATAAGTGTGTGTGTGTGTGTGTGTGTGTGTGTGTGTGTGAGAGAGAGAGAGAGAGAGAGAGAGAGAGAGAGAGAGAGAGAGAGAGAGAGAGAGAGAGAGAGAGAGAGAGAGAAAAATGTGTGTTTGTGGGGGGCGGGGGGGGGGGGGAAGTGAGAGAGAGAGAAAGAGCGAGTGTGTGTGTGGGTGTGTGGGTGGGTGGGTGTGAGGGTGAAGGGGGTGAAATAAAATCTAAAGAGGCTGAAAAGAAAGTCGCACAACCAGGTCGGCAGGTAGGCCTACGTCTTCACCTCCAAAACGAAACCATGTCAGAGCTTCTCTACTCCATCAAAAAAGCCACTGTAGAAAAATCCCTGGGCTCCGCTCTGCAACATCTTCGAGAGTTTAGAAACTATATATCAGGCTCTAAAACATCTCAGATTGTCATCATCGGGGGGCTCACAGGTGCTGTGTTGTATCTTCTCTTCAGAAAACGACAACGGTTACCACCAGGGCCATTTGCTTTACCGCTCTTGGGGAATGTATTCGCCTTCAAAAAGAAAGAGCCCTTGTACGTGACGCTTCAGCGCTGGGCCAGGGAGAGTTACGGGCCCTTGATCACTCTTCAGCTGGGCCCGGTAACGTGTATAACCCTCAACCGTCTGGACGTTGCTCTGGAAGCGTTGGTGGAGAAGGGTGGGGATTTTTCAGGGCGCGTTCAGTTGTGTTCGTTAGGGATCCAGACTGGAGGATTCCAGGACATTGCTTTTGCTGATGATTCGGCAGCTTGGAGGTTGAGGAGGAAGGTGGCTACTGAAGCTATGAGATACTGCATGGAGAGAGAAGAAGAGGTGGATGAGATTGTCCACCATGTTGTGAAGATTGTAGCCGACAGGATGGTGGAAGAGAAAAACGCCTTCAACCTTCAGCCTTACATCTCAATCCTCGTCTTCCACTTTCTAGACTCACTCTGTTTCGGGGGGGAAAAGAAAGATGTGGACGACCCTTCCATCCAAAGAATCTCTGGCATCTTCCACAACATTTCCGAAGAAGCGGGAAAAGGTTTCTTAGAAGATCTGCTGCCTTGTCTTCGACACCTGCCCTCGAGAAAGCTCCAGAAGTTTGAAGAACTAACAGCACAGTTTTTGGATTACGTTGACACCCAAGTTCATGAACACGCAGACAGCTTTTCGCCAGATCGTCTACGAGACTTTGTGGACTGTCTTCTGAAAGCGAAAAATGAGGTGGAGACAGAGGAGGTGAAGGAGGAGGAGGAGGAAGAGGGGAAGGGTGAGAAGGAGGGAGGAGGGGGCATGCTCATCACTCCGTCTCAGGTCTGTCAGATCATCGGTGATGTGTTCGGAGGCGGTGTGGAGACGTTGAGTCATACCTTGCACTGGGGTTTGCTGTACATGGCTAGTCACCCTGAGGTACTGTGGAGAATGTTCTAGTGTTGTCTTGTCTGGTGTGTTATATACTGTTTTGTGTGTGTGTGTGTGTGTGGGGGGGGGGGGGGGGGTGTGTGGTGTGGTGTGGTGTTGTGTGATGTGGTGTGGTGTGGTGTGGTGTGGTGTGGTGTGGTGTGGTGTGCTCTGCTCTACTCTTCTCTGCTCTGCTCTGCTCTGCTGTAGTGTGCTGTGCTGTCAGTTATTTATTTAAATTCTTGTACTTCAAACTCTTTTATTTCGAGGATAATAGATTTATTCACTTAATTTTTCATTCATTCTTTTATATCGAGGATAATGGAATAAGCACTCACGTGCTTTTTTACGCCCAGTCCCCGTGTGTATGCACTTTTCAGTCTTTTGTCAATCGTGTGTTCCTATGGGCACACTTTGGCCTACTCTTACAAAAAGCAGAACAGGATTTAACGGATGCGCAAGATGTTCTGTATGTGTTTGCACACGGGGCCTCGGTTTATAGTCTCATCCGAAGGACTTTTTGGGAGAGTGGTGTCAGCACCGATGTTAACTCCAGGGTTGTGGCATGGTGTGGTGTGGTGTGGTGTGGTGTGGTGTGATGTGGTGTGGTGTGTTGTGATATGGTGTGATGTGCTGTACTGTGCTGTGCTGTGCTGTAATGTGCTGTGCTGCAATGTGCTGTGCTGTGCTGTTATGTTGTGTCAGTTATTCATTTAATTTCTTGTATTTCAAAGTCTTTCGTTTCAAGGATAATAGATAAGAATTCATGTACTATTTAACATTCAGTCCCCGTGTGCATGCATGTTTTTCTTTTTAATTGTAAGTTATCCATTCCCACCAGCATACAATGTCATGTCATTTTTGTATCGCACCTAGAGGGAAACTTCGTAGTTTTCCGAGACTGAATGGTGCCTTCTGTATTATAATTATTGTATTGTATTGTATCGTATCGTATCGTATCGTATAGTGTTGTATTGTATTGTCCTGACTTCACTCCCCCAGCAGTGACCTTTAGATGACACTATAAACTAAAGCCCAGAGTGCCAAACACACACAGAACATCTAGCCCACACTTTTAAAACCTGTTCCACTTTTTGCAAGGGTAAGGCATTTCATGCCAGTAGGAACAGGTGACATAACTGTAAAAAAAAAAATTTTAAGCCCAAACAAACAAACAAACAAACAAAACCGCATTCTCACTGGTG
This sequence comes from Stramonita haemastoma, assembly GCA_030674155.1. Lineage (NCBI taxonomy): Eukaryota > Metazoa > Mollusca > Gastropoda > Neogastropoda > Muricidae > Stramonita > Stramonita haemastoma. The sequence goes on along the minus strand of CM060347.1, from coordinate 1,231,979 downwards.
TCGCATTAGACACCATCCACAAAGTCGGAATGCAGCTACCTTAATGGTGAGTGTAAATGGTCATATAGGCAAAAGTTTCACCATTGATGAACCTTGAAGCTCTAACCCTGGAACAATAAAAATTAAAGACTTTGAAATGGGGTCTTGGTTCTACTATTTCAAATGAAATAGAAAACTGCAGGCTTATGTGCAATACATATCTAGCAGACACAAAAGTCCTTCGGATGAGACTATAAACCGAGGTCCCGTGTCCAAACGCACGCTGACCATCTTGCGCGCACGTTAAATCCTGTTCCGCTTTTCGAAAGAGTATGCCATTTTGTGCCAGTGGGAACAGATGACAAGATTTACAAAACTGCATACACACGGGGACTGGATGTAAAAAAAAACAACCACATTGAGCTTATTCATTATCCTCGAAATAAAAGAAATTCATTGATTGATTGATTGATTGATTGATTGATCGATGAATCACCAGGAACAAGCACGCCTCCAAGCAGAGATCGATGACGTCACGGGGTCAAGATGGCCGACGTCACGTGACCTGCCTCACCTGGTTTACACGGAAGCGGCGCTACGCGAAACCCTTCGCCTGGGGACGCCAGCTCCTCTGGGCATCCCTCGCCGAACCCTGCGCCACACCTCGCTCCGAGGACGCCACATCCCCGCCGACACTGTCATCCTCATCAACCACTGGGCCATTCTCCGAGACCCCGATTATTGGGAATTCCCGGAACGGTTCAAACCCAGCCGCTTCCTGGATGATGAGAGTGGAAGAGTGAAGAAGAAGAAGGGTGTGGAAAGCTGGTCGCCTTTTTCGGCCGGGGACAGAGATTGTGTGGGTCAGGGTCTGGCTAGCCGCTTTCTGTTGCTGGTTGTGGCGTGTTTGTTGAAGCGGTTTGAGGTGACGTTGGGGTCTGGGGTCGTGTTTGATGCTTCTCCGCTGTGTGAGAGCCTGACTGCGCATGTGCCTAAGCCTCACGTGGTGGTTGTCAGAGAGAGATGACAGACTGGATGGAGACTTGCTTTAGGGTGTAGCCTAGAGTACTATACAGGCTTGTGTGTTCAAGACTGTGTGAAGGAGAGGGTCGTGTAGTGATACTGAGATGAGACTTGTTGACCCAAAGTTGGGTTGGGTTGGGTTTTTAAAAATTATTATTGTGCTGGAATAATGCCTTTGGGGCTTTCATATATAAAGCTGGATGGATAACATCAAGGAGTGGACCCGCCTGGACAGTCCAACACTCATTCGGAAGGCGGAGGACAGGGCTGGATGGCGACGGCTGGCTGCAGAATCGTCTCTCATGTCTCCTCCACGACCGTTCCGGTCATGAGAAGGAAGAAGAAGAAAAATATATCATAGGTTTATTTATTTATTGATACTTTTATGTCGAGGATAATGGAATAAGCACTCATGTGCTTTTTTTTTTTTTTTTACATGTAGTCCCCATTGTATATGCAGTTGTCAATCTTGTCATTTGTTCCCACCGGCACACAATGATCTACTCTTACAAAAAGCCGAACAGGATTTAACGTTTGCGCAAGACGTTCTGCGTGCGTTCGCACACGGGGGCCTCAGTTTTATAGTCTCATCCAAGGACTTTAAGGGGAAAGTGGAGTCAGCACTAATGTTCTCCCCTGGGAGAGCAGCCCTAATTTCACGCAGAGAAATCTGCTGTGACATAAAGTGGTATAAATAAAATAAAAATAAGATAAAATACAAATACGCTTAATCTCACTATTATGGAGGAACCTCGGGGTACTTTAAGCCAAGGAACGAAAGAAAAGAATAACCCCCAAAAAACAACCCCAGACCAACATACAAGTGAGGAAGAGACTCGGGCAAGCAAGCGAGGAAGCAAGCAAGCTATCGATCCCCATGAAGAATTGTTGACCACGCTGACGAGAGGACAGGTGAAGTAGCACACTGCCACGTCTGACCATCTGAAAGGGTGAAGGGCTTGCCAAGATACAGACAGCCCTGCCAGACACAGTGCAAAGGACTCACAGGGAGACAGAGAAAGAAAGACAGAGTAGGAGATGGGAGGAGGAGGAGAAGGTGGAGGAGGAGGAAGAGATGGGAGGAGGAAGAGAAGGAGGAGGAGGAAGAAGAGATGAGGAGGACAAGGAGGAGGAGGAGATGGGAGGAGGAGGAGGACATCTCAGACCGGACAGACCTGAGGCTGAGTGAAGGAAGAACTGTCACAGAGAGAGAGAGAGAGAGAGAGAGAGAGAGAGAGAGACGGGGGGGGGGAGAGGGAGAGAGAGAGAGAGATGGGGGGGGGAGTGAGGGAGAGAGAGAGAGACGGGGGGGGGAGGAGTGAGAGAGAGAGGGAGAGAGAGAGAGAGACGGGGGGGGGGGGGGAGTGTGAGAGAGAGAGAGATACGGGGGGGGGGGGGGGGGAGTGAGTGAGAGAGTGAGAGAGAGGAGGAGAGAGAGAGAGAGAGAGAGAGAGAGAGAGAGAGAGAGAGAGAGAGAGAGAGACGGGGGGGGGGGAGAGTGAGAGAGAGAGAGAGACGGGGGGGGGAGAGTGAGAGAGAGAGAGAGAGAGAGAGAGAGAGAGAGAGAGAGAGAGAGAGAGAGAGAGAGAGAGAGAGAGAGAGAGAGAGAGAGAGAGAAGGCAAGGTAAAGCAAGGCAAGGCAAGGCAAGGCAAGGGAAATTCATTTATTCGAGGATAATGAATAAGCACTCGTGTGCTTTTTTTTTTTTTTTTGGAGAGAGAGAGAGAGAGGGGAGGGGGGGGGGGGAGAGAGAACACTGAATACTGTGAAAGAAAGAGAGAGAGAGGGGGTGGGGGGGGCGGAAGGAAAGGAGGAAGACAAGGGAAAGATAGAGAGGGCTGGTTGTCAGGTCATCATTCAGGGTGGCCACTACAGTTGAGAAGACTACTGGATTGTGAATAATATGATGGGATATAAAAATATACACTAATGTAATGCAGTGTAACGAATTATCAAGGCTAATGATTGCTCGGTGTAGAGCACGCAGTAGCAGTAATGTCTTGCTGTTCAATAAAAGTATAAC
>CM060347.1:1222950-1226353 GCA_030674155.1 Stramonita haemastoma | reverse complement strand
AAACTACACTGTACAGAAAAAGGTCACCCCCCCCCTCACCCCCCCCCTCTCCTCTCTCTCTCTCTCTCTCTCTCTCTCTCTCTCTCTCTCTCTCTCTCTCTCTCTCTCTCTCTCTCTCTCTCTGTGACAAACACCCTGTGTTTCTCCAGCTGCAATCTTTCCTCTGATTTCCCCAAGCGAAAGGCGAGGCGGACTCTGCGAATTGTTTCGTCACGTTTCCGACGTTCAGTCGCCACTGTCCAGACTCACGTGATGACTGGAAGGCGGGAAGCCGAGACGCCATCTTGACGTTTTCAGACATGGCTAATTACCGGAAAAACCGACAACTAGTGGAGAGCTACCGAAAAAAAAAATTCTGGATTGAAGGCAAAATGGCCGCTGGCAGAAACGTGTGCGCGTGTGCATCAGCTCGCGACTTTGCACTTGGACAGACTCAGGTTGTTGTGTCGCGACAAGGTTGTTGTTGTTGTTTTTTTTGTTTAGAGCAAAAACTGGGGTTCTGGGGGTATTTTAATGAGGTACTTTTTCCACAAATAACCATTTCTATGGCATAATTGAGGTACTTCTCCACATATGATTATATCTATGATGTATTTCGTTGAGTTCCCAGTTTTATATCATTGCACAATGAAACATGTAGCCCAGACCAAATGGTTTGTTAGTTGTTGATGTAAGCAAGGTCCCAAGGCTAAGTATTATCAACATGTTGTTATGCTGTATAATTTTCTCTCTTTTTTTGTTTTGTTGTTGTAAGGTTTGGGTTAGATTTTGGTTTTTGGTGTTTAGCTGCCTTATTTTCTGCCCTGTTTCTGTCCTGCTGCCCTCACACTGCTTATCTCAACGGACAGGACGGGATAGCCTAGTGGTCAGAACATTGCCTCGCAATTTGACAACCCTGGTTCGATTCCAGGGATTTTTCCCTGGAGTTAACATCAGTGCTGACCCCACTTTCCCCAAACGTCCTTTGGATGAGACTATAAACCAAGGCCGCAGAACACCTTGCGCACACGTTAAATCCTGTTCCGCTTTTCGGAAGAGTACTGTGAGCCGGTAGGAACAGATGACAAAATTTACAAAACTGCACACACACAGGGACTAGATGTAAAAAAAGTACATGAGTGCTTATTCCATCATCCTCAATATAAAAGAATAAATAGATAAAAAAAAAATAATAAAATAAAATCTCTCCACCCTCAGCCATACCCAGCTTCGTTATGTGGGATCACCCGCATTAGAAGTCCCCATGCATCCCATCAATGTCTAGCTGCTATGGGGCCACCAGCCAGAGGGGCCCTGCACTGCTGCTGGGTCACTTTGGTGGTGTCCAGTGGTGCCTGTTCTGAGTTAACATACGCAGGACACCACCTACTAAGCCACCTACTAACGACGGTATTAGCTCAGTTGTGGAGCCAGACTGAGTGAGGTGCCCACCCGAGGTGGCGACCACAGCATTCTCCTAGTGACCTTCTCCTGTGAACCTCAGACTCCAAAGGCTTTGGCACAAACTGATCACCGATACAGAAATGTATGCGGAAACCAAAACTGCCGTCACCCTAAGAAAAAAAAGAAGCTGGGACCACCAAAACTGCAGACAACTTTCTTTCACTTTATTATGATCAAGGACGGTGAAGATGATGTGGTGCTATGCTGCTGCTTTGGTAGTGCATGTGCTTTGAGACTTCTTGACTGGGCTTTACTCTACGCTTCCTATCGCTGTCTAGCGTAATATACCCCAGTGAAAACCGGGCTGGAGAAATACAGACTCTTGTAGAGTTTGTTGGTCAGGTATTTTGAGCAATACTCTCAGAATAGCATCTAGAAAGTGGATAAAGCTTAGCTGTGTGGTCCCCGACTTCACAAGAAGCTCATAGCAAATTCACTCTGGGTAAGAGTCGGCCAGAATCCCTAGGAACATGAGATTCGAACCTCTGACCTGCCATTACGTAACCCAAGGTTACCAAGGTAACCCAAGGTTACCAAGGTAACCCAAGGTAGCCCAAGTAAGCACTGTGCCACAGTGGCTGGTATCTTGTGAGCTGTTATGCTGACATCAACTCGATTCCCGTTCGAGGGGATTTTTCTCCTGGAGTTAACATCAGTGCTGACTCCACTCTCCCTAAAAGTCTTTTGGATGAGACTTTAGATCGAGGCCCCGTGCGCGAACGCACGTAGAACATCTTGCGAACAACGTTAAATTCTGGTCTGCTTTATGTAAGAGTAGGCCATTGTGTTACGGTAGGAACAGATGACATGATTTACAAAATTGCATTCATACGGGGACTGGATGTAAAAAAGCACGTGAGTGCTTATTCCATTATCCTCGACATAAAAGAATAAATAAATACATAAAACGTTAACCATAACAAACTCTTAACACTCTCCTTCAAAGGAGAAGATAAATCCTCTGAAGTCGGAGATTGGCTGCCTATATGATGAGCTACCAGGAAAGAGTCATCACATACACACGAACTTCTCATCCAATATGTATATAATACGGTCTCGTAATGTTTCACATATATGGTTAGAGAGAGACAAAATGCATGTTTTGAGTGTGTTTGGTGGGGGGGGGAGGGGGGCGGGACTGCCCAGTGGTTAGACGCCACCACCGATGCGTCCATTTTAGGGGATTTTCCCCTGGAGTTAGCATCAGTACTGTTGATCCCACTCTCCCCTGAAGTCTTTCGGATGAGGCTAGAAATTAAGGTCCCGTGTGTAAACGCACACAGAACGGCTTGCATACACATGAAAAAAACCCGTTCCACCTTTTGGAAGAGTAGGCCGATATCGCACCGGTAGAAACGGCTAAAAACACGTGCACACAGGTGTGCTTAGAAACCACCTCCGAAGTCGGAATGTGGCTACTTTAACAGTGGATAAAAACGGTCATATACCACCACTCCCACTACAATCACTATGACTACAATAACAATAACAACACCAACTACTACTACTAAATGCTTTTACTACTACTACTACTACTACTACTACTACTACTACTACTACTAACTACTACTACTACTACTACTACTACTACTACTGCTGCTGCTGCTGCTGCTGCTGCTGCTGGTTCTGATGCTACTACTACTACTACTACTACTACTACTACTACTACTACTACTACTACTACTACTACTACTACTACTACTACTACTACTACTACACCACCACCCACTACTACTACCACCACCACTACTACTTCTACTTCTATTACTACCAATACCACCACCACTACTACTACTACTACTACTACTACTACTACTACATACTACTACTACTACTACCACCACCACCACCACCACCACCACCACCACCACCACCACACCACCACTACCACTACCACCACCACTACTACTACTACTACTACTACTACTACTACTACTACTACTACTACTACTACTACTAC
>CM060347.1:1215450-1220450 GCA_030674155.1 Stramonita haemastoma | reverse complement strand
CTGCATGGAGAGAGAAGAAGAGATGGATGAGATTGTTCACCATGTTGTGAAGATTGTAGCAGACAAAATGGTGGAAGAGAAAAACGCCTTCAACCTTCAGCCTTACATCTCAATCCTCGTCTTCCACTTTCTAGACTCACTCTGTTTCGGGGGGGAAAAGAAAGATGTGGACGACCCTTCCATCCAAAGAATCTCTGGCATCTTCCACAACATTTCCGAAGAAGCGGGAAAAGGTTTCTTAGAAGATCTGCTGCCTTGTCTTCGACACCTGCCCTCGAGAAAGCTCCAGAAGTTTGAAGAACTAACAGCACAGTTTTTGGATTACGTTGACACCCAAGTTCATGAACACGCAGACAGCTTTTCGCCAGATCGTCTACGAGACTTTGTGGACTGTCTTCTGAAAGCGAAAAATGAGGTGGAGACAGAGGAGGTGAAGGAGGAGGAGGAGGAAGAGGGGAAGGGTGAGAAGGAGGGAGGAGGGGGCATGCTCATCACTCCGTCTCAGGTCTGTCAGATCATCGGTGATGTGTTCGGAGGCGGTGTGGAGACGTTGAGTCATACCTTGCACTGGGGTTTGCTGTACATGGCTAGTCACCCTGAGGTACTGTGGAGAATGTTCTAGTGTTGTCTTGTCTGGTGTGTTATATACTGTTGTGTGTGTGTGGGGGGGGGGGGGGGGGGGGGGGGTTGTGGTGTGGTGTGGTGTGGTGTTGTGTGATGTGGTGTGGTGTGGTGTGGTGTGGTGTGGTGTGGTGTGGTGTGTGTGGTGTGGTGTGCTCTGCTCTACTCTTCTCTGCTCTGCTCTGCTCTGCTCTGCTGTAGTGTGCTGTGCTGTCAGTTATTTATTTAAATTCTTGTACTTCAAACTCTTTTATTTCGAGGATAATAGATTTTTTTTTTTTTTTAATTTATTCTTTTATATCGAGGATAATAGAATAAGCACTCACGTGCTTTTTTACACCCAGTCCCGTGTGTATGCACTTTTGTCAATCTTCTGTTCCCATGGGCACACTATGGCCTACTCTTACAAAAAGCAGAACAGGATTAAACGGATGCGCAAGATGTTCTGCGTGCGTTTGCACACGGGGCCTCGGTTTATAGTCTCATCCGAAGGACTTTTGGGGAGAGTGGTGTCAGCACTGATGTTAACTCCAGGGTTGTGGCGTGGTGTGGTGTGGTGTGGTGTGGTGTGGTGTGATGTGGTGTGGTGTGATGTGGTGTGCTGTGCTGTGCTGTGCTGTAATGTGCTGTGCTGTAATGTGCTGTGCTGTGCTGTTATGTTGTGTCAGTTATTCATTTAATTTCTTGTATTTTAAAGTCTTTCGTTTCAAGGATAATAGATAAGAATTCATGTACTATTTAACATTCAGTCCCCGTGTGCATGCAGGTTTTTCTTTTTAATTGTAAGTTATCTATTCCCACCTGCATACAATGTCATGTCATTTTTGTATCGCACCTAGAGCGAAACTTCGTACTCTTCCGAGACTGAATGATGCCATCTGTATTATAAAATTATTGCATTGTGTTGTGTCGTATTGTATCGTATTGTTTTGTGTTGTATTGTATTGCACTGTACTGTATTGTATTGTGTTGTGTTGTATTGTATTGTATTGTATTGTATCGTACTGTATTGTATTGTATTGTATTGTATCGTATAGTGTTGTATTGTATTGTCCTGACTTCACTCCCCCAGCAGTGACCTTTAGATGACACTATAAACTAAAGCCCAGAGTGCCAAACACGCACAGAACATCTAGCCCACACTTTTAAAACCTGTTCCACTTTTTGCAAGGGTAAGGCATTTCATGCCAGTAGGAACAGGTGACATAACTGTAAAAAAAAAAAATTTAAGCCCAAACAAACAAACAAACAAACAAAACCGCATTCTCACTGGTGTCGCATTAGACACCATCCACAAAGTCGGAATGCAGCTACCTTAATGGTGGGTATAAATGGTCATATGGGCAAAAATGTCACCATTGATGAACCTTGAAGCTCTAACCCTGGAACAATAAAAATTAAAGACTTTGAAATGGGGTCTTGGTTCTACTATTTCAAATGAAATAGAAAACTGCAGGCTTATGTGCAATGCATATCTAGCAGACACAAAAGTCCTTCGGATGAGACTATAAACCGAGGTCCCGTGTCCAAACGCACGCAGACCATCTTGCGCGCACGTTAAATCCTGTTCCGCTTTTCGAAAGAGTATGCCATTTTGTGCCAGTGGGAACAGATGACAAGATTTACAAAACTGCATACACACGGGGACTGGATGTAAAAAAAAAAAAACCACATTGAGCTTATTCATTATCCTCGAAATAAAAGAAATTCATTGATTGATTGATTGATTGATTGATTGATCGATGAATCACCAGGAACAAGCACGCCTCCAAGCAGAGATCGATGACGTCACGGGGTCAAGATGGCCGACGTCACGTGACCTGCCTCACCTGGTTTACACGGAAGCGGCGCTACGCGAAACCCTTCGCCTGGGGACGGCAGCCCCTCTGGGCATCCCTCGCCGAACCCTGCGCCACACCTCGCTCCGAGGACACCACATCCCCGCCGACACTGTCATCCTCATCAACCACTGGGCCATTCTCCGAGACCCCGATTATTGGGAATTCCCGGAACAGTTCAAACCCAGCCGCTTCCTGGATGATGAGGGAAGAGTGAAGAAGAAGAAGGGTGTGGAAAGCTGGTTGCCTTTTTCGGCCGGGGACAGAGATTGTGTGGGTCAGGGTCTGGCTAAGCGCTTTCTGTTGCTGGTCGTGGCGTGTTTGTTGAAGCGGTTTGAGGTGTCGTTGGGGTCTGGCGTCGAGTTTGACGCTTCTCCGTTGTGTGAGAACCTGACTGCACACGTGCCTAAGCCTCACGCGGTGGTGGTCAGAGAGAGATGACAGACTAGATGGAGACTTGTTTTAGGGTGTAGGGTACAGGCTTGTGTGTTATTGTCCCTAAAAGCTCTCCAGCTATGAGGACGTTAAACTCATCCATCCACTGCTTGTGTGTTCAAGACTGTGTGAAGGAGAGGGTCGTGTAGTGATGCTGAGATGAGACTCGTTGGCCCAAAGTTGGGTTGTGTGTTGTTTTTTTGATTGTGCTGGGATAGTGCCTTTGGGGCGTGGAGGGTTTTGTATGTACTTTTATATATCATAGGTTTATGTATTCATTTATTGTTTTATATCGAGGATAATGGAATAAGCACTCTTGTGCTTTTTTTTTCTTACATCAAGTCCCTCGTGTGTATGCAGTTTTTGTCAATCTAGTCATCTGTTCCCACCAGCACACAATGATCTACTCTTACAAAAAGCGGAACAGGATTTAACGTGTGCGCAAGGTGTTCTGCGTGCGTTCGCACACGGGGGCCTCAGTTTATAGACTCATCCCAAGGAATTTTGGAAAGAGTGGAGTCAGCACTAATGTCCTCCCCTGGGAGAGCAACCCTAATTTCACGCAGAGAAATCTGCTGTGACATAAAGTGGTATAAAATAAAATATAAACAGAAGATAAAATAAAAATACGCACAATCTCACTATTATGGAGGAACCTCGGGGTACTTTAAGCAAAGGAACGAAAGAAAAGAATAACCAAAAAACAAAAAAAAACAACAAAAAAAAACCCAGACCAACATCCAAGTGAAGAAGAGACTCGGACAAGCAAGCAAGCAAGGAAGCAAGCAAGCTATCGATCCCCATGAAGAATTGTTGACCACGCTGACGAGAGGACAGGTGAAGTAGCACACTGCCACGTCTGACCATCTGAAAGGGTGAAGGGCTTGCCAAGATACAGACAGCCCTGCCAGACACAGTGCAAAGGACAGACAGGGAGACAGAGAGAGAAAGACAGAAAAGGAGATGGGAGGAGGAGGAGAAGGAGGAGGAGGAAGAAGAGATGAGGAGGACGAGGAGGAGGAGGAGGACATCTCAGACCGGACAGACCTGAGGCTGAGTGAAGGAAGCACTGCTACAGAGAGAGAGAGAGAGAGAGAGAGAGAGGAGGAGAGAGAGAGAGGAGAGAGAGAGAGAGAGAGAGAGGGAGGAGGAGAGAGAGAGATGGGGGAGGGAGGAGGAAGAGAGGAGAGAGAGTGAGTGAGTGAGAGGGAGAGACAGACAGAGACAGAGAGAGAGAGTGAGAGAGACAGAGAGTGGGAGAGATACAGACAGAGAGAGAGTGAGAGAGACAGAGAGAGTGGGAGAGAGGGGGGGGGGGCGGAGAGAGAGACAGAGAGAGAGAGAGAGAGGGCGGAAGAAAGGAAAGAAGGAAGACAAGAGAGAGATAGAGAGGGCTGGTTGTCAGGTCATCATTCATGCTGGCCCCTACAGTTGAGAAGACTACGGGATGGTGAATAATAGGATGGGATCTATATATACACACTAATGTAATGCAGTGTAATATATTATCAAGGCTAATGATTGCTCGGTGTAGAGCACGCAGTAACAGTAATGTCTTACTGTTCAATAAAAGTATTTTATCTCTTGCAATGTTTATGTGTTTTGTTTTTAATTTATTATCTTTTTTTTTCGCTTCAGACTCTACGTGCAATGTGTAGCCTACAAATAATTATAATCTAAGTGTGTACATTGTGTTGGGCTGTTTGGTGGTAGTGGTAGTGGTGGTGGTGGTGGTGGTGGTGGTGGTGGTGGTGGTGGTGGTGGTGGTGGTGGTGGTGGTGGTGTGTGTGTGTGTGTGTGTGTGTGTGTGTGTGTGTGTGTGTGTGTGTTGTGGGTGTGTGCGTGTGGTGTGTGCATGCGCGAATATGTGTGTGTGTGTGTGTGTGTGTGTGTGTGTGTGTGTGTGTTCATTATATATATGCGGTAGGCATCCGTCAGTCTCGGAAGACTACGGAGTTGCGCTTTAGGCTCTAGAGCCTGGGTAAGTAAGTATGGAGGGCAAGCTGTTACCCATGCAGCATCTCCACGTCGCTGGAATGATCCATTGGAAAGGCAATCACCGATACGAATGGTTCCAGTACCGTCGCAGGAGCCGCCAGAACGTTG
>CM060347.1:1192950-1195450 GCA_030674155.1 Stramonita haemastoma | reverse complement strand
GACGTCCAACTCCATAGCTAGGGTCTTGTTTGAGAGTGTACGCTTCCAATATGAATGCTGACATGTTGGGTGTTTGTTGTTGTTATTGTTATCGTTTGGTGTGTGGGGGGGGGGGGGGGGGGGGTTGCGAAAGGAGGGGGTTGGGGGAAGGGGAGGGGCCGGTGTTGTTCCTGGATGAGAGCTCCGAGGTTCACCATTGTTGTGGTGAGAGTGTTGCGTATGTGACCGGTGTTTGCTTGTTGTTGTTGTTGTTGTGGGGTTTTTGTGTTGTTGGGTTTTTTGTTTTTTGTTGTTTTTTTTGTTGTTGTTTTTTGGGGGGAGGATTTGTTGGGAGTATTTTTGCCCACCATGAAGGTGGCGCTCGGAATGTGGTGACCAGTTTGTGGTAAGCAAGGTTTTCAAGTTGCGAAGTTTTCTTCTGCTTTTTGCAGTGAGGCGACGAAACAACATGCTGCTTCTACTGCTGCTGCTGATGATGATGATGACTGGTGCAGTGAGGGAAAAAACTAATAGTGTTGTCATCTCCATGACACGTTCCAGTGTCAACACGTTGGTGACATTAGCGAGGCTGCAGCAGTTGAAGACATGACAACGACCAGCACTGTCCCGGTAAAAGATCGTGAATTTGTTTTGTTTTGCATTGTTGTTGGTTGTTGTGTTTTTGTTTGGGGGTTTTCTGTCGTTGTTTTTTAGGGGGGGGGTTATTGTTATTGTTTGTTTGGGGAGGGGGATTTTTGTTTTTTGTTGTTTTTCTTTGTTGTTGTTTTTTGTTGTTGTTTTTTTTGGGGGGGTCCTCTACTCGAGTTCTGAGGCTCACTGATGGTAAGATTCTGTGGATGCGACCGTTTTAGCCCACCTTGAACGTAGCGGCATTCCGACTTCGGGGATGTATGCTGGGTATGTTCGTGTTTCCGTAACCCACTGAATGCTAACATGAATGACAAGATCTTAAGGTAAAGGTAAATGTGTCCCATAACCTAGGCGGTCGCAGAGGAGCGAGGCATCAGAGACCTCAGCTTCTCTAGGGGCCAGCATGTTGAGGGCAGTGGCGCCCATCTCCTCTCCCTCGCTGCTTTACCTTCCCTGACACTAAAAAGGGCAGGTACCCATTTACAGTTGGGTGAACTGGGGGGGAACTGTACTGAAGCCAAAGCGCGCAAACGGTCACCCAAGATCTTAAACGTGGAAATTTGATCTTCTGCATGCGTGTATAATATACACGAAGGAAATGAAGGCACTGGCAGGTCTGCACTTGAAGTTGACCTGGGAGATAGTAAAATTTAAAAAATATTTTAAAAATCGCCACCTTTAATTCACCAGACGCCGCCGAGATTCGAACCCAAGACTCCATGGACCTAGGGGATTGAAGTGAAACTGTCTTCACCACTCAGCTATTGCCTCCATCAGGTCGTGTTGAAACAGTCTTTGATGCGGGGGGAAGGGGGAAGGGGATGGCCTCGTGGTTAGAACGTCGTGTTGGTGATCTGACAGTCAGGGGTCAAACCCTTGTTGAGGTCGCCTGTTGGAAGGGGATTTTTGCCCCCAGGAGTTAACGTCAGTACCAACTCCACCAAAGTCCCTTCGGATGAGACTCTAAATCCAGGTCTCGAGAGTGTGTGAACGCACGCAGAAGATCTTGCGCACTCTTTAAAATCCTGCTCCGTTTTTCGGAAGAGTAGGCCATTTCATGCTGATTTGGAATTGATGACAAAGCGCGCGCGCACGCACGCGCGCGCGCGCGCGCGCACACACACACACACACACACACACACACACACACACACACACACACACACACACACACACACACACACACACACACACACCACACACAACACACACATAGGTGTCGTGTGTAGATACCACCCCAGAAGTTCAAATGCGGATAACTTAATGGTGGGCAAAAAACAAAAACAAAAATTCATGGTTGCATACGCAAAATCTCACCATTGGCGAACGAACCCTAAAGTTCTTGCCGAGAAATTGAAGAGAAAAAGCCAGACTATTTGGATCATTTTCATGACTGGAGTGGGTCCCACCTGATTTCTAAAGACCGATTTAGAACGCGTAGGAACTTCTACGTCATAATCGAAGGCTCAGTCAACTACTGTTGTCTGTCATTGAGCGAAAATGCATTGTGCTGCCGTTAAGTGCCTGACATGTCAGGCCCAGCACATCTGACTGGTGTGGGAGAGAATTGTTATATTTTGTGCTTTTCTTTAAAAAAAAATAATAATAATGGCAGGAGAATAAACTAGGAAGGCAGAAAATAGATAAGAAGACAGTGACAGGAAGAAAAAGGAACAAGGCAGAAACAAAGAGAGGGATAGAAAAGGGGGAATTCCTAGCACAATATTTCCCGAGTGTGGGGATGCTGTTTAAATTTGACAGGCCCCCAGAATCAGAGGAGAGGGGGAGGGGGGGGGGGGGAGGGGGGGGGGGAGGGGGGGGGGGGTCATGGTCTTCTTCTCTTCTTTTCTTCCTGTTCATATTTCATATA
>CM060347.1:1159039-1164379 GCA_030674155.1 Stramonita haemastoma | reverse complement strand
TTTTGCACACTATACTGCATTATTTGTTCTTGCTTGAATCTTAAAAAAAAAAACACCAAAAAACTTTATCTTTCCCTGTGTAATCAAGCTTGGCACTGGAGAGATTAAAAAATAATCTCAAAGAAATGGCACCGCTGAGATTCGAACCAGCGCCTTCAGTCACAAGTCTAAAACTCTAACCATTGATCGAACCATTTGCCTCTGCATTGCTGTTGTTATTCTGCCTTGAAAGAATTGTTCTCTTGTGTGTTTCTAGACGAACAAAAGCTTAAAAACTTCTTTCTTAAGGATAGGAAGATCACATAGTACACTCAAATTTCTCATCATCGATCATAATTTCAAAAATGAAAATTTATAGAAAAAAAAACAGGACAAAAGACAGTGGAATGAAAACCATGATGAAGAGATGATGACAGATTAAAACAATTTAAATTAGAAAAGTGTAACCATAAACAAAAAGGGGAAGTGAGGGATATATATGCATCTATATATCATCGCATGGAAAAACAGATTTCCATTTTACAAACCTGGATAATGAATCAAAAAAACAAAACAAGTCGCCGATCAACAGTTCCTAAGGTAAACAACTGGTGAAAATGGCGTCTATTATTCCATCTATTTGCACAAATCACTACCAATATCATCTCCATTGCCCTATACCTTGGAACATGCCTATCAAATCCATAACAGAGGGTGAAAAAAAAAGTCACAGTACTTTAGATGTTTTAAACAAATCACCGTTATGTCACTTGTTTAATACCTTTGTTTAATTTATTGATCCGATCTCACTTTTTGATAGAACTCCGTATTCGTTAAGCTTCCGGTTTAGAGGGAAAATTAATATTCAGAACGGCTCAGGACTGATAAATGCGTCACTGGCCTCTCTGCACCAAAACGTGCGAAACGTGTTTGTGCGAAGTGTAGTGACTTCCTTGCTTTAGAAAAGCAAACAGCGGCACCGGTAAGCGTTTGCATGTTTTTATTGTTGTGTTTCGTTGATTGATTGCGTGCAACCAGATTGCGAGAACAAGCCTGTCAGTTGATTATCATAGAGAAAGCAGACGTGTCTCGTCTGCCCAGCAACTGCAGCTAGGCGAGTCAGGGTCGTCTGCTTATGCACTGGGCAGCCAGATTCTGTGATCGCGGCGGTAGATCAATCAGGCACAGATTGCGTCTCCTCTGTCACAATGTCAGATTGTAGATCATCTGTGCGTTGGTGAAATTTCCATGCATTGTTCCGTGTACAAGGAGATCGTACAAAAACAGACTCTGCCTAGCAAAATCATATTAGGCCTAACGGGAATGTGTCAATCGATCGAAGGATAAGTGGTCAGTTAATTAGGTCAGGTGTCATAGGTCTTCCCGCACGGGAGTATTGAACTGCCCCAGCACTCAACGGTCATTCATTTGGTCATGACAATTCCATTCCCTCCCCCCCCCCCCCCCCCCCCCCCACCTCTCCAGTTCTGTTCAGTTTGAAATAATCTGGTGTTGGTGTGGTTATCATATAATATCACTCTTTGAGACATGACAATTGACATGCTTGCATTGATTTGAATGTTTACTTAAAACTAGATTCAGAAATATCTGCCTTTAAGATGCATTATTTTTTTTATATGTTCCCAGTTTCAAAGAAAAAGAAGAATAGGAAGGAAAAGAAAAACACCCCCAAACACTTCCAAAATAACTAAGGGGGACAAGTGGTCAGAACATGTGCTCACAATTTGACAACCCAGGTTCCAGGGGATTTTCCTCCTTGAGTTAACATCAGAGCAGACTCCACTCCCCCAAAAAGTCCCACAGAGAGGCCCCGTGTGCACACATCTTGCGTATGTATGCTAAACCCTGTTGTACTTTTCATAAGAGTAGGCCATTGTGTGCCAATGGGAATAGATGACAAGATTTACAAAACTGCATTCACATGGGGACTGTGTAAAAAAACACATGAGTGCTCATTTCATTATCCTTGAAATAAAACAAACAAAAAAATTGTAATGGTAATTTACCATAGTCATAGATGTACATGTATTATACATAATGAATACTGATAGCTGTTTTGGTTCCTTATTTTCTTATTGAAATAAATGGATTCAGTGAGTTTTATAGTACTGCATTTGCACATTTTTGTGTTATAGCCTATCAGGGCAGGATAATCAGTGTGTGTGTATGTGTGTGTGTGTGTGTGTTGTGTGTGTGTGTGTGAGTGTGTGTGTGGTGTGTGTGTGTGTGTGTGTGTGTGTGTAGTGTGTGTGTGTGTGTGTGTCTTTATTTCAAGGAAAATGGAATAAGCACTCATTTGCTTTTTTACATCAGGTCCCCATGTGTATGCAGTTTTGCCAATTTTGTCATCCATTGCTGGCATTGGCACTGCCACCAGCACACAAAGGCCTACTATTCCGAAAAGTGGATTAGGTTTAATGTGTGCATAAGAAGTTCTGCATGCATTCAGTATATGATTCACACACAGAATCTCAGTTTATAGTCTCATCCAAAAGACTTTGATATTCAGTTCAAGTTATTTGTCATGCTGAAAAAAAAAAAGCAAGGCGGGAAAACAATCTAGAACCTCATGGTTTATTTGTTGGCAGGCAAATGTCATTACCATCCTGCCACCCTTCTTTTTACATTCTGTGTACTGGTGCATGCATGCATGAGTGAGTGCATATCTTTAAGTTTAAGTGTGTGTGTGTGTATGTATAACACAACTTCAAGTAATGTAAATTTGTATGTGTGATGTGTATGTGTTTATTTATTTATTCTTTTAAATATATATATTTAGGATCGAATGAAATAAGTAATAATATGCTTTTTTACATCCAGTTCCTGTGTGTATGCAGTTTTGTAAATGTCATCTGTTCCCACCGGCACACAATGGCCTGCTCTTATGAACAGTTGAACAGGATTTAACATGTGCGCAAGATGTTCAGCGTGCGTTCGCACATGCCGACATGGGGCCTCGGTTTTTTAGTCTCATCCGAAAGACTTTAGGGGGAGTAGAGTCAGCATGTATGTGTGTGTGTGTGTGTGTGTGTGTGTGTGTGTGTGTGTGTGTGTGTGTGTGTGTGTGTGTGTGTGGTGTGACATGATGATGCACAGATCTGCTGGATAGAATATAGATGATGCCTAATTCAGCTGTATTTTCTAAAGGAGAGAGAAAAATCATTAGTTCCAAGTATCTCAAGAACTGAAGAAGATAATATTGATAAGCACCCAAAACAGAAAGAGAAAACTAATATATTTGGAGTGGCAAGTTTCCTTTGTGCAGTTGTTCATGACCAATCCAGATCCACATAGGTCTCGCTCAGTGAGTCACTGAGTGTGTCACCTGTCACATGATATGTTATTCAATATTGTGTATTGATTTGCCCATCCAAGCGGTGAAATATCAGGCATACCCAAACGCCATGAACACAAATTAGCTTAGTGTTCACTTGATCTGTCAGTCCAGTATCTGTAGTGTTGTATTTTAAAACCTTTTCTTCATTATTATCAATTATTCAAGATGAAAACTATTGTCCAAGATCAGTTTCACTTGAAAAAATTGGTATAGAGCTATCATACAAACAAAGATCTATTTATAACTTAACTGCATGCGCGTATACAATATATAAATTATAATAATTAATATACATGATGTATACAATGATACATACATGATACAATGATACATGCATGTGCATGCATCCATCATTATCATGATGAATACACTCACAATTTACATGAAGTGATAAACACACACACATATGTACACACACACACACGCAAACACACACACACACACACACACACACCACACACACACACACACACACCACACACACACACACACACACACACACACACACACACACACACACACACACACACACACACACACACACAAGCAGCTCATTCCCCACGGTTGAGTTATCATTTTAAAAATTCATACAAATCTCCCCCTTTACACGTGTGCATATGCCCATACATATCTCTCCTCAGTCCCACCCGTCCTCCTTCTCTTATGCTGCTCTGCCTCCTTTCCATCCAAAGTATTGATTTTGACTCGCACACTAGTGGTACTTAGCCCACCTTCCATGGGGTTGTGGGGGGGATGCACATCAGTCTCTACAGAAGGGAAAAGAAGATGCCATAGTCAGCTAGATCTGTAGGAGTCTACATCCTCGTTTCTTCGTCCAACTAACCCATTATTTTCGCTGTAACAGCTGCTGCCGTATCAGCAATATTCTGTGCACCCTCAGGCATGTGGACACAACCAGCAGCTTGTTACTTTGTTAGAGTGCTCACTGTGAGTGAGTGAGTGAGCAAGAGAGAAAGAAAGAAAGAAAGAAAGAGAGAGCAGAGAGAGAGAGAGAGAGAGAGAGAGAGAGAAGAGAAGAGAGAGAGAGTGTGTGTGTGTGTGTGTGTGTGTGTGTGTGTGTGTGTGTGTGTGTGTGTGTGTGTGTGTTTTCACTGTTTGTGTGTGTGTGTTATGTGTTGTGTTAGTGTGTGTGTGTGTGTGTTGTGTGTGCACGCACGTGCGTGCGTGCATGCGTGTGTGTACTCTCATGTGAAAATAAAATGGACACATTGTCAAGAGTACATGATCACCAGTCAAGAACAGGCTGAAGTAGAAAGTAAAGCAACACCATCAAAACAAAAGAAAAAAATCTGGACATGGTAAGTTATGAGAACAATGGAAGGGGAAAAAAACTGCTGAAACAAAACTAGAAGCAGCAGAAGGAATAGGGGCTGAAGGGAATCTAAAGAGAAACTTGACACAAAGAGGATGGAACAAAGAATTGAGAAAGAGAATCATCACTGTTTTCGAAGTCATAGCCACCATCGTCATCTTGAAATATTAGAGTGTTCATTATATAATATATGTGATAGTATGTTATGATGAACTGGAATCACTCAGGCTTAGTGTAACCAGAGATCATCTGTTGATAAGAAGAATTACTGACTGCAAAAAACTTCCCAGAAAGAGAATGCATCTCCCCTTATCTCCACTCCACTCCCCTCTCTCACATATTGGGCACATCATATGATCAGAAAAAGAAGGGGAAAAAAGAAAGCAAAGAGAATAGGAAAGAAAAGTTTCTATGAAATATTTAACTTTTACCCTTTTTTTTCTCGCCAAAAGTCAATAGCAAGAGGCAGCTCTTAAAGTTATTTGTGTTAATTAATTATGGCTCTTGTTGGAGGAAAACCTGCATTATGTCTATAGATCTAAAGATAACTTTGTGCTTTGCCTGTGGTGGTTATTTGGCTGTTACCATAATCAAACATTATACATGTATAAATTTGTGAATGAAGATTTCTAGATGACTGTCAAATCACACGCGCACGCACCGCGCGCGC
>CM060347.1:1146539-1154039 GCA_030674155.1 Stramonita haemastoma | reverse complement strand
GGGGCCGTGGAGGAAGAAGAGGAAGAAATCAACAAGAAGAAGAGAGAGGAAGAAGAACAACTAAAAGAAGAAGAAGAAGAAAGTGGAGATGGTGAGGAAGAAGGAGAAGGAGGAGGAAGGGCAGCAGCAGCAGCAACAAGAAAGTGAAGATGGTAGAGGAAGAAGGAGAACAAGAACAACAAAAAGAAAAGAAAAGAAGGTAGGAAAAGAGAAGAAAGAAAGTCGTGAGAGAAGAAGAAGGTGGAAGGAGAGAGAAGTGGGAAGAAAAAGATTGAAGAAGAAAAAGAGAAAAGAGAGGTCGTGAAGAGGAGAGAAGAAGAGAAGGTGGGGAAGAAGAAGAAGGGGGAAGAAGAAAGGTGGGGAAGAAGAAGAAAGAGATTGTCAAGGAAGAAAAAGGAGATGAAAGAGAAGGTCGTGAAGGAAGAGAGAAGAGAAGTGGGAAGAAAAAGAGGTGGGGAAGAAGAAGAAGGGGGAAAAGAAGAGATTGTCAAGGAAGAAAAAGAGAGAGTCGTAGAGAAGAGAAAGAGAGTGGAAGAAGAAAGAATGAAGAAGATTGAGAGTCGATGTGAGGAGGAGGAAGAAGGAGAAGAAAGAGAAGGTGGAGGAGGAAGACTGAATGTACATATCACCGTAGCTAGCCTAGCTGTCTTGGTTCTTGTGCTGAGGAGGAATCCACTGTTCACTCCACGCCAGGGACCTCACGTCACGTCACGTCACTTAGGTAGCGCTGTTTGTTCACACCAAATAATTTGTCAAACAGCTTGGGGTCCATTTTCTGGCAACCAAGCAATGTATACTTGTACATAAATCAGATTAATTTGACATGTTATAAGTTGTGTTCTTTTACTCCCTTGACTGTTATAAGGGTTATGATCACTAATAATCGACAATGCCTGTTGTAATAGATTTTTGTAGTGAGAACAGACACTTACATTCTCCTTCCATCTCCACCCTTGATTTATAAACACACAACGCGCGCGAACACACACAAGCACACTCGCGCACTTTCGCACGCACACACACACACACACGCGCGCGCGCGCACGCACGTGCGTACATGTATACACGCACACACACACCACACACTCACACACATTGCATCATCATTAGCTTTCCTCCCTCACTACAATTACTCCAAGCCACTTCCATTCTGCTCCCACCCGCAACCTCTCCCTCGTTACTTCCCGGAAAAAACACACACAAAAACAGTAGTTTACTGCTGTGTGTGTGTGTTTGGGGGGGGGGGGGGGTAGTGTAGCACATGTGTGCAATGCTGGTATGCAACATACATAGCGTGCAGTGCTGGTATGCATTACAGTTATAAATATAATCCTGTCGCATACGCAAAACTCTCACCAATTGGTGAACCTCGGAGCTCTAGCCTCTAGAACGAAAAAAGAAACAAACCAAATGAATACATGTAGACAGCAATTTCCTAACCAAATGTTGTAGTGCTTCTTGATGGGGGTTGTTCTGCTAACGTGAACATACATGTAGACTCTGTAGCTCAAGACAGAATAGACCTGATTTCTGATCAGTCTTCCGTCAGACGACCATTTGCCCCCGTTCTCTCCAGCGTAGAAGACGAAAGTTGCCGATGTTGCAAAGTGTGCTTTACTAATCTATTATGTTACTATTGCATTCTTCTGGGGCTTCTTGGACCCCAATTAGTTCACCATTTGGCAGCCTGCATTGTTTCTGTTATCGTACTAATGGTGGGTGATGGGGTGTGAGGAGGGGAGGGGAGTGGCGGCGGTGGGTGTGGATGTGTGTGTGTGCATGGGGAGGGGGTGGGGGTTGGAAAGATGGCTTTGCATTTCTATTGCTGTCTGAGTGTCCCTTGTGTCAGACTCTTCTCTCCTCTCTCTCTCTCTCTCTCTCTCTCTCTCCTCTCTCTCTCTCTCTCTCTCTCTCCTCTCTCTCCTCTCTCTCTCTCTCTCTCAGTTCCGAGTCCTCTCATGCTGGAAGGCTCTACCCCATCTCTCTCCCTCATCCCCCTCTCCCCACATTCGTGCATCATCATCTATCATCTCCCCCTCTCCTCTCTCCACTCTCTCTCTCTGAGTTGTCCGAGTCCATCTCATGCAGTAAGGCCTCTTACTCTCTTCATCATCATCTACATCTCTCTACCCTGCTTCTGCTACTCTCCTCTCCCCTCCTCTCCTTCATCCTCCTCTCTGCTGCAAGCATACCATTATACCCACCCCTACCCGGACAATCTGCACGGAGTATATAACCCCCTCCCCCCACTACACAAAGCATACTAAGTGATGTCCATAGCTCTGACAAAAGCTCGTGGACCGTTCGATCATAATCATGGCTGAACTCTAGCTGCTTCGGCTACACTTAATGGCCATGTGATGGCATCGCTTTAGCCTATCTCTGGCTGCTAGAGAGGGGTGGGGGTTGGGTGGCTGTTAGTAGCCTATTGTAAAAGATAGAGAAGGAAGGGAGTGTGGTGGGGGTGGGTGGATGGGTGGGTGTGGGGAGAGGATGAGAAGATTTTTTTTTTTCATTTCTCGGTTACAGCTAGCTCCGAGGTTCATTACATGGTGAGATTTGGGGGGTTGTACACGACCGTGTTTCTCTCGTCTCTGTCTGTCTGTCTGTCTGCTGTCTCTGTCTCTCTCTCTCTCTCTCTCTCTCTCTCTCTCTCTCTCTCTCTCTCTCTCTCTCTCCTCTCTTCTTCTCTCTCTCTCTCTTATCTGCATGCATTTATTTATAAACTATTCATTCATTTAATGCTTGTTTGTTTATTTGTTTACTTTTCCCTCTTATTGCGTTAAGAAGCCACTAACTTTTTCAAGTACCCTCAATAATGCATTCGACTCTCTCTCTCTCTCTCTCTCTCTCTCTCTCTCTCTCTCTCTCTCTCTCTCTCTCTCTCTCTCTCTCTCTCTCTCTCTCTCTCTCTCTCTCTCTCTCTCTTGTGTGTGCTTTAGAGAAACTAGGACATAGGGCTAGTAGAACTAGAGGTGTTTTAGTACACATGTTACGTGTATGTATGTATTCATGCATGCGGGTAATGGCGCCTGTGTCGCTCAGTTAAGCGACAGACTCTCCTTCTGAAGTATGCAAAAGGTCGATTCTGAGAACACTGAAAGACTAAAAGTAAAAGATTGCTTGGGGGAAAAAGGAGGATAAGAAAACTGCGTTGTTGGGAGTTGCATTCTGCGCATAGACAGACAGACAGACAGATAGACTGACTGACTGACTGACTGACCGACGACTGGTTGACTGAGAGAGAGAGAGAGAGAGAGAGAGAGAGAGAGAGAGAGAGAGAGAGAGAGAGAGAGAGATATTTGTCGATCCCCCTCCCCCCCCCCCCCCCCCCCCCCCCCCGAACTTGAAACAACAACAAAACAAACAAACGATAACACACACGCACGCGCGCGTACACACACCACAACACAACACAACACAACACAACACAACACAACACAACACAACACAACACAACACACACACACACACACACACACACACACACACACACACACACACACACACACACACACACACACACACACACACACACACACACACAACACACACACACACACACACACACACACACACACACACACACACACTCGAACACAACACACACACACACACACACACACACACACACACAACACACACACACACACACCACACACACACACACACACAGTGTGCCAGACTGCATGCACCCACAAACAAACGGGGGTTCATTTACGTTCACTAACTAAACAGTGGACCTTCAGGAGTCTGGCTTGACGAGTACCACATTTTCCCCTGTAGCCCACCATAGGCCTAACTGCACTGCTAGCCCTAGGCTACCTGTAGAATGGTGTGCCTGGAGAAAGTGATGCGAAAGATTGCACTGGATTGCTGAGTGACAAGTTAGTGCTGTGGATTGAGGGGAAGGGGGTAGGATGGAGAGAGGGGAGAGAGAGAGATGAGAGAGAGAGAGAGATGAGAGAGGAGAGAGAGGAGAGAGAGAGAGGATGCATTGCCTTGGAATGTATGAGTTCTGTAGAATATTAATCTGTGCAGGAATTGGAGATGTATTGGGGTCAGTGCTTGCACGTGGATACTGAAAAGGATAGTTGGCATGACCAAAAAATAAAGGATAGAGAGGAGGAGAGAGGAGAGAGGGAGAGAGGAGAGGGGGGAGTACAAAAAAGAATTAAGAGGGGGGGGGGGGGGGGTCAAACACTTTAATCATCCCATGATGGGCAGTGGTGTGTGTGTGTGTGTGTGTGTGTGTTGCGCGCGCGCGCGCGCGTTTGACGTGCAATTCGATAGCTGTTTGTACGGTTTTCGCTTTTTTAAGAGAATTTTCATTTATGGACAAGATAATTTGAAAGCTTGGGAGATTTGAAAAGGGGTTCCAATCTCAAATGAAGTTACCATGCATCCATGTGCCTTGGTAAAATTATGTGGAAATATTTTTACATTTTGTAAGCAAAGTTTTCCATGAGGATGCCAGGATCTTGTCAGTCATGAATCAGCATCCCATTTTCTGGAAAGTGTGTTAGGAATTTCCTCTTTTCTATCCCTTCTTTGTTTCTGCCTGGTTCCTTTTCTTCCGTCACCCCTTTCTTCTCTATTTTCTGCCTTCTTGATCTAATTACCTGTCTCCCCCTCCACCCCTCTCTCCCCCCCCTCCCCCCCCCCCCCCGAGAAAGACTTTGAAACAAAAATAACAATTACCTCCCCTGCCGAAGTCGGATGCGCCGGGTCTGACTTGTCAGGCGCTTAGCGGCAGTGCGATGCATCTTCGCCCAGAATATGACAAGACAACAATAGTTGCGTCTGAGCGTTCGAAGCATGAAGAGGAAGAAGAATGCAAATTTGAAGTCTGCATGCATACCCACAGGAAGAAGACTGGCGCCATGTCATGGCTGCTAGTGCTACAGGCTCTTGTCACGTCGCGTCAAGGAGAGCAGCCTGCCCCTGCTTTAAATTAACTGCGGGTGTCATTATGCCATGCAATTCCATTCTAAAAACTTACGTTAAGAAAGAACGTAAGAGGGAAAGTTCTATCTTTCTCTGCTTTTGTCTTTGTCTGTCTGTCTGTCTGTCTGACTCTCTCTGTCTCTGTCTCCTGTCTGTCTCTGTCTATCTGTCTGTCTGTCTCTTTCTGCTCTGTCTCTCTCTCTCTCTCTCTCTCTCTCTCTTCTCTCTTTCTGTCTGTCTGTCTGTCTGTCTGTCTCTCTCTCTCTCTCTCTCTCTCGTCTCTCCGTCTGTCTGTCTGTCTGTCTCTGTCTCTGTCTCTCTCTCTCTCTTGTCTCTGTTCTCTCTGTCTCTCTCGTCTCTCTCTCTCTCTCTCTCTCTCTCTCTCTCTCTCTCTCTCTCTCTCTCTCTCTCTCTCTCTCTCTCTCTCTCTTCTCTCTCTCCTCTCTCTCTCCCTCTCTCTCTCTCTCTCTCTGTCTAACATCTCTCTCTGTCTCTCTTCATTTCTACTAGGTTCTTTACTCTCTCTCTCTCTCTATGAGTCTCCTCTCTCTCTTCTCTCTCTTCTCTCTCTTCTGACTGGCGTCGTAACATTGCTTCTGGAAGATTGGATTTGAAAGCGGTGAGGGTTGTATGCGGTAATTAGATGAATCTTCCTCTGTTATATGTGTGTGCGTGTGTGTTTGTGTGCGTCTGTGCGCGCGCGCGCGTGTGCGCATGGCACACTACATAGTTATACATTGTGGTATTCGTGCGCTTGTGCAGCCTTGCGTGCCACATGTTGCATGGAGATATCTTGCCGTACACACACACACACACACACACACACACACACACACACACACACACCACACCAACACACACAACACAACACAACACAACACAACACACACAACCACACAACACAACACACACACACACACACACGCCTGCTTCAAGACTGAACGGAGTTAATATTTCAAGAGCTCCCCCACCCCGTCCTCCCCTAGCAGTAAATGAATTTAATGATACAATAATTAGCAGATGTGGGCGTGTGGTGCAAGAGTCACAGAAACAGGAATCCATCTTTCTTAGCCCACAGCGATGTTCCACATAGATTATTCCACGTCCTTTTTTTTTTTTTTTTAAATCCCTCCTCCCTCTCCCCTCAATACATGATGACTCTTGTGCCAACAGCACTTGATGCTAGGCCAGCCTTGTAGTAATGCGATGGGTTGTTGGAGATCTGGAAATGATGGAGGCAGCGCTCAAGCAGAGATGTGGTGGGATGATATTATGTAGGAGAGAGAGAGAAAGAGGTTTGTGTGTGCGTTGAGGTAAGTAACTGCAGCAGACCACCATTAGCAGTAAGCTAAGGGGGTGGGGATGGTCACTGTACTAGGAAAAACTGCATGCTGCATGCCCCTCGCCTGTACTGTAGCACACTGCTGTTAGGCTTAGTGTGGGGTTCAGTTCACCCTGGGATTTGACTGGACTTGACCCTCATCTGCCAGAGTAAGAGAGAGGGGTGGTTTTGCGGGTTTTCTCTGTCTGTCTGCACTGACGTTTTCATGAAGTGTGGCGTTATGTAGGCGAGTTGATGCTAGCTGAACTCATCCCTCTTTATGGCACAGGGTGCATGTTGCGTAACTATGTGCCCCTCTTAGAAGACACACGCGCTCATCATAATACACTTATGTGCTCTGTGTTGTGCTGTACACTCTGCAAAGTGAGCCTACTTAGCAGAGCATAAGGCAGCCATTGAAAATGTTCGTAGAAGCTAACTTCCTGCTTGTAACGCATGTTTTTTCGTTTTAGATACTCGAAGCATTGTACCCCTGTCATTTTTGTGTGTATTTGTGTTAGCCTCTGGTTTAAAAAAACAAACCAAAACAACCTATGGGGGATCACAGAGGGAATGCAAATTGTGTGTATGCGCATGTAGAGGCAAGGGCTTTGATGTTATAAGGAGAAAGTTTGTTTTTTTTAAGTTAGGTTTGGATTGGATGGAGAATACAGCATATAATATAATGTGTCTTTGATAAGATGTGTCTTGATATTGTAGGGACTAGGTCGGAACATTTCAGGCTTTGGCAAAATTAATGCTCGTGTCATTTAATCTTTCTTTCTTTTTTGTTGTTTTCTTTTTGTTTTTTGTGTTTTGTTTTCGTTTATTTAAATAGGACAGCTAAAATGCTGTAAATAGGTGGCCTGTTTTTTTTTTTTTTCTTCTACTTTCCAGATTTTTATTTTCAAAAAAAAAAAAAAAAAAAATGTCACAGCTTGCGGAATGTTACGAATGCACTAGGCCTATACAGTATGATAAATCCCCTGTGAAGAAATCGATAGAGCAGATGTTTGACCAGCTTCATAACTTCATAACTCCGTGCACTAAGAAAAGAAAACAACCTTGGGTGTTTTCAAGTATCCACTACAGCACATCCAACACTGACAAGAGTATCAGGATCTTTCACTTGTATCAGTTGATAAACTTTAACCTTTAACATGCGTGTGTATATATTACATGTATGTAGACACAGAAAGGAGTAAGGCGCTCGTAAATCTGCCCTCGAGCTA
>CM060347.1:1136539-1141539 GCA_030674155.1 Stramonita haemastoma | reverse complement strand
TTCTTTCTCCCCTTCTCTTCCTCCGATTAAAGCAGACAATTTTTTTATATTTTGTTTTTTCCCCCCCAAGCTTCTAAAGCATGTTCAACTACTTACCTATAACATTTTGTTCTTTTCCCCTTGATGTTCTGGCAGAAAACGATGTTTAAAAATGTGTGGACTCTCTCTCTCTCTCTCTCTCTCTCTCTCTCTCTCTCTCTCTCTCTCTCTCTCTCTCTCTCTCTCTCTCTCTCTCTCTCTCTCTCTCTCTCTGATGCATTGTGTATTTATAAATATCATGCGCCCAGGTACGTACCCCCAGTTATGCTTAAAATAGCTGGGCTGCCATAAACTGAGAATGCCAGGCTGTGCCTGAATGTGTGTGTGTGTGTGTGTGTGTGTGTGTGTGTGTGTGTGTGTGTGTGTGTGTGTGTGTGTGTGTAATAACTGGCAGCATACATGTGTGTTTTCCTGAAGGGTATATATATCTAGTTTACTGTGTAATATATATCATAATATATCATATAATATAGTTTTATACATGGTATTGCCCCCTGTGTGAAGTGATTGTTTGCGTTAGCTTGGCCTGTTGGCCTGCCCTGGCTTAGTGCTCTTTTAGGCAGGGGTGTTATTTTAAGCATACTGGGGGTATATATATATATTATATACATGTATATAATACACATGTGTGTGCACACTATCTATACAACAAGCTTACTGGTAACTAAGACAACAGACGGATATAAATATGCACATGTGCACACACAGGCATGCATGTACATGTGCGTGCATACACCCACACACATGCACGCACACACGCACACACAACACACAACACACCACACACACACACACACACACACACACACACACACACACACACACACACAACACACACACACACACACACACACACACAACAACAACTATAACAACAACACACACATACACACACAACAACAACTATAACAACAACACACACATACACACACAACAACAACTATAACAACACACACACACACACAACAAAACTATAACAACATACACACACATACATTCACGCAGGCACGCAGGCACACTCACACACACATACACACACACACACACACACACACACACACACACACACACACACACACACACACACACACACACACACACACACACACACACACATCCCGATCCCACCTAATATCTTTTGCTTGGCACACAGCGACTATGATGTTTTCTTGATAGGTCAGACGACTTGGCAAACACTCTTTTGGCCAACCAAAAAAAAAAAAAAAAAAAGGACCCCCAAATGTCAGGTGAAGGGACAAAGACAGAAAGAAAGAGGGTATGGGTATTTTGTAGGTAGGCTTGCTTTTATCTATGTACCTGAAAGTTCTATAGAAAGGGAGGAAAGAGAGAGAGAGAGAGACAGACAGACAGAGAGAGAGAGAGAGAGAGAGAGAGAGAGAGAGAGAGAGAGAGAGAGAGAGAGAGAGAGAGAGAGAGAATGAGAATGATCTTTATTTTTTTAAGGGTAACAGAGTAAGCATTATTCACATACCTTTTTTTTTTTTTCATCCAGCCCTTGCCCTGGTGAGAGAGAGACAGAGAGAGACACAGAGAGACACAGAGAGAGACACAGAGAGAGACACAGAGACAGAGAGAGAGAGAGAGAGAGAGAGAGAGAAGAGAGAGAGAGAGAGAGAGAGAGAGAGAGAGAGAGAAGAATGAAAATGATCTTTATTTTCCAAGGGTAACAGAGTAAGCATTCACATACTTTTTGGGGTATTTTGTAGGTAGGCTTGCTTTTATCTAAGTACCTGAAAGTTCTCTATAGAAGAGAGAGAGAGAGACAGAGAGACAGAGAGACAGAGAGAGAGAGAGAGAGAGAGAGAGAGAGAGAGAGAGAGAATGAATGATCTTTATTTTCCAAGGGTAACAGAGTAAGCATTCACATACTTTTTGGGGTATTTTGTAGGTAGACTTGCTTTTATCTAAGTACCTGAAAGTTCTGTAGAGAGAGAGAGAGCAGAGACAGAGAAAGAGAGAGAGAGAGAAGAGAGAGAGAGAGAGAGAGAGAGAGAGAGAGAGAGAGAGAGAGAGAGAGAGAGAGAGGAGAGAGAGAGAGAATGAATGATCTTTATTTTCCAAGGGTAACAGAGTAAGCATTCACATACTTTTTGGGGTATTTTGTAGGTAGGCTTGCTTTTATCTAAGTACCTGAAAGTTCTGTAGAAGAGAGAGAGAGACAGAGACCAGAGAGAGAGAGATAAAGAGAGAGAGAGAGAGAGAGAGAGGAGAGAGAGAGAGAGGAGAAACTAGAGAGACGAGAAAGGAGAAGAGAGAGAGAGAGAGAGAGAGAATGAATGATCTTTATTTTCCAAGGGTAACAGAGTAAGCATTCACATACCTTTTTTTTTTTTTAATCCAGCCCTTGCCCTGGTGAGAGAGAGAGAGAGAGAGAGAGAGAGAGAGAGAGAGAGAGAGAGAGAGAGAGAGAGAGAGAGAGAGAGAGAGAGAGAGAATTTTCAGGGGCCAGTAAAGGGCGTATTTTTAAAGGCCTTTTGGTAAACGTCTTTTCACAATGTATTGTGACATAAGCAATAGATGTGTTGTACTTGTAGTACCGACAAAAGGGGGTGGTTTATAGTATTTAAAGAAATGCTTACTTTGCTCAATTGAAAAGCCCGGTCGCACGTGCGCGCGCACGTATGTGTGTGTGTGTTTTACTGTGCTCTGTTGAAAAGCCCAGTCGCGGCCGGGCACGTGTGTGTGTGTGTGTGTGTTCGTGCGTGCATGCGCGGGCATGAGCTTGCACGTGGCGTACTTGAATGTCTGTGTGTGTCCGTTTGTGTGTGTGTGAGTATGACTAGTGGATTAACTAAGCCAGGTTGGTTTCGCCTCAACAAAAGAAAGAACAGCCCCTAGTCTAATACCTTTACATAATGCAAGGAACTGCAGGCCAAAGGCGGAGCAGCCAGCCATTTTCCAGATTATCAGCTTGCCTCAACACACAGAGTTACCGGCCAAAGGCTAACCAGAACATGCCATTGCGTCACACCATACGTGACTTTTTTGGTAACACATCTGTGCCCAGTTGACGTCACTAGTTATGAGAAATGAAGATCAGGCAACAGATCTATCTCATTCCACATGGTAAAACAAGGTAGGGGCCGAACTCTATGTTTCTCATGTTGAGAGAACGTTCCCATTTTCTTTCTGTTTGATACTGTAATTCAGGAGATGTAAAATGTTTGCTCATGCTCTGTTCTGTGAAGATAGCTTGCTGAGTTCAGCACACCACCATCACCCCCCCCCAACAGCCCCACCACCCCCAGAGAGAGAGAGAGAGAGAGAGAGAGAGAGGTTAAAGAGAAAAATGAGATTTCCAAGAAACTTTGGAAAATCGAGTTGCTGTGTGTTTTACCAGAGAGGACAATGACCTCCTCCCCCCCCCCCCCCCCCCCCATATTCTGTTTGTTTGAACTGGGTGGGAAGCAGCACACTAATGCTAAGCCAAGATTGGTGATTGAGATTCATTAATTTATGAATGCAAGTTTGCTTTCTTTTACTAACAGCATGTGTTGTGTTGTGTGTTGTTGTGTGTGTGTGTGTGTGTGGTTGTGTGTGTGTGGTGTGTGGTGTACACCTGCATGTGAATGTGTCCATGCATGCACCTCTAAATCACACCCCAACATTGCAAAAAATGTAATGTCTAATTAAAAAAAGGTTCCTTACAACAGCAACTTTAGGTGAAACTTTTCACACAGCTTTCTGTGTTTTTTTTCTTTCAGGTTTCGACCAAAGGACAGCTAGACCTCTCCCTCTTCGCTTGATATCAGCTGCCATAATCTACCAGCCAGCCAACCAACCGACCAGCCAGCCAGCACTTGCCCCCAGAGTTGAGACACAGTGTCATCCCCCTCTAAACCCTCAGCCCAAGCTGTCACAACCCTGTCTCCTTGAACCACCAGTCAACTGGAACCCTGTGTGATATTTAGTTCATGTAGCCTAGCAGGCAGCAGTTTGGATTTGTCAAGCTACAGACATACACGGCTCTAACTCAGTCCACTGTGGTGTGTGTGTTTGTGCTTTTTTTTCTCTTCTCTGTGACGGTGGTGGTGGTCGTCACGCTTGTGTGGTGGTGTTTGTCGTCGTCGGGCTTGAGATATTTCCCCCCGTGTGTGTGTGTGTGTGTGTCGGTTTCTGATTTTGGTGGCACCGGTCTTTAAAAAGATTTTTTTCTTCTCGTCTACTAGCTGGGAACAGTGTGTTTGCCGGAATAGTCTCCGTTTTCTGATACTTGGAGTTTTGGGTTGTGTAGCACTGAAATATCTTTTAAAACTGAAATTCACTCTAGTCATTTCCATATTCCAGCAAAGCGATTTATTAGATAAATTGCTTTCAACAAAAATTTGCGAATCTTTCAAATTCTTTCAATTTCGTCCCTCTTCATTTCAAGAGTTTTGATTGAAAGATCGTCATCGTCGTCAAGCACCATGAGCGAGAAAGGAGAGTACGTGCCCTCACCTCGCCCCAACCCTCGCCTGCGCCCCGAGGGGGCAGCCTATGCCGAGCGGAAACCGCGGCACCATGGAGCGATGGTTCGATTACAGCGACACTTTGAGCTGGCAGCGCCAAGGCCAATGGAACCAGCGGAGGAGGGGACCACGCAGGAACGCAGGCCCCCTGGGCAGAATCCGAGAGGCACTATGCTGATGCCGAGGGTGGAGAAGTGGGCAGGTAGGTTGTGTGTGTGTGTGTGTGTTGGGGAGTTGGGGGGGGGGAGTTGTAGGTTCTGTGTGTGTGTGTGGTGTTTTGTGTGTGTGTGTGTGTGTGTGTGTGTGTGGTGTGTGTGTGTGTGAGTGTGTGTGTGTGAGTGTGTGTATATGTATAAACATCATTAATATAATAACATGTTTTGTGTTGTATTGTGTTCCTTGGCTAGAGCTCAAAAGGTTCACCCCAAAATGTAATTATATTATATATTAATCAATGCTTGAACTGTGTTTGATAATGTTATGATATTC
>CM060347.1:1126539-1134039 GCA_030674155.1 Stramonita haemastoma | reverse complement strand
GAGGTCTCTGACGCCTCACTCCCTATGACCACATAGGTCATGGGAACACCAAATGTGTTGCCACCACCTTTTAAAATTGTATATTATCTCTTACTCTTTGGAAAAGTCTTATATATAAATCCTATTTTACATTGCATGATATTGGTCACACATTTTTTCAGAGCATTGAAAAACCACACACACTAGTGTAGTGATTGACCCAGGGGACTTTCCGGGTAGTGGAGTAATTTAATATTCCTGACAGATGCCTCCAACACAACACACCACATGTGGCACTGAGAAACCACACAAACTTGAATCTTTTTGAGATTATATCATTCCTATCGATGTGGCTTGTCAGTATTGTAATTGATTGCTCTTCATGGGATGATTAATTTAAAGCGTTTTTGACTTGACAGTGACGCATTCTGTTTTTTTTTTTCATCTAGTAATAGAAATTTACAATTTATGAATTATATCATTGTGATACACAGGCATCAGCAAATGACCTCCCTGCAGACCTGTCTGTTGTTTCTACCAGTGATAATTTGATATATAATAACTGTAGTACAGTCTGTTGTTTCCTTCCAGTAATAACTGTATTTTATTTATCATATGATACACACTATAGGCATCAGCCAACGACCTGCCTGCAGTCCTGTCCGACAGTTTCATCCAGTTGATATAATATTAACAACTGTAATTTTTAATTTATTATGTGATCAATAAACAGGCAGGGGCAAACGACCTCTCTGCAGACCTGTCTGTTGTTTTCATCTTGTGATATAATATTATAACAACTGTATTTTATTTATTATGTGATCAATACACAGGTACCAGCCAACGACCTGCCTGCAGACCTATCTGACAGCTTCATCCAGGAATACAAGAACAACTGTATTTTATTTATTATGTGATACACACAGGCCAACAATGACCTGCCTGCAGACCTGTCTGACAGCTTCATCCAGGAATACAATAACAACTGTATTTTATTTGTTATGTGATCATACAATACACACAGGCCAATGACCTGCCTGCAGACCTGTCTGACAGCTTCATCCAGTAATACAATAACAACTGTATTTTATTTATTGTGTGCTATACACAGGCCAACAATGACCTGCCTGCAGACCTGTCTGACAGCTTCATCCAGGAATACAATAAACAACTGTATTTTATTTGTTATGTGATACACACAGGCCAACGACCTGCCTGCAGACCTGTCTGACAGCTTCATCCAGTAACACAATAACAACTGTATTTTATTTGTTATGTGATACACACAGGCCAACAATGACCTGCCTGCAGACCTGTCTGACAGCTTCATCCAGTAATACAATAACAACTGTATTTTATTTGTTATGTGATGCACACAGGCCAACGACCTGCCTGCAGACCTGTCTGACAGCTTCATCCAGTAATACAATAACAACTGTATTTTATTTATTATGTGATACACACAGGCCAACAACGACCTGCCTGCAGACCTGTCTGACAGCTTCATCCAGTAATACAATAACAACTGTATTTTATTTATTATGTGATACACACAGGCCAACAACGACCTGCCTGCAGACCTGTCTGACAGCTTCATCCAGTAATACAATAACAACTGTATTTTATTTATTATGTGATACACACAGGCCAACAATGACCTGCCTGCAGACCTGTCTGACAGCTTCATCCAGTAATACAATAACAACTGTATTTTATTTGTTATGTGATACACACAGGCCAACAATGACCTGCCTGCAGACCTGTCTGACAGCTTCATCCAGGAATACAATAACAACTGTATATTATTTATTATGTGATACACACAGGCCAACAACGACCTGCCTGCAGACCTGTCTGACAGCTTCATCCAGTAATACAATAACAACTGTATTTTATTTATTATGTGATACACACAGGCCAACGACCTGCCTGCAGACCTGTCTGACAGCTTCATCCAGGAGGGGGCCATGCAGGACCTGATGCAGAAGTCCAGTGAGCTGAGCCTGAACAACCCTCCCGGGCCTGCTGAGGAGGCCAGGGAGTACGCCCAGAGAAACCGGGGATCGGTGCGTTAAACGTGTCTGTAGGGTGGGGGGGGTTGGTGATGGGGGGATACGTGGGTGGATGGGTGGGTTATGAGGGAGGTAAGGTGGTTGTGAGTGGGTGGGTGGGTGGGTGATGTGTGTGTGTAGGGGGGGGGAATGTGTGTGTGTGTGTGTGTGTGTGTGTGTGTATGTAGATGTGTGTGTGCATGTGCGGGCAGGTGGGTGGGCAGGCGGGCTTTTACTGAAGACAGTTGTAGTCTTACCGGTTAATAGTTTAAAGTCTAAACGCACTGTTTTGAGTTGCACATTTACTCTAAAACCACTGCCAAGTATCTAACTAGCCGATGTACATGTATACAACCCACCCACTCAGCCAGCCTACAAGTATACAACCCACCCACTCAGTCACTCAGCCAACCTATATCCCAACTTTCATCCTTTTTTTTCATCACTGTCTTTCTCTTTTCACTGCATTTTGTTATTGGGTTACAATAGGTGTAGTGCCTGGTCCTCTTTCCTGTGCTTGTAACTCTGTTACTATATTATGACCTATTTCGACTTCAAAATAGCTCAGTACCAGATGCATCTGGGTATTTTGTGTCATAAATCATGGGATGTCTTTCTGTGCATATTTGATCTTCAGCATGTTAGTACTATGTTCACATGAAGAGGATTAAAGCACTAGCAGACTTCACTTTCAACTGACCTGGGAAAATGTTAAGATATTTCACCCAGCTGTAATGGGTACCTGCCCTTTATCTTTAGGGTGCACCCCTACTGGGAAGAGTGATTTATTACAGCTGGATGGAAGATGGGATTGCCTGCCTTGCCGAAGAACAGTCGAGCTGTCGCTCCACTAGACGAAGCCTTGGATGAGTCTCTGACGCCTCGCTCCCATACGTGACACGTCTAGGTTGATGGAACATTCTTACCTTTTTTATTATATTTTCACTCCAGTAATTCAGACGCCATTTCCGAGATTCGAACTCACAACTTCTTGGTCCAGAGGATTGAAGTTTTTTCTTTTAACCACTCTGCTATATAGCGTCCATGAGATTTTTTGATTTTTTTTTAATGAAAGACGCCTGCTGATCTGGTGTGGCTGTGTGTGTCCCCAGATGGAGCACATCATCAACAACTACAAGGCCTCCTCCCCTCCCCAGTCCCCCCAACACCAGCAGCAGCAGCAGCAGCAGTCCCTCTCCACCTCCTTCACCCAGGAGACAGAGGGTGCCGACTCCTCCCGCCAACGCACGCTGCACAAGGAGTCACAGGGAAGGTGAGGAGGAGGAGGAGGAGGAGGGTGGTGGTTGTTGTAGTTGTGGTGGGTGTGATGGTGGTGGTGGTGGTGGTGGTGGTGGTGGTGGTGGTGGTGTGGTGGTGGTGGTGGTGGTAGAAGTAGTAGTGGTGGTAGTAGTAGTGTTGGTAGTAGTGGTTAGTTGTAGTAGTCATAGTTGTAGTAGTGGTCGTTTTTTTGTTGTAGTAGTGGTGGTAGAAGTAGTAGTAGTTGTAGTGGTAGTGGTTCTGCTTGTAGTTGTAATAGTGGAAGAAGTTGTGGTAGTATAGAATTAGTGGTTGTTGCAGTGATAGTTGTAATGGAAATAGTAGTTGTAATAGTAGAAGTCGTTGTAGTGTAGTCATAGTTGTCGTAGTAGTTGAAGTGGTGGTAGTCCAAGTAGAACTACTCCTATTACTACTACAGCAAGGGAAAATGAGCCAGTAGGTCAGGAAAAAAGAGAGTAAAAAGAGAATGATATAATATATATAAAAAAAGAAGTTTCTAGCACAGAATTTCCGGAAGGTGGGGGATGCTATTTTTACCTGTAGAGCCCCCAGTACCCTCCCCCTCAGGAGGTAAAATTTTATTTCAACACACTGTTTGCTTTCACTGTAGGAATACTGTGCCATGTTTCAGAACGTGGGACGAAACTCGCCTTGCATCTGTTTGCTTTCATTGTAGGAAAACTGTGCCATGTTTCAGGACATGGGACGAAACTCGCTTGCATCTGTTTGCTTTCATTGTGGGAAAACTGTGCCATGTTTCAGGACATGGGACGAAACTCGCCTTGCATCTGTTTGCTTTCATTGTAGGAAAACTGTGCCATGTTTCAGGACATGGGACGAAACTCGCCTTGCATCTGTTTGCTTTCATTGTAGGAAAACTGTGCCAATGTTTCAGGACATGGGACGAAACTGCCTTGCATCTGTTTGTTTCATTGTAGAAACTGTGCCATGTTTCAGGACATGGACGAAAATCGCCTTGCATCTGTTTACTTTCATTGTGGTAATACGTGGCATGTTTCAGGACATGGGACGAAACTCGCCTTGCATCGTTTACTTTCATTGTGGTAATACTGTGGCATGTTTCAGACATGGGACGAAACTCGCCTTGCATCTGTTTACTTTCATGTGGTAATACTGTGGCATGTTTCAGAACATGGGATGAAACGCGCCTCTGCATCTGTTTACTTTTATTGTGGTAATACTGTGCCATGTTTCAGGACATGGGATGAAACGCCTCGCATCTGTTTGCTTTACTGTAGGAATACTGTGACCATGTTTCAGGACATGGGATGAAACTCGCCTCGCATCTCTTTGCTTTCACTGTAGGAATACTGTGCCATGTTTCAGGACATGGGATGAAACTCGCCTCGCATCTCTTTGCTTTCACTGTAGGAATACTGTGCATGTTTCAGGACATGGGATGAAACTCGCCTCCATCTGTTTGCTTTCACTGTAGGAATACTGTGGCATGTTTCAGGACATGGGATGAAACTCGCCTCGCATCTGTTTGCTTTCACTGTAGGAAATACTGTGCCATGTTTCAGGACATGGGACGAAACTCGCCCGGCGCCTCGCATCCGGCCTGACGGGGAGAGCATCGCCCTGAAGAACAGCACGGACTCCATGTTTGGCATCATGCGCAGCGACAACCCCTCCCCCAGGAGAGCCCCGTCAAGACCGGCCCCCACTCCTCCCGCCACAGCCAGGAGTCCGCCACCCGTGAGTACAGGGAGCTGGTTGTCCAGGGGGAAGACTGGGGTATCCCAGATGATGATTTACCTGTGGAGTGTTTCAGTAGGTTGTCAAGTCTTCAGGGGTGCCTCCACAGTCTCCAGGCTAAGGGATAGAGAGATAGTTAGATAGATAGAAAGATAGGCAGGCAGGCAAGCAGGCAGGCAGGCAGGCAGGCAGGCAGGCTGGCTGGCTGGCTGGCTGGCTGGCTGGCTGGCTGGCGGCTGGCTGGCTGACTGACTGACTGACTGACTGACTGACTGACTGACTGACTGACTGACTGACTGACTGACTGACTGACTACTCTTGTATAGCAAACAAATCAGAGTGTTTGCGTTTAGAATCATTCATGCGCACGTGGCTGTTCGCATAAGATTAACAGATTTAAAATTAGACAGACATACACATGGAGGCACATGCACATGTGCGCACATGCACACACACGAGCGTGTACACACACACACACACACATGGACACGCACGCACACACACACACACTTACACACACACAACACACATGACACCACACACACAACAATGGACACGCACGCATACACACACACACACACACATGCGCACCCATGCACAGTGTGTATGTCAGTGTCCACCTGTGACGTTTATATGCATTTTTGTCATCCTTTTATTTGTAGGCTTGGGGCAGGAAAATTTTATTTTCTCCATTTTTTCACAATATTTGGAGACTCAGATGTCTGTTGTCTATATTGTAGAAGATGAATGGAGACTTTGAGGTAAGATGCCTGTCAAGGAAGTGAGTGGTCCAAGGTTTGAATCCTGCGAAGTCGTGGGTTCGAATCTTAGTGGTGGCATCAGGTGAATTAAGCATGGGGATTTTTGCCATCTCTCAGGTCAACTTGAAGTGCAAACCTGCCAGTGCCTTAATTTAACCCTCTTAGTCCCGAACTGGGATTTGCCGGGATTAATCATTCCCTCCCCTGAATCCCGAACCAGGATTTACACGCAGTAGTTTTTCATCATGCAGTGACCGCCACTGATTGCTACCACATAACGAAGCTCTATCAGGCTAGAGGCACAAAGCCTGCTGTGAGCCTGGAAGTAATTATAGCTGCTGGTATGTACTTAGAAGGAGGAAAAGGCGAGCAAGCATGTGTGCCTGACCTGATTTTGTGATGGAATGCGAAATCTAGGGGCTGTTTGTGTTCAGAGAATCTGAATGCAAGAGGGTTAATTCCCTTCATGTATTATAGATACGCTTCAGATAAAATGATAGAAGTAGAAATATGAAAGTGATGTCATTTTCTTTCTTTTTTTTCCATTCTCTGTTTATTTTTAAAATCCTCATCCAGACCTTTCTTGTGTATCCCTGTTCAGGCCCCAGTCTGCCAGCCAGCCTCGCGCACGACCAGGGGAGGGCATGAAGAATTACGAGCGCGCGCATGACCAGTCGGAGATGGCGGCCATCTTGAGAGGAGAGGGCGACACGGGCCGCTCGGCTGCGCCCAGAAACATCCGCCACCTGCAGCGGTCAGAGCTGTGGTAAAGGTTCAAACCCCCACAGCCCCCTTCCCCTCGTACCGCATATGTGGAGAGATGTGGTGGACGTTGATGAGCTCAAGATGTGCATCAGTGGATTACAGCACCTCAACACAGGTTTCTCCATTGCTTGGAAAGGGGGTGTCTTGATTAGCCCTTCCCCTTGCCCTACCCCCCTCCCCCGCTTCCCTAAATAAAAGGGTAACGGTTTTTCCAGAAAAAAAATGACCAGTGAAAAAAGAGAGAGGGGGGAGAAATATGTTCAGTTTTTGTTTTTGAGAAAAGAAATGCGTACGATTTTTGTGTTTGAATTTTTCACATTGGTTAAAAAATGTGTGCTATTTCTTTGTTCAGAATTTTTTTTTAATTTTTTAAATGTGGTTCATGTTCCATTTGTGTACAAGTTGAGCTACTTAAAGAAAATTCCAGTCTTGTTTGATTACAAGTGCAGAAGAAAGCAGTTGATAAGAAGAATTTTCTTTAGAATTGTGTGCCGTTTCTTGTTTCGATTTTGTGTGTGTGTGTGTATAGTTATTGTTGCATTGTTTTAAAAATTACACTGCTTACAAATTCACAATTGTTGACTAAAAAACTGTTTTTAAAAAGTCGATATACTTAAAGAAGATTTATTATGATTGTGCAGATTTCTTTTGGTACATGATTAATATTCCATTTGTTGTCAAGTTGAACTACTTAAAGTGAAGGGGGAAAAAAATCCCATTCTTGAATATAAGCTCTGGGGGGAAAAAAACAGGTATTTTGATAGTTTTTTTTTTTTTTAAGCAAAAACTGTTTCTTTTTTTTAGATTGTTGTGTTATGTGATATTAAAGTTTTATTTGTTTTCAAGTTGATTTTCCTGATTTATAAAAAAAACAATTTCTTGATTATAAGCTCTGGAGAATATAAAGCAGTTATTTTGATTATATTTTTCTTTCAAAGTGAAAACTG
>CM060347.1:1114039-1121539 GCA_030674155.1 Stramonita haemastoma | reverse complement strand
TGTTACGGGACACACCTGCGAATTGTGCGGTGCTCTGTTTCCTTGGGTGGTGGTCGAAAGCCCTCCATTGCACACTCTTTGCCTTCATGGTGAACGGTAGAATTTATGCAACCTCTTTTTAGAGGTCATGTCCTAACTGGCTAGCTGTACCCAACCGAGAAGTTGTGCAGAGATGGGACATATGGGCCAGTGTCCACTCTGTTAGAAGTCTTTATTTTTGGAGGCCCTAGAGAACTCTCACAAGAAACAAAACACAGTTACAGTTAGCTGGCAGGGAAGAAGAAAAAGCAGAGGGGAAAAATTAAAACCTCACTCTTTTTTTTTTTTTCTTCCCCTTCAATTCTTCATTATTTAAGAGTTCCATGGAGTCCTGAAAGTAAGATTTTATCCCTTTTTTCCTGTCTTCCTAAAAATGACTTCCTATTGTATTTGTTGCTCTAGGCTTTAAAAAAAGAATGGTTTGTTTGGGTTTTTCTTTTTTAAAGATTTTTAACAAATTTATTTAACGGAAGAAGGGTGTACTATTTTATTGTGGCTGGGTTTTTTGTTTTGTTTGGTTGGTATTTTTTGGGTGGTGGTTGATGGTTTATTGTTTGCCTTGTTCTTTAAAACTGGAGTACGCTACCTTTCGCACTGTTGACTGTCACGGTTCATTCAAGTGTTTCTGATGCTCAGCATTAAGTCAGTCTTGAAGTAAAAAATGGCAAACCCTTTTTTCAGTTTGTGCCTTAAACAAAACTGAATTTTGAATTTTGTCAACCTTTCTTTCTTCCAAATGCAGTCAGTTTTCAATTTTTAGGAATGTTTTCTTTTCTGTGGACACCGGGTGGCTTTTTCCCTTATCGCGATGTTTACCATAGTCTCGCATTATACGTTATAAATGGGTCTCTGTGTATTTTTTTGTGAAGACATTTTTAAAACACAAATTTTCATTGTTTTGTAATGGTGCATGTTTTTGTTTTCAATGGAACAAATAAAGATGACAAAATGATAATTGTGGTCAGTGTTTGTATTGTAATCACTTGTGAAACCCCTCTCTCTCTCTCTCTCTTCTCTCTCTTCTCTCTCTTCTCTCTCTCTCTCTCTCTCTCTCTGTCTTCAGATGAGACTAAGTCCTTTGGATGGGACTTTAAACCAAGGCCCCATGTGCGAACGCACACAGAACATCTTGCACATGTTAAATCCTGTTCCGCTTTTGATAAGAGTGTGCCATTGTGTGCTGGTGGAAACATGACAAAATTGACAAAACTGCATACACATGGCACGGCAGTTTACCCTTCCCAAAATCTGACTCTTTAGTTAGCGCAACGCTGGCTCTGTTATTCTGTGACTGACCCTATCCATTCGGCTACACTGTAAGCGAAATTCCATAGCACAGCAGGCAGGCTGGCTCAGGCTCCCTACTATTTCTCTGTAGTTGAGAAACCCACGCTTTCGATTAATGCGACAAAAGTTTTCATAAAATCTAAAGTTGTGTTTCTATGTGAATGTTTATAAGTGCCCAGAGTTGCTTGATATACATGGATTACTCTGTGAAAGAATGGTGCTGTAAAACGATCTGTAAGTAGTAAATGTAACAGCTTGAAGTTCCTCATTTGTGTTATTCAGTGTTCGTTGTCTGTGTCTGCTTCATGTGTAGAGCATCTCTGTTAGTGTGTGTTGTGTTAGCAGTGTAAGAGTGTGTGTATGTGTGTGTGTGTGTGTGTGTGTGTGTGTGTGTGTGTGTGTGTGTGTGTGCGTGCGTGCTGGCGTGCGTGTGCGTGCGTGCATGTGTGTGTGTGCATACCACGTTCAGTGTAAGAGTGGTTTAGGGATTTTTTGTGATTGTCTTCCATCTTCTGGTCACTTTTCTATTCATATAGATCTAGTGAAGAACAAATTAACAAACAAACAAACGAAAGAAAGAAAAGAAAGAAAAAAAACTTAGGAAAAGCACATTGTGTCTAAAATTAAATTTCAATGACAGCATTCATTCTCTCTCTCTCTCTCTCTCTCTCTCTCTCTCTCTCTCTCTTCTCTCTCTCTCTCTTCTCTCTCTCTCTCTCTCCCTCTTTTGGTGTGTGTGTGTGTGTGTGTGTGCGCGCGCGCCACGCGCGCGTGCGAGCATGCGTGCGTGTGTGTGTGTATGTGTGTGTGCGCTCGCGTGTGCACACACCTACCTTAAAGTAAAATGTCGGGCGTGCTTTTTGGTTTTATGGAATAATTACTGCCTTAAATCTTTGCGTTGAAAAGTAATGTTAGTTATATCTTTAAAAGGGAAGTACATAAAGAGATTTGTACTTTGTGCACTGACCATCAGTATCATAACAGCAACAAAATAATTAGAACACATAGACCTTTAGCCCTTTACAGATAGGCTATTTTGTGGACCACCACATATGGTAGACATCTGTGTTATATCACATCTCCCGGAAATCTGGCCGTTCCACAGGGGGAGGGGGTGGGGAGGGGGGGGGGGCGGGCT
Organism: Stramonita haemastoma; assembly: GCA_030674155.1. NCBI lineage: Eukaryota > Metazoa > Mollusca > Gastropoda > Neogastropoda > Muricidae > Stramonita > Stramonita haemastoma. Next base: position 1,119,075 of record CM060347.1, on the reverse strand, counting down.
ATGTGCATTTAGGCCTGTTAGTCTGGTAGGCTACTGTGTAAGGAGCTACTTAAACTCTCTCTTAGGCTAGTCCCAGTCAAACAGAGACTTTTAGCTATTCTCGCATTGCAAATGTGCAATGTGGCTTTTGACTCTGACACTGGGGGATGAGAGGAGGTGAGAAGTGATGCTGGTTTGTTAAGTTTTTCGGCCTCTGCCTTCTTTTCTCTCCCACTGCTGAACTAAAAGTGTTAGAAGGAGTTGGTGTGATGGGGACTGGATGTAAAAAAAGCATGTGATTGCTTATTCCATTATCCTCGATATAAAAGAATAAATGAATAAATATATATACAGAGATTTATGTGTGTGTGGAGAGAGAGAGAGTGAGAGACAGAGAGGAGAAAGAGAGAACATGTGGTGACACATAAGTACCATGCACATACATGTTTATACACACTAACATAGATTTAAAACATCCAAATACATACACATTTTGGATGACACAATAAACATGTGTAAATGCACACAGAACATCTTGTGCACACTTTGAAAACTTCTACCTTTCGGAAGAGTAGGCCATACGTGCCTGTGGGAACAGATGACAAATGATACAAAATCACAAGCACATGGGGACTGGATGTTGAAAAGCACATGACTACTTTTTTCCATTATCCTCAAAATAACAGAATGCATTTTAAAAAATCACACACACACACACACACACACACACACACACACACACACACACACACACACATGTACCATGACCATTAAAAAAACTGGATTCCGTCTAAGCTTTTATGTCAACAAGATGAAGAGAAAAACACAACAACAACACATTGCCCAGTGAAAGTTCACACTACAACATCCACAAAAGCGGGTATTATTTACCAACAAAGAAAAAATGCATTGTGCAATTTGAACTCCTTTGAGCATTATTTTTTTTTAATGAACTGAAGCCTCTCTCATACAAGAGGGACAGGGTAGCCTAGTGGTTGTGATCTGCTAACCCCAGTTCGAATCTTGTCCAAGAGGATTTTTCCTCTAGAGTTAACATCAGTGGGACCCCCCCCCCCCCCCCCCATCCCCAAAATCTTCAGATGACACTATAAACCAGGTCCTGTGTGTGAATGCTAGCAGAACTCTTGCCTACATATTAAAACCACACTTTTTGGAAGAGTATGCCTTTGTGTGTCGGAATGGATGACAAAGCTGCATACACATGGGGACTGAATGTAAAATAAAAAATAAAAAGTGCTTTTCCATTATCATCGAAATAAAATAAAATAAAAAATAAAGTAAAACCAAATACAAATAAAAAAAATATCAACTTAGAAAAAGTCAGAGAAAAGAAAACAAACCAAAGCTTTAAAAAAAAAACAAAGCAAAAAAACCAAAATTATTATTCAAACGTGTACCTCAAAAGGAAACGGCATGTCAAAAAAAAAAAAAGTTCAGGGGGTGGGTGGGGGGCAGTTGTTTCATAATCGTAACAACTAGACCTATAAATAGCTTCGTTCTCCAGGTGATTTTGTAATACTCTATGATCAATGACCAGTCACGTACACACGATTGTAAGGTGGTTTGTTTTGTTTACGAATAGCTTTGTGTGATTGGGTAACGAAGCACATGACGTCATCAATGAATCAGCCTCGACCAATCATATTCGCGATCATGTTGTAAGGAAGTGAGTAAAGCTTTTGAACAGAAAACCCCCCTACAAGAGCAAGCGAAGTTGGCAAGATGAACGTGTACGAATATTACCTCTCTACATGTAAGTACGTCCTTTTGGCCACACCTTCCGACAAGAGTACCTGGATCGATCTTTACAGCTATCTGCCATGTCTTCGGCAGATGATGTCATGCTGTGTTTGTGGCAACATCATGCTAAAACCGCAAGGGCCAGGCCATGGGATTTGTTCGCATCATGTTTGCACTTGTGTATCGGGGGCAAAATGCGCCTTCGACCGGCTTGCAGTTGGTGTCGAACGCACCAAGGATTTGTTGATAACCCAAGCATGAGGCTGCTTATTCTGTGCTTCAAGAAGATGTGTGTCTTCATCAACAACAGTGCGATCGGTGAGCAGATTCGCAAGTCAGTGACCAACGGCACTCGGACCAACACTCTCATTCGTGTGTTGGATGAAGCGATCGCTTTCGAGGACGATTACGTCATTACGAACAATGTTATGCCCACTTGTGTTCCAACCTACGGCATGGCACCTGAACCTAAACTGGTTTCTTTTCCGCGAGGATCTCAAGGGCACAACCCAGGACACAGTTCTCTCAGTGCCAGAACTGAGTCTACATCTGACTCATCGCATTTCGTCAGTGACGATCCACCGCCCTCGCTGATTTGTGTCAAGTCAGAGACGAAAAACCTCGATGAGAGGCATTCCTCAACCAACGATCAGAGTGAGGACGACTTGGACAGCATGCCAGCTATTCTAGCGCCGTGTGTACGTGATTTCACAGACTCAGAAAAACCGTCCCCATCCCTCGAAGGGCCCCCACCATGGAGATGGCGTCGATCAAGAAGATAAAGTGGATGCATGTCACTCGCCGAGGTCGTTACCATAGCGACAGGATCCAAGCCCTTTGAAGGCCACATCACTACATACCAACATCAGCAGACGTGGACGGAAATGTGGGAGAGGGTTGTACACAACCAAACTACACGCATCTAGGAAAACCCAACTAAAATCCGCCAGAAAATATCAGAAAAGAAACTTTTCAAACCCGATGCTGACTTCGAAACCTCCATGCAAGCGCACGCGTCTCGCCTCCAGTCTCAACACACGTGTGCAGTCCTCACGGAAAATGTGTACCTGTGCATACCTGAACACACCTTCGCGTCTGACCTGCTTTGAGGGACGGTGCCCGTGTTACAGCAGTCAGCTGCCCTGTGTGAACTGCGGATGTCGCGGGTGCCGCAAACCCCGTGCAGAGAATCTGCAACATTGTCCAGGAGTGGCGCCGACAACAAAGCAGACACTGATTCTGATCCAGCCATGCCTGTTTTGTTCTCCGGAACCAGAGTGTGAAACATTTTATCATGTGATTGTGTGTAGACAGACAGACAGACAGGTGTTAGTGTGTGTGTGTGTGTGTGTGGTGTGTGTGTGTGTTTCAAGGTTCGTAGGGACTTTTGAAGTCCATATAAATGTGATTTGATTTAAAAGGCCTTTTAAAATCCTTTGATTCAGCAAGTAGACCTGTCTTTAAAAAAATTATCTGGTCCTTTTAAATGCTGAAAAGTCCTTTAAAGTCCTGTTGAATCAAGCAAAAGAGTATGACAGATTAACATGGTACATCTCTGTGATTTTAGTGTGAATTGGCAGAAATCTGTGAAAAGAAACCCCTTAGAATAAAAAAATTAAGAAAAAAAAATGAAACCCAGAAAACTTGTCAATTAAGGGAATTAACTCTTCCATGCTGATTACTTCCATTCACTGTTTTGCATCATGAGTCATCTCTAGGCCCAGGTACTTCAGCTGTATGTGCTGCCAGAGAGCAGTGTTTACATAATGTTCAAACCAGCAGGCCTACTAGTCTCTCTCTCTTTCTGTCTACAGGTCTGTGGTTTTCTCTCTCTCTCTCTCTCTCCTCTCTCTCTCTCTCTCTCTCTCTCTCTCTCTTCTCTCTCTCTCTCTCTCTCCTCTCTCTCTCTCTCTCTCACAGCACACACACACACACACACACACCACACACACACACACCACACACACACACACACACACACACACACACAGAACTCTCTTTCCCTCTGACCTTTGATGATGAGAAAAGAGAAGAGAGATGGATTGGAAATGGGGAAGAACATTATACTTTTATTTATGTCAAACTGTTTTATGTACATGATGTAGGTCTATAGATACATGTACAAGTTTAGCAATGTGAAAGGTGTGTTCTGTAAGTTACAGCTTTTATGTGAATTGTTTTTTTTTTTTTTTTTGGATAAATAATGCTATTTGTTTCTGTTGCAACTTAGAAGTTTACTTAGTCAGGCCTACATGTTTTGAAGGTTTTAGGGCCCCAAATAGAAATACTCATGTTTTGTTTCCATAATTATGTAATTGTAATGTTCAATCCTTTCGAGGATAACGTGTGAAAAGATTAATTTTTTGTTTTGTTTTGTTGTTTTCCTGCATTATTTTTTTTTCAATCTTGTTCATGCACACACACACACACCACACACACACACACACACACACCACACACACACACACACACACAACACCACACCCCACACACACACTCTCTCTCTCTCTCTCTCTCTCTCTCTCTCTCTCTCTCTCTCTCTCTCTCTCTCTTCTCTCTCTCTCTCTCTCTTTCTCTCTCTCAGCAGGCAGGCTACCAAAAAAAAAAAAAAAAAAAAATCCCTTTAGTCTAAGGGAAGCCATTGGCAGCAAGCTCAAACAGTGAAAATGTTTTAATCTTGTTGTGGTTGCTTCCCTTGCCTCAATACTGGCATAAGTTTTGTTTGGGGAGGTGTATGTTTTCTTTTGTTGTTGATGATGCTCTTCACAGACATAGGTAAATAAACAGACATGAGACGGTATTGGAGATCTACAGGTTGTTTGGTTGTAAGATAGGTAGGAGATAGAACTGTGCAAATAGTGTAAACCAGGCTATACAATGTTTTTAAAAGTACTTGTGTTTCATTTTCATCTGATAGGAACTTATGTTTGAGTAGGCTGCTACATAAATTTGTTGTCCATGTGCTATAAACCTGGTGTGGGTACTTCATTGTTTGGTGGGTTCAGTTTGGTTTGTTTAAAATTTTCTTCTTGTGATATATAATTTTTTTTCTATTTTTGTAATTTATTTATAATTCTATTATTTCAAGATTATATTTTTTTTAAAAACAAATTTTGTATCAAATATATCTTTGTTTGGTTATTTGTGATATATATGCTGTTTTTAGGTTTAGTTTTCAAGTGTTACCAGAAAAAAAAATCTGGAGTTTGATAACTTTTTTTAAGGTTAAGTGTAATTTTTTTTTTATTAAAAAAACAATCTGCCTTCATCAGAATCGTATTGGATTGCTTGGGTTT
>CM060347.1:1101815-1113939 GCA_030674155.1 Stramonita haemastoma | reverse complement strand
GTTGTGTGTGTGTGTGTGTGTGTGTGTGTGTGTGTCTGTGTGTGTGTGTGTGACATGGTTTTGTTGAGACTGTATTTGACATTAGTTTATATCATATGGATTCGTTCTCAAGAGTGGTTGTGCCCATAAGTTTTCACCCCAAAGAAATTTTGTGGCAGCATTTCTGTGTCAGTGGTCGTCATTTTACCATGCTGAACTTCTTTTGTAAAGCAGAGTCTGTTGCATGAAACATTTCACACGGTTGTTAGAAGCCAGACAGCTGACGATACCTCCTTGCACTGATTCCTTTGTTGCAATTTACTGGTGTGTGAGTGTGTGAGTGTGTGTGTGTGTGTGTGTGTGTGTGTGTGTGTGGGGTGTGTGTGTGTGTGTGTGTGTGCTGTGTATGTGTGTGTTGTGTGTGTGTGTCATTTTTTTTTTTTTTTGTTCAGGTTGGTCTGTACTAAGATGTTTGCCATATGGGGAGACAAGGGACTCTTTCGGGTTTTTGATAGTCATTCCCCCCACCCACCTCCATTTTTTTTTTTTTTTTTTTTTTTGATGTTGTAAAATAAAGCGAAAGAGAAAAGAGAAAAATAATGGGTTTATAAAAGGTTGGGGGGGGGGGGGGGGGAAATCATATTACATGAATATAAGGGACGGCAGTAGGCCTACTCCTCGCACTCTCTGTCTCTGTTTCTGTCTGTCTGTCTGTTTGTCTGTCTGTCTCTCACTCACTCACACTCACACTCACACACACACCACACACACACACACAGATAATATCTATGTGTAAGTTGTCTTTTTTTTTTAAGAGTATGTTTGTGTATATATATACATATTTTGTTGTTCACAAACAACATCATTCTGCATGGAAAACACGGTCTCCGCAAAGTTTACACCCATCACTGTTGTTGTTAGGTACCAGCTTCACGTCATGTCTTTGGCCACCGCTGAAAATGTTGTCAGTTATCGATAAAAGTTGAGCTCCAGAGCCAAAGCTGAACTCCAAAGCCCAATGTTGCTATAATGCTGTTGCGCTTTTAAAATGTGGCTGTCTTTATTATCCGTGGCAAAGCTCATAACATAACAACCTCACAGCTGCCAGTTCCCCCCACTTTCAGCAAACTCTCAGCTGCTATCCATCCCCTCCCAGTCAGTGCTGATTATAGCAGGAACTGACCGCACTTGGACTTAGTTAAAAGAAAGGGGCAAATTTTAGCTCTGGGGCCTGGACTCTTGACCGAGTTATGCTGGATTTGAGCGCTGTGATTATAGCAGAAACTGACCGCACTTGGATTTAGTAAAAGAAAGGGGTAAAATTTAGCTCTGGGCCCTTTACCCTTGACCGAGTTTATGCTGGATTTGAGCGCTGTGACTTTTTTTCCTCCATTTTTTTTTTCTTCTCCTTGGCTAGAGCTCTGAGGATCGTTCACCATTGGCAAGATTTTACAAAATGTGACAGTTTTCTCCCGCCATGAAGGTAAGCCACATTCTGACTCCGGCCGGGGATCTTCTCCATTAGAAAGTTGGAGTATGGCTGCCTGTGGTAGTGTTGTTTGTAAACTGTCTGTACACACAAACATCTCCTCCAGCGTGTAGTGTCAGTCTCTCAATGATTCCTGACGAGGAGAGAGACAGGGGTGTATGATGAGAGAGAGAGAGTATGTATGTTGTGGGGGACCCCCAGGGATTTAGATCTAAGCTGGGGAACGTTTCAACAATTCCTGATTTTTTTTATGGTTTTTTTTTTTCCCAGCCAGTGGGATTCAGTGTGTGAACAATTTGGGGAAAAAAGTTACTTTCGATGGAATGTGTGTGCATTTTGTTTTGAGTTTTGGCGGTGGTTGGGTTGTTTTAAGGTGGTTTGGGATTTTGATGGGGTTTTTGTTTCTGGCTTGTGTGTGTGTGGGTTTTTGTTTGGTTGTGTTTTTGGAGATAGGAACAGAGAGTGCATACACACACATCCCACTGAATGCAACTTTTTTCGTGCTGTTGTTGGTTTAACTCCCTGAACCAAGCTGGCTGAAAAGGTGTTGACATTGAAGTTAGCGGTTGTGAAAGTGATCATGATAGACTGTGAGAGCAGATCCCGTTTTTTTTTCTTGAATTTTATCAACAGAGATGTGAACTCATTTTAAAAAAAAAACCATATTGTTGGTGTTTTATTGGTCAACAAAAAGCAGCCACGTGAATTTGAGAATGAATAGGGCATAATACAGATTTAAGGACTTTGCCGCACTTTTGGAAAATATTCAGATCTCTTTGGTGTATATTTTTTCTTTTTTTCTTTTTTTTTTTCAAATAATGGTCATGCATTTCTCTCCCTTGTCCTTAGAAATCTTTTTTCTTATGGTGCTGAGAATTTTTTTTTAAAATTAAGCTTTTTATTTCAATACTTACGTAAGCAATGTTTTAAGTCATAATTGGATTGCACTGTTCATATTATGCTGAATATTTGCTTTTTTCGTTGTTTTGGAAGAATGTTTTTTTGCCCTCTGCAAATATGAAATTCGGAATTTATTATTGATAATGACTTTTGGATGAAGAAAATTAATGTTTTCTTGTCATCACTGCCCAAAATTTTATACCTGCAAGCTTTCTTTGTTCTTAATGTGGAGTGTGTACCTGTGTGGGGTTTTTTTTTTTTTTAGGGGTTTTTTCTTTCTATTTTGGGGTTGGAGGGGTTTTGTGATTAGATGTTGAAAAATCGCATCTTTTAACAAGTTTTTTACCTTGCATTTTTTACTAATTCAGACTTAGAAATCAGTAGTGTTTTACTTTGTAAATGCTGTTTAAATATTGATTGAAAGTAATTTTTTTATATAATTGAAGTAAAGTTTTTAGATATGCGCTGTCTTCTTCCCATAGAATCTGTGCAGTGATGTTCTGTGTATGAACAGCGCTGATTTTATGCTTCACAACATGTCACAATATCTTTGATGTTTAACTGTCCAGGCTCCATTCTTGACTGTGAAGACACCTTGAAAAACCGTGCTTTGTGAAACCTTTTTTTTTTTTCTTTTCCTTTTGACGAATGCAAACTGGTGTTGACATTCATTGTATTACAAAGTGGAGGAGAAACACCTCTTGATGAATACTCATTCTTACATCATTATCTTTAAAAAGTTTCTTTTTTTTAAACTTTTTACCTGGGTTGCTAATCTGTTTTGTTTTTGAATCATTTCACTGAAGCAGTTACCAAAACACTCTTTTAGTCTGTGATGGGGTGGTAATTTAGATTACCTCCCATGCGATCAGAGCCCTGTTGCTGCATTGTGTTACCAGACACACCTGCAAATTGTGCGGTGCTCTGTTTCCTTGGGTGGTGGTCGAAAGCCCTCCATTGCATACTCTTTGCCTTCATGGTGAACGGTAGAATTTATGCAACCTTTTTTTAGAGATCATGTCCTAACTGGCTAGCTGTACCCAACCGAGAAGTTGTGCAGAGATGGGACATATGGGCCAGTGTCCACTCTGTTACAAGTCTTTATTTTTGGAGGCCCTAGAGAACTCTCACAAGAAACAAAACACAGTCACAGTTAGCTGGCAGGGTTTGCTGAATTATGCGCCCAGTTTAGGAAGAATAGCTGACCCTGACCTGAAATAAGTGTGTTGGCTATGATTGTGTAGTTCAAAGACTAATCCACAGCGAAGAAGAAAAAGCAGAGGGAAAAATTAAAACCTCACTCTTTTTTTTTTTTCTCCCCCTTCAATTCTTCATTATTTAAGAGTTCCATGGAGTCCTGAAAGTAAGATTTTATCCCTTTTTTCCTGTCTTCCTAAAAACGACTTCCTATTGTATTTGTTGCTCTAGGCTTTAAAAAAAGAATGGTTTGTTTGGGTTTTTCTTTTTTAAAGATTTTTAACAACATTTATTTAACGGAAGAAGGGTGTACTATTTTATTGTGGCTGGGGTTTTTTGTTTTGTTTGGTTGTTATTTTTTGGGTGGTGGTGATGGTGTTTTTGTTTGCCTTGTTCTTTAAAACTGGAGTACGCTACCTTTCGCACTGTTGACTGTCACGGTTCATTCAAGTGTTTCTGATGCTCAGCATTAAGTCAGTCTTGAAGTAAAAAATGGCAAACCCCTTTTTTCAGTTTGTGCCTTAAACAAAACTGAATTTTGAATTTTGTCAACCTTTCTTCCCAAATGCAGTCAGTTTTCAATTTTTAGGAATGTTTTCTTTTCTGTGGACACTGGGTGGCTTTTTCCCTTATTGCGATGTTTACCATAGTCTCGCATTATACGTCATAAATGGGTCTCTGTGTATTTTTTTGTGAAGACATTTTTCAAACACAAATTTTCATTGTTTTGTAATGGTGCATGTTTTTGTTTTCAATGGAACAAATAAAGATGACAAAATGATAATTGTGGTCAGTGTGTGTATTGTAATCACTTGTTAAACCCGCTCTCTCTGTCTCTCTCTCTCTTTGTCTGTCTGTCTGTCTGTCTCTGTCTCTGTGTGTCTCTCTCTCTCCGGATGAAAAAAAGTATGTAATGCTTACTCTGTAACCCTTGAAAAATAAAGATTATTCATTCATAAAGATTATTCTCTCTTCGGATGAGACTAAGTCCTTTGGAGGAGACTTTAAAACCAAGGTCTAGTGTGCGAATGCAAGCAGAACATTTTGCGCAGTGTGCCGGTGAAAGCAGATGACAAGATTGACAAAAATGCATACACATGGGGACAGGATATAGAAAAGCACATGAGTGCTTATTCCATTATCCTCCATATAATAATAAAAAAAAAGATTATATAATATATGTGTGTGTGTGGAGAGAGAGTGAGAGACAGAGGAGAAAGAGAACATGTGGTGACACTTATATAAGTACCATGCACATACATGTTTATACACACTTACATAGATTTAAACAACCAAATACATACACATTTTGGATGACACAATAAACATATGTAAATGCGCACAGAACATCTTGTGCACAGTTTGAAAACTATTCCACCTTTCGGAAGAGTAGGCCATTTATGCCTGTGAGAACAGATGACAAATGGTACAAAATCACGAGCACATGGGGACTTGATGTTAAAAGCACATGAGTACTTATTCCATTATCCTCAAAATAACACTATTTTAAAAAATCACACACACACACACACACACACACACACACACACACCAGACCATGACCATTAAAAAAAAAACTGGATTTCCTCTAAGCTTTTATGTCAACAAGATGAAGAGAAAACAGAACAACAACAGATAGCCCTATGAAAGTTCACACAACATCATCACAAAAAACGAGTATTATTTACCAACAAAGAAAAAATGCATTGTGCAATTTGAACTCCTTTGAGCATTATTTTTTTATGAACTGAAGCCTCTCTCATACAAGAGGGACAGGATAGCCTAGTGGTTGTGATCTGCTAACCCCAGTTCGAATCTTGTCCAAGAAGATTTTTCCTCTGGAGTTAACATCAGTGGGACTCCCCCCCCCTACCATTCCCCCAAAATCCTTCACATGAGACTATAAACTGAGGTCCTGTGTGTGAACACATGCAGAACATCTTGCCTACATATTAAAACCCATTCCGCTTTTCGGAAGAGTATGCCTTTGTGTGTCAGTTGGAATGGATGACAAAGCTGCATACACATGGGGACTGAATGTAAAAATAAACAAACCATGAGTACTTATTCCATTATCTTCCAAATAAAATAAAATAAAAATAAAATAAAACCAAATACAAATAAAAAATATCAATTTCGAAAAAGTCAGAGAAAAGAAAACAAACCAAAGCTTTAAAAAAAACAACAAAAAACAAAATTATTATTCAAACATGTACCTCAAAAGGAAACGGCATGTCAAAAAGAAAAGTTCAGGGGGTGGGTGGGGGGCAGTTGTTTCATAATCGTAACAACTAGACCTATAAATAGCTTCGTTCTCCAGGTGATTTTGTAATACTCTTATGATCAATGACCAGTCACGTACACACGATTGTAAGGTGGTTTGTTTTGTTTACGAATAGCTTTGTGTGATTGGGTAACGAAGCACATGACGTCATCAATGAATCAGCCTCGACCAATCATATTCCGCGATCATGTTGTAAGGAAGTGAGTAAAGCTTTGAACAGAAACCCCCCTACAAGAGCAAGCGAAGTCTGGCAAGATGAACGTGTACGAATATTACCTCTCTACATGTAAGTACGTCCTTTTGGCCCACCCTTCCGACAAGAGTACCTGGATCGATCTTTACAGCTATCTGCCATGTCTTCGGCAGATGATGTCATGCTGTGTTTGTGGCAACATCATGCTAAAACCGCAAGGGCCAGGCCATGGGATTTGTTCGCATCATGTTTGCACTTCGTGCATCGGGGGCAAAATGCGCCTTCGACCGGCTTGCAGTTGGTGTCGAACGCACCAAGGATTTGTTGATAACCCAAGCATGAGGCTGCTTATTCTGTGCTTCAAGAAGATGTGTGTCTTTATAAACAACAGCGCGATCGGTGAGCAGATTCGCAAGTCAGTGACCAACGGCACTCGGACCAACACACTCATTCGTGTGTTGGATGAAGCGATCGCTTTCGAGGACGATTACGTCATTACGAACAATGTTATGCCCACTTGTGTTCCAACCTACGGCATGGCACCTGAACCTAAACTGGTTTCTTTTCCGCGAGGATCTCAAGGGCACAATCCAGGACACAGTTCTCTCAGTGCCAGAACTGAGTCTACATCTGACTCATCGCATTTCGTCAGTGACGATCCACCGCCCTCGCTGATTTGTGTCAAGTCAGAGACGAAAAACCACGATGAGAGGCATTCCTCAACCAACGATCAGAGTGAGGACGACTTGGACAGCATGCCAGCTATTCTAGCGCCGTGTGTACGTGATTTCACAGACTCGGAAAAACCGTCCCCATCCCTCGAAGGGCCCCACCATGGAGATGGCGTCGATCAAGAAGATAAGTGGATGCATGTCACTCGCCGAGGTCGTTACCATAGCGACAGGATCCAAGCCCCTTTGAAGGCCACATCACTGCATACCAACATCAGCAGACGTGGACGGAAATGTGGGAGAGGGTTGTACACAACCAAACTACACGCATCTAGGAAAACCCAACTAAAATCCGCCGGAAAATACCAGAAAAAGAAACTTTTCAAACCAGATGCCGACTTTGAACCTCCATGCAAGCGAACGCGTCTCGCCTCCAGTCTCAACACACGTGTGCAGCCCTCACGGAAAATGTGTACCTGTGCATACCTGAACACACCTTCGCGTCTGACCTGCTTCGAGGGACGGTGCCCGTGTTACAGCAGTCAGCTGCCCTGTGTGAACTGCGGATGTCGCGGGTGCCGCAACCCCTGCAGAGACTCTGCAGCATTGTCCAGGAGTGGCGCCCACAACAAAGCAGACACTGATCTGATCCAGCCATGCCTGTTTTGTCTCCGGAACCCAGAGTGTGAACAATTATCATGTGATTGTGTGTAGACAGACAGACAGACAGGTGTTAGTGTGTGTGTGTGTGTGTGTGTGTGTGTGTGTGTGTGTGTGTGTGTGTGTTTCAAGGTTCGTAGGGACTTTTGAAGTCCATATAAATGTGATTTGATTTAAAAGGCCTTTTAAATCCTTTGATTCAGCAAGTAGACCTGTCTTTTAAAAAAATTATCTGGTCCTTTTAAATGCTGAAAAGTCCTTTTAAGTCCTGTTGAATCAAGCAAAAGAGTATGACAGATTAACATGGTACATCTCTGTGATTTTAGTGTGAATTGGCAGAAATCTGTGAAAAGAATAAGAAAAAAAAATGAAACCCAGAAAACTTGTCAATTAAGGGAATTAACTCTTCCATGCTGATTACTTCCATTCACTGTTTTGCATCATGAGTCATCTCTAGGCCCAGGTACTTCAGCTGTATGTGCTGCCAGAGAGCAATGTTTACATAATGTTCAACCAGCAGGCCTACTAGTCTCTCTCTTTCTGTCTACAGGTCTGTGGTTTCTCTCTCTCTCTCTCTCTCTCTCTCTCTCTCTCTCTCTCTCTCTCTCTCTCTCCTCTCTTCTCTCTCTCCTCTCTCTCTCTCTCTCCTCTCTCTCTCACGCACACACACACACACACACACACACACACACACACACACACACACACACACACACACACACACACACACACACAGAACTCTCTTTCCCTCTGACCTTTGATGATGAGAAAAGAGAAGAGAGATGGATTGGAAATGGGGAAGAACATTATACTTTTATTTATGTCAAACTGTTTTATGTACATGATGTAGGTCTATAGATACATGTACAAGTTTAGCAATGTGAAAGGTGTGTTCTGTAAGTTACAGCTTTTATGTGAATTGATTTTTTTTTTTTTTTTGGATAAATAATGCTATTTGTTTCTGTTGCAACTTAGAAGTTACTTAGTCAGGCCTACATGTTTTGAAGGTTTTAGGGCCCCAAATAGAAATACTCATGTTTGTTCCATAATTATGTAATTGTAATGTTCAATCCTTTCAAGATAACGTGTGAAAAGATTAATTTTTTGTTTTGTTTTGTTGTTTTCCTGCATATTTTTTTCAATCTTGTTCATGCACACACACACACACACACACACACACACACACACACACACACACACACACACACACACACTCTCTCTCTCTCTCTCTGTCTCTCTCTCTCTCTCTCTCTCTCTCTCTCTTCTCTCTCTCTCTCTCTCTCTCTCTCTCTCTCTCTCTCTCTCTCTCTTTCTCTCTCTCAGCAGGCAGGCTACCAAAAAAAAAAAAAAAAAAAAAAATCCCTTTAGTCTAAGGGAAGCCATTGGCAGCAAGCTCAAACAGTGAAAATGTTTAATCTTGTTGTGGTTGCTTCCCTTGCCTCAATACTGGCATAAGTTTTGTTTGGGGAGGTGTATGTTTTCTTTTGTTGTTGATGATGCTCTTCACAGACATACATAGGTAAATAAACAGACAGGTATGGAGATCTACAGGTTGTTTGGTTGTAAGATAGGTAGGAGATAGAACTGTGCAAATAGTGTAAACCAGGCTATACAATGTTTTTAAAAGTACTTGTGTTTCATTTTCATCTGATAGGAACTTATGTTTGAGTAGGCTGCTACATAAATTTGTTGTCCATGTGCTATAAACCTGGTGTGGGTACTTCATTGTTTGGTGGGTTCAGTTTGGTTTGTTAAAATTTTCTTCTTGTGATATATAATTTTTTTCTATTTTTGTAATTTATTTATAATTCTATTATTTCAAGATTATATTTTTTTTAAAAACAAATTTTGTATCAAATTTATCTTTGTTTGGTTATTTGTGATATATATGCTGTTTTTAGGTTTAGTTTTTCAAGTGTTACCAGAAAAAAAAATCTGGAGTTTGATAACTTTTTTAAGGTTAAGTGTAATTTTTTTTTATTAAAAAAACAATCTGCCTTCATCAGAATCGTATTGGATTGCTTTCACTGGATAGTTGACACTGACTCTTTCTGAAAATTTTGTTTCATCTTTTGTTTAGCAAATTATAAATATGAGTGTGTAGTTTTCCTACACCAGTTATTGATCTATGTTCATATTATATACAAACATTCTTAGCATCAGATACTAGACCGAACACCATATCTCTGATTGAAGTTTCACTGACTTCTCAATCATACATGTTTTTGTTGCAAGCCCAAAGTGAAGAGGAACCCTCAGTTCCCTGTATGTCAGTCTTCTTACCAAAGGGACGCGATATAAACAAAAGGCCGTAAACAAACCATGCTACGGAGTGAGAGGGTGAAATTGGAAACAAACTATGAAAATATTCATAATTTCATCTTTTAAATCATTGTTCATCAGTCAACTTTGCTACTGCACATCATGACTTCCAACATTGGTCAAGATTTTCACCAGCTACTATACAGTAGAAACTTTGTTCCAAATGTCCTTTTCCCCAAATCAGAATGGGGTTACCTGCATCAGTGAATGTTAGGCACAAATGCCGCTGAAATGGTTGCATACAGTGATACACAAAAATCTTACTATTGGTAAACCTCACAGCTCTAGTCGAGGAACGAAAAACAAAAGTTCATAAACGTTAATTTAATTAATCAAATTCAGTACGAGTATGACAAAACTTGACATGAAACATATATTCAAGATGTATTTTGTGCAAAAATGTCTCTAATCTGATTTTTGTTGTTACTTGTTCACTTTCTTTTCTCATTATTTGTTGTTTTATTGGCAGTTATTATTCATAAAAAGGCAAAGGTGTCCCATAGCATATGTGGTCTTAGGGAGTGAGGCATCAGAGACCTCAGCTTCTCCAGGGGCCAGCATATTGAGGGTGGCGCCCATCTCCTCTCCCTCGCTGCTTTTTCTTCCCTGACCCTAAAGAGGGCAGGTACCCATTTACAGCTGGGTGAACTGGGGGGGACTGTACTGAAGCCAAGGTGTGCAAACAATCACCCATCCACTTAGTAACTACGCTTGATGCTGCTTAACCTTGGATGTTGGAAAGCGAAGTTGTGCAGTTGAAAAATAATGATGAAGATTTTGTATGTTTCATTTGCAAAGTTTAATTTATCAAACAACTTAACCATGACATTTTTTTCCCCAATTTTTCTTAAATTGCTTTGGATTTCAAACTATGCAAGCAAGGAATCAAAACAGTGCAAGCGCGCGCACACACACACAGTGTCAAGCAACCATTGCCAATTAAGAACAAGGAACTGTTATCTTAAATTCGTGAGAAAACAAAGTATTTTTCTTTGGCTTTGTACAGTTAAAGTTAGTGGAAGTCTTGTCTGTGCCATTCATCTTTTTAGTGATTTGTTTCAATATGTATAAATATAATATGTATATGATATATATGTTTATTTTTTAAACTATTTTAAAAGTTGACAAAGTTGTGGATACAACCTATTAAAACCTGAAATTAGATCACTTGCCAATGAATGGTAAATCTACATATCGATGTGAATCTTGTGGCTATTTATTTTATTTGTTATGATAAGATGTATTGCTGTTGCCTGTATAATTTCATTCTGTATTGATCAGTCTCCACATCATTACAAATATGATTTATAAAATTTTATAGTATTTTGTTTTCTGACAATTTTGATTGTATTAAAAAAGTATTTAACAAAATCATTTTTGGCTGGTACAACAATGAACGAAAATCAATACCACTCATGATGACTTCTTACAGCTAGGATGTTTATTGACAAACTGACACTAGAATTTAGCAGAAAACAGTGAGGATTGTGAGAATATGAGTCTTTTTGTTGTTGTTGGTTTGTTTTTGACTAGGAAAGGATAAAGTTTTAAGTCATTCTGTTGGAAACTACAATTCCTGTTTTTTTCATTTTCGTTCTGTCAGACCCAGGATGAAGGTGAAAATGAGGTGGATGCTTATGCACAGTCTTCAATGGACAAACGGTTACATACCCAAAATCTCACCATTGGTGAATTTCAGAGCCCTAGCCGAGGAAAAACAAAATTAAACCCTTAAAAAAAAAAAGATTAATATAAAAACTTGCTTGCTTTCCATTGTGTATTGCTGTTTGGAAATTCACAGACCATTCAGGCATGGGAATTATATATTATGCATGTACATGTATGATTTTATTTAAAATTATTTATGTTCAGCTTGGTCAGACCAGTGCCCCCTTTTTTCAGATGGATGGTGTTAGATATTTGAAAGTATTAGGAAGTGTTGGTTTTGAAGTTGAAAGTTACTGGAGCCACTGAAACTGAATGAGGTGACAGCCCTGATATGGCTTTTGTGGTTGTTAGGGCTATTAACAGAGTGGCATGATCATATGGTTACAGTGCCCCTAGTAACAGTTTGCTATTATTGTATTAATCACAAATTATGATTCACTTTGTGTCTACTTTTCAGCCAGCGCTTTGACAATTCAGAGTACTTGTGTGTGTGTGTGTGTGTGTGTGTGTGTGTGTGTGTGTGTGTGTGTGTGCGTGCATGCGTGCATGTGTGTGCTTTAATGTATATATATGTGCATGAATTCTGTTTTAATATATGTCACCTGTTGAAGTCTTAAGCATATATACAACTATACAACACATGCAGTGCACTGAAACATTTTGTGATTTTTCATTGACAATGGTTTAATACTATAATCAAATGTTATGATTTGAGTGTCACAGTGTCAGTAAATTTGCCATCATTTACAACTACACTCTTT
>CM060347.1:1096815-1099315 GCA_030674155.1 Stramonita haemastoma | reverse complement strand
ACAGCAAATCTGCTATAGTGAACGGACGTCCAAAAGCGTTGCTTTACACTGATCCGCTATAGCGAATAACCACCCTCTGAGAGTTAACGAATAAAATAAAATAAAAGCCTACCACATACTGAGTCGCACTGCACCAGAGGTCAATTTTAAGTTATTGATATGTATTATTAGGGGCTAGAAAAGGCGGCTACACATATTTTCAGCAATTTTCTTGTTTTTGCAGTTTCAGTTTCTTCAAACATCTCAAAATCATATTCCAAAGCATCAGAGCCCAATTCAGCTTATAAAGCTTTAAAAGCCCTGTTGCTAAGGTCTTCTGATCAAGACACAAGTTCACAGTTCAAGAAATTTTTAACTAAAATTTCTCCAAATGGCCACCTCATTAGTTTGTGAAATTAAACTACTGTAACTTTGCTTTTAGTCAAGCTACAGCAAAAAAACAAGTACATCATTGTAAAGCTAAATGACTGAACTTTCTCACTGTATCAAAATCTGAAAAATGATAAAAAGGCACTAAATGTACCTTTTGTGAAAGTGTATCACATTGTTCAAGTCTTTCTGGAAAAAAAGGCAGAAAATGAGGTGACAAGAAGAAAAGGAACAGGGCAGAAATGAAAAAAAGGAAATATAAGAAATGTATAAAAGGTAAAAAAGGTAAAGGAGTCCCATAACCTAGGTGGTTGCAGGGGAGCGAGACATTAGAGGCCTCAGCTTCTCTAGGGGCCAGCATATTGAGGGCGGTGCCCATCTCCTCTCCCTCACTGCTTTACCTTCCCTGACCCTAAGAGGGTAGGTACCCATTTACAGCTGGGTGAACTGGGGGGACTGTACTGAAACCAAGGCGCACAAACAGTCACCCATCCAACTGGTAACCACGCTCAATGCAGCTTGACTGGGAAAGTGAGCGCTCTGACCACTTAGCTATCCTGCCCCCAAGATATATATATATATATATATACATCTATATCCAGCCACATTCTCCAACAACAACAGCAAAATAACCCCTATGAATAACGTAAGACCTCAACACACGACCCCTCTGACCCCCACTGACCTCCAACCCGCTCAGCACCTTCCGCATGAGGGGCATGAACTCTTTGGTCTTCATGCGGGAAGCCAGGGCCTGGCTCTTCAGCATCTTTCCCAGGGCACCCTGGGTGAAGTCTCCCTGACGCTCCAGAGCCTGCAGACAGGCGGTCACCAGGTGGGGAGGGCGGGGACCTGACTGCACAGGTGCCGCATCAGGTGAGGGCTGGGCCTCTGCCACAGGAAGGCCAGGCCGGGTTGTTGCACCAGGTCACTCAGCTTGCTGATCCGCTCCTGCCACCAACCACACCACACAATCAAACACATTGCTCACAGCTGTCAGGTCCCCCAACTTTCAGCTCCTCTCAGCGCTGTCCATTCCATTCTCCATCCCATCCCATCCCAGCCCAGCCCGGTTGGGGCCAGCTGGTGCTATTTACAGCAGGAACTGACCACACATTGACTAGGTAAAGGAAAAGGGCGCGCTAAATTTAGCCCTCTTGACTGAGTGGTGTTGGATTTGTGTACTTTGAGGGGTTGGTTTTTGCTTTGTTTTTTTTTAATGAAAAGAAGAAACGTTTTTTCTCTCCCTCATGCTACCTCCCCCCCCACCCCTACTTCAACCCTTTTTCTGTCCCCCCCCCCCCCTTCCCTTCTTTCCCTTGATACAATTCAGAAAAAAAAAACACACCCTTACTTACCTCCTCCACAGCCCAGGTCAAACATGCAGCAGATAGTCCTCCTGCAGTAACTCGGCCTGACATGAAGCCTCCTCCCTCCCTCTGAAATAAAACAGGCACACTTTCTCAGTTCTTGTACATCACCTGTTATGCTGAAATACATGTTGAAATAAACATGAACACTTTCTCATTTCTTCTCACTAGTGTTTTTGTGGATCATCTGTTATACTGAAATAGACGCTGAAATAAACATGGACACAGTCTCATTTCTTATAACTAGTGACTTTGTGGTTCATCTGTTATAAATGCTGAAATGTGAAATAAACATGGACACAGTCTCATTTCTTATAACTAGTGACTTTGTGGTTCATCGTTATAAATGCTGAAGTAGATGTTGAAATAAACATGGACACAGTCTCATTTCTTATAACTAGTGACTTTGTGGTTCATCTGTTATAAATGCTGAAGTAGATGTTGAAATAAACATGGACACAGTCTCATTTCTTATAACTAGTGACTTTGTGGTTCATCTGTTATAAATGCTGAAGTAGATGTTGAAATAAACATGGACACAGTCTCATTTCTTATAACTAGTGACTTTGTGGTTCATCTGTTATAAATGCTGAAGTAGATGTTGAAATAAACATGGACACAGTCTCATTTCTTATAACTAGTGACTTTGTGGTTCATCTGTTATAAATGCTGAAGTAGATGTTGAAATAAACATGGACACAGTCTCATTTCTTATAACTAGTGACTTTGTGGTTCATCTGTTATAAATGCTGAAGTAGATG
>CM060347.1:1039315-1091815 GCA_030674155.1 Stramonita haemastoma | reverse complement strand
TGAGTTTGGAGCTTTGGTGTTGGCTACTTGCAGCATGAACTTAAAACTGTCTCCACCATAGTCACCACCAATCTTCACCCAGATTTCATCGGATGGTATCATGTCCCCATGCCATGTGAGGAGATTTTCTTCTTCGTACTTATCCAGGAGTGAGGACACAAACTGAGGAAGATCAGTGTGACCAACATAGCCAACATTGACAGGCACTTCCCTTTTCTCCCCGTGGATCTCAGAACTAGAGCTGAGGGTTTTTTGGTCAACCGTAATGTCTCCACAGACAACGTCTTTTTGAAACTCCCTCTCTGCATGCTCACTCGCTATTGCCACCCCTTTCTTTTTTAGACACTTCCGTAGTTTTCTGAAACTAAACCTACTTGTCCCTAACTGTGCCCTCAGTGCTGATGTCTCTTCACAAGAGATGGATGGGTTTCTTATTCCTGCCCCCTCCAACACTTTTTGTCTAAGTCTATTAGCTTTTCTCTTTAGTTCACTGCTGTGCTGCTTTATTGCATCTTCCGTTGTGCCCCCTGACAGATCACGCCTGACATTTTCCACTATTTGGGCCCTTTTCTTTCGGAGTGGAGAGGAAGCCAAGAAAGAGGGTTTCCGTGGCTTGGTCACTTTCTTCAGGATGAGAGGCTGACCTTTTGTCTTGCAGACAACTGTTTTTTTGTCTTCTGATTGATTCAGTAAAAGTTTTGTCAGTTTTGTATGGTACTCTATTTCTTCTTTGGTGAGTGGAGATTTGATTTTGTGTATGGGACGCAGGCCTTGGTTATGGGTGGCAGTGGATGTGGCCATGTCTGAGCATCGCTTTGGAGTGCATTGAGTATGTGCAGCTGTATGGGATTTTTCTGGAGTAACAAATTTGATTGGCGATGTTTGTGTGTCACTGAAACGTGGAACTTTTTCAGGTGTGGATGTTAACAGAGGCAGAAAAGATGTGTCTGTCTCTGTGTCATGGATGCTGTCTGTACACTGAGTGACTGTAGCTGTCTGCTTTGGTCGGCCTCTCTTCCGTCTGAGAGTCCTGCCAGGTTTTGCCCCAGATGCAAAATGTGAACAAACGCGACACTCGTGGACAGAAAGAGAGGGATCAAAAGGAGTCCACAGCTCTGCTGCAGATTCACTGTCAGTTTTAGCATTGTGCAGGGATGTAGCACTGCCTGCCCTCTTTAAACGATATAGTCTCGAAAAGCACATAATACACACCGTTGTTGAATGTGTGTCACTTCTGTCACACAAGATGTCAATGTCATGATACAGCAGCAGCTCTGACTGTAGATACCGACAGTATCTGATGGGTGCAGCAGATATTCGCTTTTTGGAACGGCCACCACACACTCTACACAGAGAGTTCAGTCTGTGTTGGTGAACATCTTCCCTATGACTATCTGTCTCCATCCTACAGCTTGATTGTCAGGCAATTGCATTCAATGCTCTCTCTCTCTCTCTCTCTCTCTCTCTCTCTCTCTCTCTCTCTCTCTCTCTCTCTCTCTCTCTCTCTCTCTCTCACACACACACACACACACACACACACACACACACACACACACACACACACACACACACACACACACACACACACGCACACAAACACTCAAAGGCACACACACACACACACACACACACGCACACAAACACTCAAAGGCACACACACACACACTCACACACACACACGCACATAAACACACACACACACACACACACACACACACACACACACACACACACAAACACACAAAAGCACGCACACACACAAGGGCACACACACACAAACACACACACGCACACAAGGGAGCACACACGCACACACACACACACACACTTACAGACACAGACACAGACACAGACACACACACACACACACACACACACAAATACGCGTGTGCACGCAATGCACGCTAACACACTTGCACAAACTCACACACGTGCACTCGCGTGCGCGCACACACACACGCACGCACGCATGCACACACACACGCACACACACACTATGCACCTACGCACGATTATATACCACTTGACTGATGCTCAGACAAAATACTTATACAAACAAAGTTAATTTAGTAAACACTAAGAAAGCATAAGCAAACACAAAAGCACTCAGCCATTGTACCGATAAACAAACTGTTAACAAACTACATGATCAAGTAGAAGATTCACATAAAAAAGGCACATACAAACAGAACAGTCTGAGTATAAAAAAAAATCCACGGAATTCCTCACAGAGTAGGATGCTTTGCCACAGAAAAACAGGAACAAGCCAACACTCACTGCTTCGTTTCTTGGGAGACACTATGTTTGTAAAAAAATTGTAAAAAAATAGTTAACAAAATAGAACATCACAGCAGTCACCACAAACAGGTAAAGCAATTATTAAAGTTTTTTTCACTGAAGTATGAACACTGTAAAAAAAGTCATGGGAATCCGGCAGCTATGGGAAAACATGCCTTTCAAACAAAAATTCGCTCAGTTGCTAATAGACAGCAAAGAGGGAAAGTGTAGCGGCATCGCCAGATGCTGGACTCTGACCCCTGACCGCGCAGTGCCCTAGATAGCGGTAGGGTGGAATTTCGGTTACCGAGTGCAGTGCCAGCCGCCAACTAAAGAGTCAGATTTTTCCTGTTTTGAGCAGCCGTGGTATGTGTCTGTCTTTCCAAATGATGCTGAACTGACTCATGTTTTCCCTGACACAGGTAACAGAAACAGAAATGGACTCACATGCTGAACAAGTTGGTCCAAGATGAGGTCAGAAGTGTCGCAGTCGAAGCCTCCTCCGATGGTGGTCACATAGCTCAGCACAGCTTCTGGCAAATACCCTTTCTCCTGTGATATAAAATATCATTGTCATCATTGTTATTATCATCATTGTTGTTGTCATCATTATCATCACCATTGTCATCATCATTATCATCATCATTATCATCACTATTGTTCTCATCATCATTATAATCATCATTATCACCACCATTGTTGTTAGCATCATTATTATCATCATTGTTGTCATCATCATTATTATCATAATTATTATTTTCATTGTTGTCATCATCTTTATCACCATTGATATCATCATCATTGTTTTGAATGCTGATGTCTTTGTAGTTATTATCATTGTTTTCAAGAGCTTTCTACACTTTCACACATCTATGTGTGTGTGTGTGTGCGCACACACATACACACACATACATACACACACACACACACACAAACCACACCACATACACACATAACACACACACACACACCACACCACATACACACATAACAACACATAACAACACACACACACTCCCTCTCTCACCTTGAAGTGCTCAATGTGGATATCTCCCTGTCTTTTGGAGAGCTTGGTACCATCCCTACAGGTAAGAAACAGACACACACGACATCACTTGACACCCTGACACACCCTCACAAGCTGATATTTATCTATCTTTTTATATATTTATTTATTTTTAAAAATTTATCTATTCTTTTATATCAAGGATGATGGGATAAGCACTTATGTGCTTTTTAACACCCTGCCCTCGTGTGTATGCGGTTTTGTAAATTTTGTCATCTGTTCCCACGGACACACAATGACTTACTTTTACGAAAAGCGGAACAAGATTTAACATGTGCACAAGATGTCACTTGGAAGACTCTGTGTGTGTGTGTGTGTGTGTGTGTGTGTGTGTGTGTGTGTGTGTGTGTGTGTGTGTGTGTGTGTGTGTGTGTGTGTGTGTGTGTTTCTTACTGGCCTTCAAAGCTTATGATTTTTTCCTTTTTTTCTTTCTCTTCTCTTTTCCACTGAGCCTTTCTTTCATTTAGAATGTCTTGAAGAAAATATGGAGAGAGAAATAAAAAAGATTTAAAGAGAACCATATTTATCCATTTCACCTTTTAAAACCCTAAAACCAGTGCCTGCTAGAAAGAATGAAGAATGGGAAAAAAATATAGCATCCACACAGCTGTCTGGCTTGTATATTTCTTGCTCATTTCAATCTCCCCACCACAGCCATACCCAGATTTGTTATGTCTCATTGTCAGGGTTGGAAATCCACAGGGAGTCTATCAATATTAGGCCACCGTGGGGCCACCAGGAAGAGGGGCCCTGCACTGCTGCTGAGTCACTTTGGTGGTGTTCAGTGCTGCCTGTTCTGAGTTAACATATGCAGGACACCACCTACTAAGCCCCGTACTGACATCTCAGAGGACAAAAACAAAAAAAAGCCCCCTGTACTGACAACAGTAAGAGCTCAGTCGCGGAACCACTTACTTGTTGACGATGAGGGGGAGGTGGGCGAAGGAGGGGGGTTGCCAGCCAAAGGCCTTGTACAGCAGGATGTGTTTGGGGGTGGAAGGCTGCCACTCCTGGACAACAACAAAAACAACAACACGGTGACAGGAAAACATTCCTGTTTCTTGGGTTTAAATTTTTTTTTTATCACCCTCAGGTTACCAAAATAAAAGTGTAAAAAGGATAATGATCACTTCATTGTACAAAATAAAACCCCAACCAGACAGTTAACTCACATCTCCTGGCCCAGACCAAAATCTGTGTCAGTTATTAAAAGGTAAAGGTGTCCCATAACCTGTGTGGTCATAGGTGAGCGAGGCATCAAAAACCTCAGCTTCTCTAGGAGCCAGCATATTGAGGGCGGTGCCCATCTCCTCTCCCTCGCTGCTTTACCTTCCCTGACCCTAAAGAGGGCAGGTGCCCATTGACAGCTGGGTGAACTGGGGGAACTGTACTGTAGTCAAGGTGCGCAAACGGTCACCCATCCAACTGGCAACCAAGCTCGATGCTGCTTAACTTTGGCTGGGGGAAAGCGAGAGCTCTGACCACTGAGCTATCCCGTCCCTGTGTCAGTTATTTTTGTCAGCTAATTGCTTAACATAACAATCTGCTACTCTCCTTTAAAGGAGAAAAACATCCTCTGAAGTCTGAGTATGGCTGCCTATATGGCGAGGTACTTGAAAACAAGTCATACACACAAACTTCTCATTCAGTGTTGCAATTTCAATCACAGAGTGATTCCCAGGTGGGATGAGTGAGTGAGTCAGAGTGTGGCACATTCTGGGTGACAGACCCCCAGACTAAGCAGGGGAAGGCCACAGCTGTCAGTCAGTTTCCCCCACTTTCAGTTCCTCTCAGCTGCTAATTATCCCATCTCATCCCAGCTGTGGCCAGTAGGTACTATTTATAGCAGGAGCTGACCACATAT
Organism: Stramonita haemastoma; assembly: GCA_030674155.1. NCBI lineage: Eukaryota > Metazoa > Mollusca > Gastropoda > Neogastropoda > Muricidae > Stramonita > Stramonita haemastoma. The sequence continues at coordinate 1,086,608 of CM060347.1, read as the reverse complement.
GGACTAGGTAAAAGGAAGGAGTGCGCTAAACACAGCACTCTTGATTAGGCCCTACTGAAGGATGTTGGATTTGTGCACTGTGACGCACAACAACAACAACAACAACAACAACAACAACAACAACAACAACAACAACAACAACAGCAACTCACATCTCCGCGCAGAACATGGGAGACCCCCATGTAATGGTCGTCCACCACATTGGCCAGATGGTATGTGGGAAAGCCGTCTGTTTTCATCAGGATCTGGAATATTAAACATAGCATAAAAAGTATTTTAAAAAAATTAAAAATTAAAACAAAAATAGAATAAAACAAGAAGATGTCTTAATTAAGTCAATTCATCAGGATCCGAAATTCAAACTCAGCATAAAAAATAAAATAAATAAATACATAAATAAAAGAAGAGGTCTTAGTCAATTCATCAGGATCTGAAATTCAAACTTAGCATAAAAGTAAAAAAAAAAAGAAAAAAAAAAAGTAAAAGAAAAAATAAATAAAACAAGTAGATGTCTTAGTCAATTCATCAGGATCTGAAATATCAAACTCAGCATAAAAAGTTTTTTTTTAAAAATAATAAAATAAATAAATAAATAAAAGAAGATGTCTTAGTCATTTCATCAGGATCTGAAATTCAAAATTAGCATAAAAAGTTAGAAAAAAACCCAAAAACAAAACAATATATAAAAAAAGTAGATGTCTTAGTCAATTCATCAGGATCCAAAATTCAAATTTAGCATAAAAAGTAAAAAATACAAACAAAAAAACAAAAAATTGATTAAAACAGGATGTCTTAGTCAATTCATCAGGATCTGAAATTCAAACTAAGCATAAAAAATGAAAAAAAAAAAAAAAATAAATAAACAATTAAAACATGAAGATGTGTTTTGCAATTCATCAGGATCTGAAAAATCAAATGTATCACAAAAAGTAAAATAAAATTTTTTTTAAAAAAAACAAGATGTCTTAGTCAATTCATAAGGATCTGAAAAATCAAACATATCATAAAAAAGTAAAATAAACAAAAATAAACTGATAAATAATTAAATAAAACAAGAAGATGCCTTACTTAATCAACTTCTTCCCTACCTTTCCTTAACCAACACTGAGGGTGTTTTTTACTCAGTCCTGTCTTGTCCACCTGTGGGGATGGATAGCCTAGTGGTCAGAACATTGCGCTGGCAATTTGACGACCCGGGTTCGATTCCGGTTGAGGAGATTTTTCTCTGATTTTTCTCAGTGCTGACTCCACTCTCCCCAAAAGTCCTTCGGGTGAGACTTTAAACCGAGGCCCCGTGTGCGAACGCATGCAGAACATCTTGCACACATGTTAAATCCTGCTCCGCTTTTCGTAAGAGTAGGCCGGTGCCGGTGGAAACAGATGACATTTACAACATTGCATACACACAGAGACTGGATGTAAAAAAGCACAAGAGTGCTTATTCCATTATCCTCGATAGAAAAGAATAAATCAATCAAATCAATCAATCAATCAATGGGGACGGGATAGCTCAGAGGTCAGAGCACTCGCTTTACCCAAGCTAAGGTAAAGCAGCATTGAGGGTAGTTACCAAGTGGATGAGTGACCATTTGTGCACCTTGGCTTCAGTACAGTCCCCCAGTCCACCCAGCTGTCAATAGATACCTGCCCTCTTTAAGGTCAGGGAAGGTAAAGCAGTAGGAATGGATGACAAAAGTGAAAACAAAAAACAAAAAACCTAAACCCACATACAGAGAGATGCTATCTTTAGGCATAAAACCCAAAGTTGGAATGTGGCTATCTGTATGGTGGGGCAAAAAAACAACAACAAAACCTGTTGCATACGCTGAAGTCTCACCATTGGTGAACTCTGAGATTCTTGCTGCGGAACAAAAACAAAAATAAACACAAAAATAGATTTTAAAAAAGAAGGTTTATCTCCTTAGCTCTAGTGTTAGTCAGTATTGATGTTATCGCTGTTATCATCATCATCATCATCATTATAGATAGAGAGGGAAGGAGGGGGGAGGGGAGGGATGGGGAAGTTCCTTACAGGGTCGCCTTCTATCTCGGCCACGTTGTGTGTGACGGGTCCTTTGATCAGGTCCTGCCAGGGCTCTGTGGTAGGCTCCAGCTGAACACAGAGATAAATAGATTACAGTGTGAGTTACAGTGTGTGTGATGTTGCACGCACACATGCATGCACGCAGGCAGGCAGGCAGGCAGGCAGGCTGGCTGGCAGGCAGGCAGGCTGGCAGGCATGCAGGCAGGCAGGCAGGCTGGCACACACACACACACACACACACACACACATACACACACACACACACACACACACACACACACACACACACACACACACACACACACACACACACACACACACACAAAAACATACCACTCTCCCCACAAGTCCTTTGGATGAGACTTTAAACCGAGGCCCCGTGTGCGAACGCTCGCAGAACATCTTGCGCACACATTAAATCCTGTCCCGCTTTTCGCAAGAGTAGGCCATCGTGTGCGGGTGGGAACAGATGACATTTACAAAACTGCATACACACGGGGGCTGGATGTAAAAAAACACGAGTGCTTATTCCATTATCCTCGATATAAAAGAATAAAATTTAAAAATTTAAAAAATAAATAAACACACACACACACCTTCACTAGGGCATACTTACACATCCATACACACATACACGCATCCTCCCACCCCCCACCCACACACACAGCCCCCTACACAAACTAATTCCCCACAGCACATTCTGACCTTCAAGCGAACAACATGTGGCGTGTTGTTGGCCAGTTTGTCCTTGACCTCTTCAGGTTGAAGGTCACGGCAGCGGTTGTCATAGCGAGGCGTCTCTCCTCGCTGTATCGCATCTCTCCTCAGCAGGTCTAAGCGGGTGGGAGTGCAGAAACACCGGTATGCACTGCCATTCTGAACACAAATGGGTTTCTTTTGTTGTGGGGTTTATTGGGTATTTTTTTGGTTAAAAAAAAAATTCTGATGAAGTTTAGTAATGCTGATATGTAGCATGTGTGTGGGAGGGGAGAAGGGGGGGTAGACCTGGTAGAGGTGTGTGTGGAAGGTAGGGGTGTGTGTGTGTGTGTGTGTGTGTGTGTGTGTGTGTGTGTGTGTGTGTGTGTGTATGTGTGTGTGTGTGTGTGTGTGTGTGTGTCTGTGTGTGCGTGCGTGCGTGCGTGCATGCGTGTGTGTCGGTGTGGGTGAGTGTGGGTGTGTTTGGGTGTATGGGAGTGAGGGTGGAAGGTGGGGGGGGTGCATCACCACCTACCTAGACATGTTACTGAGCACTTTAATTTTCAGAATTCAGGTCATTTTTACAAAATCACAAAATTTAATAATATCAAAAGTCTAAATGGTGAACATGTTTATGAATTAAAAGAGTATATTGATGAATTACAGACAGACAGACAGACAGACAGACAGACAGACAGACAGACAGACAGACAGACAGACAAACACACACACACACACACACACACACACACACACACACACACACACCACACACACACACACACACACACACACACAAGGTGCATTAAAAAAAAAAAGAAGTAAAAACCTGGATACCTGAACAAGGGTCTTGGCACTTTCCCGATAGAGATCCAGTCTTTCTGACTGAAACACACCAAGTTAGCTGATTATATCACAACATCCCCAACATCAGAATGTGGCTACCTAAATGGTGCCAGGTGAAAACAGTTGCAGACATAAAATCTCTCCATTTGGTGAATCTCAGAGGTCTAGCCCAGGTACAAAAAAAAAACCAACAAGAAAAATCCCCAACAACAAGAAAATAGTACTCATTGGGAATGAATTGAAAAGAAAAAAAACCCTAAAAATCCATAAACATGAAAGACAGACAGAGGAGGGGGGACAGGAAAAAAAAGAACAAAAACATAAAAACAAACAAATAAAAGTAAGAAATGCGAGGGGAGAAAAGGGTGCCTCATAATCAACATTCAATTAACTTATTAAGGCGACCAGAAAGAAAAAAGGACAAAATCCTCCATAGCATTACCTGAGACAGTGCTGTAGAAAACACACATGTGTACGTATTATATATATACACACACACACACACACACACACACACACACACACACACACACACACACACACACACACACACACACACACTACTTTGAAATTGTAATATGACAGATGAAGAAAGGCAGCCACTCTGTGTGTTCCGTACCTGAATGTAGGGACCACTGCTACCACCTTGAGATGGACCTGAGCACACAGAAAACAGCAAATCATGCTCCATATCATGTTATCAGAATATCATATATTTTGTAACAGAGTGGAAATCTGTAATCTCCCATCTCTGTGCACACAGTATCTCGGGTGGGTACAGCTGGACAGGATGTGATCTCTAAAAAGAGACTACATAAATTCTACCTTTCACCATGAAGGTGAAGTGTATGCAATGGAGGGTTTTCGACCACCACCCAAGGAAACAGAGTACCGCACGATTTGCTGATGTGTCCCAAGTTTGTAACACAATGCTGCCACAGGGCTCTGATTGCATGGGAGGTAATCTACTTACTGCCCCATATATATATATTATTATTATTATTATTATTACATGGAATTTGTATAGCGCTATCTCTTGTAAGAACAAATCAAAGCGCTTGCATTTGACCTACAGAGCCACAGATCATGCTGCCACCAGGCGCAAAGATCAACGACGAACAACGATGATCAACTGTTGTTGTCTTGTTGCTGCTGTACACTTTAGAGCGCAAAGCCTGGGCAAGTATGTATGGAGGGCAAGCTGTTACCCATGCAGCAGACCCCCCTTCTCCACGGCACTGGAATGATCCATTGGAAGGGCATTGACCGATACGAATGGTTCCAGTACCGTCGCAGGAGCCACCAGAACGTTGCCATATACCTACAGCCCCGAGCCGCTCTGGGACTCCAACTCCCCGATTTTTCCTCAGGGATGGTGTCTAAACACGACACCTGTGTGCATGCTGGTTTGATATAATTTTGTCATCCGCTCCTACCGGCACACGATGGCCTACTCTTCCGAAAGGTGGAACGGGGTTTTAACGTGTGCGCAAGATGTTCTGCGTGCATTCGCACACGGGGCCTCGGTTTCGAGTCTCATCCGAATGACTTTGACATTCAGTTCGATTTTTTCGTCAAACTGGGAAGAAAGGGCGAGGCTGGGTACGAACCCAGAAACTCACGATTTACATATTGGCAGGCGAACGTCTTAACCATTCTGCCACTGTCCTTCCACAGACGTCCTTCTGAAGTCAGAATGCGTATACCTTAAGTCGTAACTGTGGGCAAAAACCAGTCACAAATGCAAAAATCTAACCATTGATGAATGAGCCTCAGAATCTCAGCTCCAGCTAAGGAAAGAAAAAAAAACAAAAAAACACCAAAAAATAGCGAAATATGAACCCCCCCTCCCCCCCAAAAAAAAACCCAGCTTACAACTATCTGTGTCAGTGACAATGATGATGTCATCATGATATCATCAAAATCTGCTTTACAAAAAAACTGAAAAGAAGGGGTTTGTGGCCGCCTAGGCTATATGACAAGAAAGGGATAGCTCAGTGGTCAGAGCACTTGCTTTCCCCCAGCCAATGTTAAGCAGCATCGAGTGTGGTTACCAATTAGATGGGTGACTGTCAGTGCACCTTGGCTTCAGTACAGTCCCTCAGTTCACCCAGCTTTAAATGGGTACCTGGCCTCTTTAGGGTCAGGGAAGGTAAAGCAGTGAGGGAGAGGAGATGGGCACCGTCCTCAATATGCTGGCCCCTAGAGAAGCGGAGGTCTCTGATGCCTTGCACCCCGATGACCATATAAATAATTATGGGACACCTTTGCCTTTGTGTTTTACCTTTATATCACAAGAACACTGGTGACTCAAGAACAGTTAAAGAACATCATGGAGTGTAATGTATATCCTGACTGACCTTCATCAGGAATGACCCCTGTCCACTGTAGCATCGACTCCAGTTTGGCCACTGCTCCTGGCACCACACGACTCTGAAAAACAGACAATACACACACACACACGTTGCACACACCGCACACACACGCATGCATGCATGCAAAGACACACACACATGTATGCACACATGCACGCACACCACAACAGTATTGAGTGTGGTTACCAAGTGGTTTGTGTGCCTTGGTTTCAGTACAGTCTCCCCAGTTCACCCAGCTGTAAATGGGTTACCTGCCCTCTTTAGGGTCAGGAAGGTAAAGCAGCGAGGGAGAGGAGATGGGCGCTGCCCTCAATATGCTGGCCCCTAGAAAGATGAGGTCTTGATGCCTCGCTCCCCTACGACCACCTAGGTTATGGACACCTTTACCTTTATAGGCCTAGTTCTCACCATGTTTCTTTCTACATGTTTATGTTTGCATGTGGGTGGTATCTGTGTGTGTTTAGATTGCATGTGATGTATGCACCTATGCATGCTCTGATGGTGTGTGTGTGTGTAGTTGTGTGTGTGTGTGTGTGTGTGTGTGTGTTGTGTGTTGTTGTGAGAATGGGTGTGTGCCAAAGAGACTGAAAGTGAAACAGATAGTTAGACAGACAATAGACAGAGATAAAGACAGAAGGAAAAAGACATAGGCAGACAGTGTTGCCATCTGCACAACATGCGTCGATCGAACCATCGATCCACTGCACATCGATTAAATGTACCTGATCGTATCTTCGATCCTCAAAATGAATTTTCCTCCTTTTGCTTTCGCAAACAAGTAGTTGTACAAAGCTGTGCGGAGTCCACCAAGATGCAAAAATCCTGTGGGACTGGTGCAAAACGGACTCTGACTCCGTTGTTCGAGGCCAACCATGTCGATGTGTGCAGCTTTCGTGCAGACTGCTTGAAATATCGAAAGCAGACACACACAGCCTCAAGGGCCCTGCCATTTTGCCCGTTTTCGATGGTCGTAAAATGAAGATTCTAAGCTACTTCCTGTAGGCCTATATCCGCTTTCGATATTGAATCGTGTTGCATACCGCATGTGCAAAGCAAGTGTAAACTAATTGTATTTATTTGACTTTAGGAATCATGGTTTTCGTGTTTTTGTTTTGTTTGTTTTGTTGTGCTACATAATGGCTTATTCTTTTATTTGGAGGATAATGGAAATTGGAATAAGTACTCGTACGCTTTTCTGATCTAGTCCCGTTTTACATGCAGTTTTGTAATTTTTGCCATCTGTTCCTTACCGGCACGCAATGGCCTACTGTCTCGAAAGGTGGAATTTCATGCTTTGGTGGTGCACGCAAGATGTTCTGTGTGCGTTTTTACGCGGGACTTATATTTATACTAGCCTATCGGCTTGTCGAATACGAAGGACTAGGCTACAGTCTATAGGCCTACTCCGTATACGTGAGCTCAGTGTGGGTGTGAGTGTGGACTGTGATTAACTTCAAGAAAGAATCACACATAGATATATACATGTAATGTTTTCTCAGGTTCAGGAATCATTTTGAAGTAAAACTTTCAAGTGGCCCCTCTGTCAGCCTCTACGTCTTCTTTGTCACCATTTAAGTCATAGATCCTCCTGTATGGTTGTATCAACAACAAAAATAGAGAGAATGATTAAATAACAAAAAAGCAACCCCCCCCCCCCCCCCATCCACCTACTCACCCACACAAATGAAAGAAAAAGTCCTAAAGCAAACGCAGAAAGCGACTGATAGTCAAAGGGAAGAAACTCATTTAAAAGGAGACAAGCACCTTTATCTTCCCTTGGATTCAACACGAGTGTTTTAACTTTTTAAAAAACATTTTTTGTTGTTGTTGTTGTTATCATCATCACCATCATCATCATCATCATTATCATTATTATTATTATTATTATTATTATTATTATTATTATTATATTATTATTATCATCATCATCATCATCATCATCATCATCATCATCATTTTTTTTTTTTTTTTTTTTTTTAACAACACAGCGGTTTTAAGATATTATGTCTGAGTAACAGATACACTTTGGATGAATGTCCATTCGTTTGCCCTGTCTTTTTCAACGATGTCAAACGCAAGATGTTTTCTTCTTCGACATCAAACGCTCAGACAGCAACTATTGTTCACTATGATATGAGCATCACGCTGCCGTTAAACGCCTGGCAAGTCAGGAGGCCCAGTGTATCCCACTTCGGATGAGACTATAAACCGAGGCCCTGCGTGCATTCACACGCAGAACGTCTTGCGCACACATTAAAATCTGTTCCGCTTTTCGGAAGAGTAGGCCATCGTGTGCCAGTGGGAACAGATGATATTTACAAAACTGCATGCATATGGGGACTGGATGTAAAAAAGCACAAGAGCGCTAGTTCCATTATTCTCGATATAAAAGAATAGATTAAAATCAAATGAATAAAAAAAAAAAAATCGGCATAAGAGAGAATTGTTTCCTTTTAAGTCTTTCTGGAGGAGAAAAGGCAGAAGAATGGACCAGGAAGGCAGAAAATAATTATACACTAGAAGAAGGTGGCAGGAAAAAAAAAAAAGGAAGGAGAGTGAAAGAAAAGAGGGAATTTCTAGCACAGAATGTCCAGAATGTGGGGATGCTGTTTACGCCTACACTGACAGGTCCTTGACAGGCATCCCAGGGGGCGGTGTGTGTGTGTGGGGGGGGGGGGGGGATAAGATGAAGTAATTCTCAAGTGTTCCCAGTTTTCTTACATTCGTAATAATACGTTTGAGTGTCTCCAGATTTCAATTCCAATGATCTAAACAGATCTATTACTGAGAAAAACAAAACAAAACTGCCCTTGATTCAATGAAAAATGCGGCAAGTATTAATGATGTTTATTCTGACTTCATAAAAAATTGGTAAAAAAATAAACTAAAATAACTTTTAAAAAATTCTGACTTGTCAGGTACAGCAAACAAGTGCATAGAACTTTATATGGCAAAGGGTTTAGTTTGATAAAGTTTTAGATACAAGAAAGGAACTGGTTGGCCTTATAAAACCTATTTAAAGGCGTAAACGTGACAAGTTACTGTGATAAAAAACAGGGGTATATTACATTGTTGTTGGGTTGAATCATAAAATCTGTTCACGTCTGTATTAAACAATGGGTTGTCAAAATTTCTTGAAACAAAATGATACTTATGGAAAAATCTGACAGGCTTCAGTAAAGATCATTGTTCTATAGATAACTTTTTTTTTTTTAATCTTAAAACGTGTTGGGGATGATTTTCTAAGAAAAATTTGTTAAGTTACACTGTACTATTGTTGATCGATAGAAAGTTTTTTTGTTTTGTTTAAAGTCTATTTGGCATTGTGCTTTATGGTGTAAACTTGCAAAACCCATTGAATTTGTTTTCAATAAGAGGGGCAGTATTGCAAAATGAAAAAAAAAAAAAAAAAAAAAAAGAGAAAAAACCCCACATGATGAGGCTAAAGCTGTCTTTAGTACTATGAGGACTACAAAAGGATTTACCTATGCATGGCCTACCAAGGCCTGTCGGTCTGGTGCTGTGGATGTGAAAGCTGGGGATTTTATCCCCGTTCTTTGGTTGGAGTTCACCAAAGGTGACATTTTGTGCATGCGACTATTATTTTTTTCTTCTTTTACCCACCATTAAGACAGCTGCATTCCAATTTCGGGGATGGTGTCAAAACACAACACAGTGTGCATGCGTTTTCTCAATGTTTTCTCAAAACCTTTCCTTTGTTTCAACTCTTACTTTTGGGTTCGATGAGGTTTTTTGTTTTTTTAAATGGAGTACTTATCTCAGTGTAGGGGGCAGGATAGCCTGGTGGTTCAAAGAGTGATGCGTTCGTGATCCCCTGACCTGGGTTCCATTCTCATTCAAGAGGATTTTTTCTCTGGAGTTAACATCAACGCAGACTCCACTCCCCCCAAAAGTCCTTTGAATGAGACTATAAACTGAGGTCATGAGTGCGAATGCCCGCAGAACATCTTGCGCATATGTTAGAGCCCATTCCGCTTTTGGGAAGAGTAGGTCATTGTGTGCTGGTGGGAATGGTTGACAAAATTGACAAAACTGCATACACACGGGGACAGGATGTAAAAAAGCACATGAATGCTTATTCCATTATCCTTGAAATAAAACACACACACACACACACACACACACACACACACACACACACACACACACACACACACACACACACACACAATCATGAAACAAAATGGCACAATGTAACAGGTGGTTTTCAATACTGTATTTTTTTTTCTCTCTATTTCAATCAATCAATCAATTTTACTTGTATCAAAGTTATTCTGAAACCAACCTAGTTATTCTGCTCCACATCACATGGTATATTGGCATTTTAGAAACTATCTTTAGTAATATGAAAGGATAATGAGAATATAAAGTCTTCACAAACTGAAACATCACACCTGAACAGCTGAAATTCCCAGACAACATTCAATCGCAGAATTTCAACACGGTATCACATAGTTCACCCCAAAATGATAACATTGCTACCAATTAGCAACAAAAACAACAACAATTGAATAAAAAAAATCCCTGAAAATTGGACAATTCTATGAAAATTTATTACAAATTGAAATTTTAGACACCAGGAAGTGACCAAACAAACAAGAATTGCACAAATTCTATGTAACAGAGTAGAGATCTGTCATGTCCCATCTCTGCACATTACCTTGGGTGGGCATAGCTAGACAGTTTGACTGTGGCCTCTCTAAAGAGGCTGCATGAATTCTACATTGCATTGTGAAAGCGAAATGTATGCAAAATGTATGAGTTATTTCCCACCCCACCACTCTGAAAACCTGAAGGCACAGGAATTTAAAAAAAAAAAAAAAAAGCCCCAAAATGACTAAAGAAGGGGGGAAAAAAGATTCCCACTAAACAACCATGATGACATGAGGAAAAAAAAAAGTTGAATATATAAGTCCGCTACAGAAAAAACACAAAGTCAAAACTGAAATAATGAAAGCAGTCTTATCCAATTTCTTTATTGCAGTGAAACCACTCGTAGTAAAATCAAATGTGGCCACAATGTTGTTTCTTTTCTTTTTTTAAAATGCTTCTCATTTTAAATCTGTAGGGAAAAAAACCTCTTGAAAACATGTTATAAATGGCAAAATATTGATAACAAAAATATAGATCCACAGACATGCAAATACATATAAAAAGATACATGCATACAAACAAGCATACATCCATGCGGATGTAGCACACACACATATAACGATATACAAATACACTTGTACATAAAGAGAGTACACACACACACACACTTACGCTCTCTCACTCACTCACTCGCACACACACAAAAACACACTCACTCACTCCCACATACACAAAAACACACTCACTAACTAAGTAACTTACAGTGACACACACAAAAACTCACTCACTCACTGGCGCACACACAAAAACACACAAACACACACACACATACACACACACAAACACACACACACACACACACACACACACACACACACACACACACACACACACACACACACACATATACACAAACACACACACGCTGTTTCTACACCACTACGGACATCAACTACTGCCAGGTTTCGCACTGTCCAGGTAATCTTTGGCTTCGTTCACTTTGGCCGCAAGGTATGGTGACCCACCTGCAACACAAAATCAAATTCAAAGTCAACACATCTTTCACCTCTCAACCACAACTTTTAGGATCATACCTAAAAGGGTTCCTACTTTAAAATGGATTTTTAAAAAAAGTCCAACTTTTTAAAACCACAGTAAGAAGGAATGTGGCAGGATGGTTAAGACGTTCGCCTACCGATGACTAAATCATGAGACTCTGGGTTTGATTCCCAGCTTTGCCCTTTCTTCCCAGTTTGACGAAAAAAAAAATTGAAGTGAGACTATAATCTGAGGCCTGGTGCGCGTATGCATGCAGAACATCTTGTGCAGGTGTTAATTAAAACCCCTTTTTGCCTTTCGAAAGCACATTCAAGTCAGTTTTCACAAACTGTCAAGATCTTGACAACAGTGCCTCAGTTAAATTCTAAAACTATTACAAATCTTGACAAACCACAAAAACACTGTCTGATCTATCAGAGGAAAGAGAAATCATGCACCTTACCAAATGGTTAGAGCGTTGCGCATTGCCCTCATGACATCCCGGACCGGGTTCTAATCCCGATCAAGGGGCCATGTTCCCTTGGAGTTAACATCAGCCAACTCCACTTCCCCTGATGTCCTTCGGATGAAACTATAAACTGTAGTCCAATGTGCGAACACACGCAGAACATCTTGCGCACATGTTAAAGCATGTTCCACACACACAGAGACATACACACACACACAGGCACACACACACACACACAGGCACACACACACACACACACACACACACACACACACACACACACACACACACACACACACACACACACACACACACAGATGCTACCATTCTATTCTATACCTCTGTCTGGATGGTTCAGGAGCATGACACGTTTATGAGCCTCCTTGATCCTGGTCTTACTGGCGGAGGGGCTGCACACACACAGTCCAATATTTATTTTTATACATACATCTTATTTTCACAGTCAGTCAATCAATCAATCAATCCATCAATCGATCAGTCCATCAATCAACAGTAATACTTACAGCTTCCAAGCCTTAAAAGTAACCTTCTTGAAGATTCTTCTTCTTCTTTTAAAATTTTTTTTTTTTAATCATTATTCTTTTATATGGAGGATAATGGAATAAGCACTCTTGTGCTTTTTTTTTTTTTTACATCCAGTCCCCATGTGTATGCAGTTTTGTAATTTATGTCATCTGTTCCCACCGGCACACGATGGCCTACTCTTACGAAAAGCGGAACAGGATTTAACATGTGCACAAGATGTTCTGCGAGCATTAGCACATGGGGCCTCGGTTTTAAAGTCTCATCCAAAGGACTTTTGGGGAGAGTGGAGTCAGCACTGATGTTAACTCCAGGAGAAAAATCTCCTTGACCGGACTCGAACCCGGGTCATCAAATTGCCAGTGCAATGTTCTGACCACTAGGCTATCCGTCCCCTATGAGACTATTAACTGAGGTCCTGTATGTGAATGCACGCACAACCTTTTGTGCACACATTAAAACCTGTTCCACTTTTCAGAAGAGTAGGCCATTGTGTGCTGGTGCGAACAGATGACAAAATTTACAAAACTGCATACACACGGGGACTGGATGTAAAAAAAGCACATGAGTGCTTATTTTGTTCTCTTTGAAATAAAAGATTAAATAAATGAGAGAAATTACTAAAAGAAATAAGCATGACTCAGTCCAAGCAGTTTGAAATATCATAAACTGAAATCAATGTATCCCTCCTCATTATCCAAAAAAATCAAAGGAAGAAAATCCCTGAAGTCAGAATGAGGCTACCTTGGCTTAGTTAATTAATGGAGGGGGGGTATATGGTTGCAGATTCAAAATCTCACCACTGGTGAACCTTAGAGCTCTAGCTGCAAAACAACCCCCCCCCCCCCCAAAAAAAAAAAAAAAAAAGAAAAAGAAAAAGAAAAAAGAAGAAGAGTATTTTGTGCCACTTTATGTCACAGCAGATTTCTCTGCGCGAAATTCGGGCTGCTCTCTCTCCCCAGGGAGAGCACATCCCCACAATTGCAGCGCCTACCCAATTTTTTTTCTTTTCCCTGTATGCAACTGTATTAATTGTTTCCCTATCAGAGTGACTTTTTTCTACAGAATTTTGCCAGGGTCAACCCCCTTGTTGCCGTGGGTTCTTTTACGTGCACTAAATAGTGATGTGTAACACTGGGGACCTCGGTTTATCGTCTTATCCAAAAGACTAGCACCCAGACCACCACTCAGGGTCTAATGGTTGGGGAAAACGTTTTGGGTCCAAAAGGGCTACGAACCACCGCACACTCCGACCCTGACTTTTTGCTTTCTAGGCGAGGCGTGTTACCTCCTAGACCACCGATCTGAGTCAGTGAAGTCTGACTCAGAAGCACAAAGCTTTGCTTGATCTATTTACAAGCACAAACTGGGTATTCCACAGACAAAGTGGTTGTCATCATTGTTGAGAGCTTATACAGCAGCTATTGTTTGTCATATGACTGACAGACAGACAGCAGCTATTGTTGTCTTGTCATATGACTGACTGACAGCAGCTGTCGTTGTCTGTCATATGACTGACAGACAGCAGCTATTGTCTGTCATATGACTGACAGACAGACAGCAGGTATCATTGTCTGTCATATGACTGACAGACAGCAGCTATTATTGTCTGTCATATGACTAACAGACAGACAGCAGGTATTGTTGTCTGTCATATGACTGACAGACAGACAGCAGGTATTGTTGTCTGTCATATGACTGACAGACAGACAGCAGCTATTATTGTCTGTCATATGACTAACAGACAGACAGCAGGTATCGTTGTCTGTCATATGACTGACAGACAGACAGCAGGTATTGTTGTCTGTCATATGACTGACAGACAGCAGCTATTATTGTCTGTCATATGACTAACAGACAGACAGCAGGTATCGTTGTCTGTCATATGACTGACAGACAGACAGCAGGTATCATTGTCTGTCATATGACTGACAGACAGCAGCTATTATTGTCTGTCATATGACTAACAGACAGACAGCAGGTATCGTTGTCTGTCATATGACTGACAGACAGACAGCAGGTATCATTGTCTGTCATATGACTGACAGACAGCAGCTATTATTGTCTGTCATATGACTGACAGACAGACAGCAGGTATCGTTGTCTGTCATATGACTGACAGACAGACAGCAGGTATTGTTGTCTGTCATATGACTGACAGACAGACAGCAGGTATTGTTGTCTGTCATATGACTGACAGACAGACAGCAGGTATTGTTGTCTGTCATATGACTGACAGACAGACAGCAGGTATTGTTGTCTGTCATATGACTGACAGACAGACAGCAGGTATTGTTGTCTGTCATATGACTGACAGACAGACAGCAGGTATTGTTGTCTGTCATATGACTGACAGACAGACAGCAGGTATTGTTGTCTGTCATATGACTGACAGACAGACAGCAGGTATTGTTGTCTGTCATATGACTGACAGACAGACAGCAGGTATTGTTGTCTGTCATATGACTGACAGACAGACAGCAGGTATTGTTGTCTGTCATATGACTGACAGACAGACAGCAGGTATTGTTGTCTGTCATATGACTGACAGACAGACAGCAGGTATTGTTGTCTGTCATATGACTGACAGACAGACAGCAGGTATTGTTGTCTGTCATATGACTGACAGACAGACAGCAGGTATTGTTGTCTGTCATATGACTGACAGACAGACAGCAGGTACTGTTGTCTGTCATATGACTGACAGACAGCTGCTATCGTTGCAGCTATTGTTGTCTGTCATATGACTGAAAATGGGTTGCTTTGCTGCTGTTACAACGCCTGACAAGTGATGCCCAGTGCATCTGACTTCGGAGTGGCGTGAGCGATCAACTTACAGCATACACAAACTGAGTAAGTGTGCTTGATGAGGATTTAAGAAAGTAACCTGAACATCAGTACTGATACAGTGATAGTGGTGGGATATATATATATATATTTCACCTATCTGAATCATACCATCATGCGAAATGAAGAAAGTAAATGGAAAAAATAGAAGTCCACAATCATTCAAAGGGTAACTGGTAATTTACTCTTGCTCATTCTGGCAGTCTTCACAATACTTGATTTGAGTTTTGGGAATTTTGTGATGGAAAAACTACATAGAAACCTTGCCTGGAGATTTTAAATCTAACACACACACACACACACACAACACACACACACACACACACACACACACACACACACACACACACACACACACACACACACACACACACACAACACACACACACACACACACACACACACACACACACACACACACACACAACACACACAGTGACACACACATTACAAGCCCTTGTCCCTTGATGCCCATGTCTTAACACTGCCCTTAGTGGTTTTACCTGACACCCAGAATGAGTCCTGCCTCTCGCCGGTTCATCTTTGGTTCAAACCCTCCTTTGTAGTACTTGCTTAAAGCCTGTGGACAACAAACACACACTGGGTCAAATATCAATCCTATTTCAGCAGGAACAGTGAGTGAGGTAGGTGAGGGTCTTCTGACTCCTTTTCTTTTATTTATTTTAATTTATTTTATTCTTTAATTTCGAGGATAATGGAATAAGCACTCCTGTGCTCTTTTATTTCCAGTCCCTGTGTGTAAGCAGTTTTATAAATTTTGTCATTCGCTCCCACCCTGGCACACAATGGTCTACTCTTCTGAAAAGCGGAACAGGTTATAACATGTGCACAAGATGTTCTGTGTGCGTTCGGTCACGGGACCTTGGTGTAATAGTCTCATCCCAAGGGCTTTTTTCGGGGGGGAGGAGGAGTGGAGTTGGCACTGATGTTAACTCAAGGGGCAAAGTCCTCTTGAATGAGACTCAAACCTGGGTCAGCAGATCACATGCACAACCTGCATGCATCACTCTAACCACCAGGCTATCCTGTCCTCCTGTGTATATAAATGTGTGCTAGTACTACAACAGTACAAGCTACACATGTACTCTGTGTCTGATGTTCCTGGGTAAGAGTTGTATGCCCTTGCTCAGTTGCTGATTTCTTTGACATTAACCTATACTTTACTAGATTTGCGGGTAGTGGTTTTTTTCTTGCAATTTTTTTCAAATGAAAACCGATTATTAAAAAAACAGACCTCTCCAAGCACACACATGTGCACACACTCATCCATTTATTTTTTACACACACACACACACAGTGACACACACACACAGTGACACACACACACACACACACACACACACACACACACACACACACACACACACACACACACACACACACACACACACACACCCCCCTTCACAAATACCCCTTCACACACACACACACACACAACACACACCCCTGCATGACACACAGACACAAACACAGATTTAGGAGGAAAACAAGTATTTTATAACTAAGCAAACAATCTAACAATCCAGGAGTACTTAATTTTTCTTTCCATCCAGCAAACCACACATTTTTTGGAATGATTCTAAAATTTTAGAAACAAAATTCTCACTTGCTTTTTCCCCATTTCCCCACCTTCCTCCACCCACCCCTTCTACCGTTTTGATCCATTCTGCATGTCGCATCAAATCAAACCTTTCTCATGCATATACTTGGATAAATCAAAATACTCACACCACTAGCAGATATGGCTTCAAGCTGCTGCTTCAGCAAACTTTGGGCAATTCTGGCATAACCGATTCCGAAACGACCTGAAATTAAAATAAACGAAAGACATAACATCAGGGACAGGATAGCTTAGTGGTCAGAGCACTCGCTATCCCCTAAGCTAAGGTTAAGCAGCATTGAAGTGTGGTTAACAAGCGGATGGGTGACCATCTGTGTGCCTTGGCTTCGGTACAGTTCCCTCCACTTCACCCAGCTGTAAATGGGTACCTGCCCTCTTTAGGGTCAGGGAAGGTAAAGCAGCGAGGGAGAGGAGATGGGCGCCACCCTCAACATGCTGGCCCCTAGAAAAGCTGAGGTCTTTGATGCCTTGCTCCCCTATGACCACTCAGGTTATGCGACACCTTTGCCTTTTTTACCTACAAGACTGGACTGAACCACTTTCGGTCACAGCACATTTCTCTACATGAACTTGGGTCTGCTCTTCCCAAAGAAAGTGTGCCACCACAATAGTATTACCATTTCTATTAAAAAATTCCTGTCTGCATCATAAATGCTTTTTTTCCCCCCCTGCATGAGTGGCATTTTTCTACTGATTTTTCCAAGAACAACTCTCTTGTTTCCATGGGTTCTTTTTACATGTTACAATTACTAGTATCTGCTGTCAACACTGACTTTACTTGCCTCAAGTAGCAAAAGCAATAAGTTAAAACCAACAAGCATTCACTTCAGACTGACAATACATGTATGTATTGCTCAATATTGTGTTATCTCACCTGCAAATCCAATGACTGCCATTCCTATTCCTGCCAAGACTAGTCCAGAGGCCTGAAATCAAAAGTATTACTATTAGAACTAGTACAATTTTTATCAAATAATACACTTTTTCCATCCAGTATACCATAATACAGTCTACAACTGAACTGATTGATCATTCAAACAGACAGTCATGCAGTCCCACTTTACTTTTAGATCAGCACTTCTGCATGTGTTGTAGTACTAAGTGAGATAGACACTACAACTTAAATCTATGGCCCGACCTAGAGACAGTAGAGTAGAGAAGGATGACTACCACCACCTCAAAAGAGAAGATCAAGTCACAATTCTAAGACTCCGCACTGGGCACAACAGGTTAAACCACCATATGTCCACAAAACTGAAACTTGTTCCTTCTCCCCTGTGTGCCTGTGGTAAAGAAAACCAGACAGGCGAGCACATCCTTCAAGGGTGTACGCTATTCAGCGACCTGAGGAAGAAAGTGTGGCCGACGGAGGTAACCCTACAGACCAAGCTGTATGGCCCGCGAGAGGAGCTGGAAAGGACTTGCCATTATTTTTCCCAGACACATCTGACAGTGGAAAGCGAACAAGAGAAGAAGAAAAAGAATGAGAAAAACAGGTAACATCAATAAAAACATCATGAGATCATGCTTGATCTCATCTAACCTTCATCCCATAGATGAAACACTATATATTATATACATAGTAATTATAGAATATCACACACACACACACACACACACACACACACACACACACACACACACACACACTCACTCACTCACACACACAACACTTGCCCAAAGAGCACATTGTGTACATCAATGTCATGATCATGTAGGCCTACTGTAGCCTGTTATGATCCATGTATTATTCACACTGCAAACTGATCAGAAAAGCGCTTTAATCAATGGTAAGATCGTAGTTTTCAATAAAAATGTAATGAATTAACGGTATTGATCGCTTCCATGCAGTCTCAAGATGTAAAATTCTAACGGTTAAAAATTATGTAGGCCTAATGATTATATTTATATTTTGTCATTGTCACCGTTATAAAAGCTACACTTTCGCTAGGCCCTATGTAACACACACTACAAACCAGTTGTACACTCTTTTGAGTCTTACCATTTTGGGCTTTACTTCTCGCCCAGTGGCGGGGGAATCGAATTGCTCCATCTGATTTTGGCTGTTTCCAATTTAATTTTGATGTCCAGGAGGCCCGAGGCAGCTGAGCTTGAACAACTTTCAAGGTGAAGCGATCGTTTAGCCTACCGGTCTCACGCTTCTGCTTGCAGTCGCCTTGAATGATGAAATAGTTTGGAGTTGTTACCCCTGGTGGGCGTGAAACTAATGAAACATGTACCGTTACCTAAATCTTCTGAAACCATGTTTGTTTTTCTTCATTCGTTGGCAAAGACCCTCGTAGATGAATCTAATGAAACCTCTGTATTATCAAGGGTTTTATATGATCCATCTAAAGCTCTAATATTTTGTTTTCGGCAAATGTTGTGGGCCTACATGAATCTGTTGTAGTTATTGTAATGTCATGAATCTTATGAAACATTACTATTTGATCTCTCTCTCTCTCTCTCTCTCTCTCTCCTCTCTCTCTCTCTCTCTCTCTCTCTCTCTCTCTCTCTCCTCTCTCTCTCTCTCTCTCTCTCTCTCTCTCTCTCTCTCTCTCTCTCTCCATCCGGCAAGTGCGGATAAAAAAAAAAGTATGTAACCCTTGAAGAATAAAGATTATTCATTAATTCATTCTCTCTGTAACCCGTGGGAATAAAGATCAATGAATGAATGAATGAATAAATGAATGAATGAATGAATGAATGAATGAATGAATCAATGAATCAATCAATTAATCAATCACTTTCCTAGCAGATTTATTCGTTTCTATGTTTTGTTACATTGTAGTCACATTTTAAGTACATTCTTCCCTTATCTGGTTGTGTGTGTGTGTGTGTGTGTGTGTGTGTGTGTGTGTGTG
Organism: Stramonita haemastoma; assembly: GCA_030674155.1. NCBI lineage: Eukaryota > Metazoa > Mollusca > Gastropoda > Neogastropoda > Muricidae > Stramonita > Stramonita haemastoma. Next base: position 1,066,630 of record CM060347.1, on the reverse strand, counting down.
TGTGTGTGTGTGTGTTGTGTGTGTGTGTGTGTGTGTGTGTGTGTGTGTGTGTAAATTCTGGATGCCATTATTTTCCTTTCAATGTTATGCCCAATTTCCTTTTCTTGTGAATATGTGACATTTGTTCCTGTGTAGGTTGCACACGGCATGCAGATCAGTGCAGAGAAAACCCAACTGATTACAAATAGTGCCAATAGCGTCAGCACTAACGTATTTATAGACAACAAGAAAATTGAGACCGTCCATATCTTTGAATATCTGGGGACTACAGTATCAGATGAAGGATCAAAACCTGAAATTATCTCCAGTATAACCCAGACTACAACTGCAATGACCAAACTGAAAGTCCTCTGGAAATGACAAGAACATCGCCATCAGCTTCAAGATCAGACTGATGCGTTCCCTGGTCATGTTTATAGTTTTGTATGTATGTACTCGAACTCGAACTCTAAATTTTTAATGAGCGTAATTGTGAAACGAGGGCCGTAACAGTAGACATTGAAAAAGAAACAGGCAATGGACATGAGATACTTTCACAAACGTCTTGGTACCTTATACAGAGATCACATCACTAACGAGGAAGTGAAAACCAGAATTGGAAACACCATTCGTCTGTGCGAAGAGCTCCTGACTTCAGTGAAAAAAACGAAGGTGAAGTGGTACAGGCACGTCACAGGAACATCCACCATCATCACCATCATCGCCACCACCACCACAATCATCATCATCATCATCATTATTGTTTGTCTATACGCAAATCTCACCATTGGTGAACCTTGGAACTCTCCAGCTGAGGAACAAACAACACAAACAACAACAAAACCCATACAAACACCCCCCACAGCATTACCATCCGGCAAGGCTTGAGATGGTACAATTCAATAGTGAACAGTTATCTGCAGTCTGTCTAATTAATTAATGCCCCCCAAAGAGCGGGAATTTATTAATTTTAGTTCCCCCAAAGCCGGCTACAGTGTTCTGTTACCCAGGGAGATAATTTAGAATCTTTGCGTATGCGTGCGAATTAACTCCCATGATGGAGGAAACTTTATGAATTTTAGTAATCCTAAAGAAGGACACAGCGTTCTTGATCAGGGGAGACAATTCAAAAGCGTTGCCCAGTTGTGTGAAGTGTGTTGTAGGGTACCAAAAGAAAAAAAAAGAAAGTATAGATCTATTAACTGGGCACACTTTCTCTCGTTTTCCTTTCTCATATATTTTGCATTATTGTTGATCTTATTAATTCTTACCAGTGTAGTCAATAGATTAGTGTTTCACGTAGTTTTGGAAAAGTGAGGCCCAAGTAAGAGGTACTATACATTTTTACGTCTTGCACACCTTGTGGAAAATTAAAAGATTTTATAAAGTCTGGTTTTTTGTTGTTTTTTTTGTTTTTTTAACCCTAACTGGTTGCTGACTTTACAGGTATTGGGTAGCTAAATCAGATATGTATGCTGCAGTTCTATAACAATGAAGCAGGTTCCAATCTCGTTCAAGTGATTTTATACCCTCAAGTTAACATACGCGCTGACAACTCCGCCCCCCCCCCCCCAAAAAAAAAAAAAAAAAAGAAAAAAAAAAAGAAAAGAAAAAAAGATGAACTTCTTGGGGTGAGACTGTAAACCGAGGCCCCATGTGGGAACGCGTGCAGAACATCTTTCACACACTTTAAAACCTGTTCCACATTTGGAAAGAGTAGGCCATTGTGTGCCGGTAGGAAAGGATGACAAAATTGACAAAACCACATACCATTATCCTCGAAAAAAAAATAAATAAAGAAGCAAAAACAAAGGCACTAACCAACTATTCTCATCATCAGTTACCCTCAGAGCGCTGCTTGATGGTAGTGGCTGTTGATGCAGTGGCGATATTGGAAAACTCCGCTGGGACTATTCTACAATCTCTAACAAACCTCACCTTACCCTTCTGTTGCGTGTTTGGGAAGGGAAAGAACCACAGCCTCTTTCCAATAATGGGTTAAATTGTTATGGTTGTTTCCCTTGACATGGTTTCATTTAGCTGGTGACACTGTTTACTAGACCGGGTCGTCTAAAAAAAGTGGAAACAAAGCCCCTACATTATACAATAAATAGAATGGTTAAGGAATAAATAAAAAATTAATAATAAACTGATAAATAGAAATACGAATAAAATCAAGAAATTGGTTAGTGAATCAGTGGTCTAGAGGTAACAAACCTGCCTAGAAAGCGAAAAGCACGAGTCGGAGTGTGCGGTGGTTTGTATCCCGTTTGGGCCCCAAACTTTCCCCTCATCCAATAAGCCATGAGTGGTGGTCTGGATGCTAGTCTTTCGGATGAGACGACACACGGAGGTCCCGTGTGTTACTCATAATTGTTTAGCACACGTTAAAGAGCCCACGGCAACAAGAGAGTTGCCCTTTGCAAAATTATATAGAAAAAAAGCCACTCTGATAGGGAAACAAATTTTAAAAAAGAAAAGAAAAATGGGTGGCGCTGCTCTTGTGGTGACGCGTTCTCCCAGGGGAGATCAGCCCGAATTTCACGAAGAGAAATCTGCTGTGAAAAAGTGTATCTGTTGTGTAGTGTAACATGTAAAGAAAAAGAAGTAGAAAATAAATTAATAAAATAGATATTAACAACAACAACAATTATAACAATCATCATCATCATCATCATTATGATGATGATGATGATGATGATGATGATGATGATGATGATGATGATGATGATGATGATGATGATATAACTATTCATGCAGGATTGGATGTTGGCGAATTTAGCCCTTGTTTTATTATACTCAGGAGGTAGACATCTGCTTATTCATTCCCTCCATCTTCTCTCTTCTTCCCTCTTTCTCTCCCTCTCTCCCTCCTTCCCTGCGCCTTTCTTTCTTGCTTTTCTTTTCTTCTCTTTCTTTCTTTCTTTTTTCTGTCTCTCTTCTCTGTCTGTCTGTGCTGCCTGTCTGTCTTGTGCTGTCTGTCTCCTGTCTGCCTGTCTGCTCTGCCTGCTCTGCCTGTCTGTCTGTCTGTCTTCTGTCTCTGCCTCTTGCCTGCCTGATGCTCCTGTCTGCCTGTCTGTCTGTCTGTCTGTCTATCTGCCTGCCTTGCCTGCCTGCCTGTCTGTCTGTCTGTCTGCCTGCCTGAATGCCTGCCTGTCTGTCTGTCTGTCTGCTGCCTGCCTGCCTGTCTGTCTGTCTGCCTGTCTGCCTGTCTGCCTGTCTGCCTGCCTGCCTGCCTGCCTGCCTGTCTGTCTGTCTGTCTGCATGTCTGTCTGTCTGTCTTTCTTTTTCTATCTGTCTTTCTGTCTGCCTGTCTTTCTCTGTCTGTCTGTCTGTCTGTCTGTCTGTCTGCTGTCTGTCTGCCTGTCTGCCTGCCTGTCTGTCTGTCTGTCTGTCTGTCTGTCTGTCTGTCTTTCTTTTTCTATCTGTCTGTCTGTCTGTCCTGTCTGTCTGTCTGTCTGTCTGCCTGTCTGTCTGCCTGCCTGTCTGTCTGTCTTCTGTCTGCCTGTCTGTCTCTTTCTTTGTCTGTCTGTCTGTCTGTCTGTCTGTCTGTCTATCTGCCTGCATGTCTTTCTTTCTTTCTTTCTTTCTTTCTTTTCTTTCTCGCCCACTCCCTTTCTTCCTTCTTTCCTGTCCATTTGTCTACTTTTCTTTCTTTCTTCCATTTTTCTTTTCTATCTCTCTTTATGTCTATTTTTCTTCACTTCCCCTTTCTTCCTTTCTTTCTTTCCTTTCTTTCTTCTTTTACACCCACCCACCCACCCGCCTTCACACACACACACACACACACACACACACACACACACACACACACACACACACACACACACACACACACACACACACACACACAGAAAAAAAAGAGAAAAAAAAACCCAAACCATCAAGCAGCCAAAAACAAAAACTTCCAGTCAAAGAATAGAGGGACGTAGCCTAGTACATACGTGGAACCGGAACACCCATAAACGCCAAACCCCTCCTCCCCTAAATCTGGGTCCCTGGAGGAAAAAGTGAGGGTTGAACACGAAGCTGGCACAGCTTACGCAACAACTGTCCACAGCGGGAAGCGTGAGGAGGCCATAAAGACGGAGACACTAGGGAAGAGGCGGCGTTATGGGAATTCAAGGGGCCACTGTCCACACCAGGCAAACAGAGGTAGGCCTAGAGGAGTGGGAAAGAAAGGTGTAGGGTGGGTTGGCTTGGCTTGGAAGAAAAGAAGAAGAAGAAGAAGAAGAAGAAGAAGAAGAAGAAGAAGAAGAAGAAGAAGAAGAAGAAGAAGAAGAAGAAGGAGGAGGAGGAGGAGGAGGAGGAGGAGGAGGAGGAGGAGGAGGAGAAGAGAAGAAGAGGAAGGAAGAAGAAGAAGAGGTAGTAAGAAGAGAGAGGAGGAAGGAGGAGGAGGAGGAGGAGGAGGAGGAGGAGGAGGAGGAGGAGGAGGAGGAGGAGGAGGAATTTATTTATTTATTTATTCTTTTTTTAAAATTCTTTTTTTATATCGAGGATAACAGAATAAGCACTCTTGTGCTTTTTTTTCATCCGGTCCCCGTGTGTATGCAGTTTTGTAAATATTGTCATCTGTTCCCACCGGCACACGATGGCCTACTCTTACGAAAAGCGGAACAGTATTTAACGTGTGCGCAAGATGTTCTGCGTGCGTTCGCACACGGGGCCTCGGTTTAAAGTCTCATCCGGAGGAAGAGAGAGAGAGAGAAGAGAGAGAGAGAGAGAGAGAGAGAGAGGAGAGAGAGAGAGAGAGAGAGAGAGAGAGAGAGAGAGAGAGAGAGAGAGAGAGAGAGAGAGAGAGGGGGAGAAGAAAGACAGACAGACAGACAGAACAGAGACAGACAGACAGACAGAAGAAGACAGACAGGACAGACAGACAACAGACAGACAGAGAGGACAGACAGAGACAGACAAAGACAGAGGCAGAGAGAATTAATGATAAAAGGGAGGGGAACAAATATAGGGCGGCTAAATAGAGGAAGACGGTGGTGGTGGTGGTGGTGGTGGTGGTGGTGGTGGGGATAGTAATGGTGGTGGTAGTGGTGGGGGTGGCGAGGGTAGGTGTGTGTGGGGGGGTGAAGGTGGGAGGAGGGAGTTTCAAGTATCATCATTTCTTTGAGTTACCCCTCTCTCAAGACAGACTGATTGATTGTGGTAATTCATTCCCTAGAAGTGGTGAAATAAAATTTGGGGTGGATCTGGGGGTATATAACGTTAAGGCATCCAGTCCAGAAAGAAAGAACTGGGTTCGATTCCTGTCTGCAGCTGCATTACAGGGTTTTAACTCTCATCCATGAGTGGTGGTGTGGTGGTCAGGGTGCTAGTCTTTTGGATGAGACGATCTGAGAACTGAGGTCCTGTGTGAAACACGTAGTTATAGCATAGGGTGAAGAATCCACAGGCAAAATTCTGCAGAAAATGGAACCATCGACAGGAAAAGAAACATACACCTAAGCAAACCAACCAAACAAAAAACCCAAAACCAAAAAATTCAAAAAGCAACAGCAACAACAAACCAACCAACAAACAATAAAAAAAAAAAACCCTCTACCCCTCTCCTTCCCCAAAGAAACACAAAACAAAAACAGCAATAACAACAAGCCACACCATCCAACTTATTCACTTTACCCCACCCCACTCATCCCACCCAACTCAAACCACCCCATCGAATCGAACCCAACCCCCCCCCAACCCACTTCACTCCACCCACCCTAATCCACTCCATCCAACCCAACTCACCGATCTGACCCAAACAAACCCAACATGACCAAAGTCAAGTCAACATGACCAAAAGTCAACATGACCAAAGTCAAGCCAACATGACCAAAAGTCAACATGACCAAAAGTCAACATGACAAAGTCAACATGACCAAAAGCCAACATGACCAAAGTCAATATGCCCAAAAAGTCAACATGACCAAAGTCAAGCCAACATGACCAAAAGTCAACATGACCAAAAGCCAACATGACCAAAAGCAACATGACCAAAGTCAAGTCAACATGACCAAAAGCCAACATGACCAAAAGTCAACATGACCAAAAGTCAACATGACCAAAAGTCAACATGACCAAAAAGCCAACATGACCAAAGTCAAATGACCAAAGTCAACAGACCAAAGTCAAGCCAACATGACCAAAAGTCAACATGACCAAAAGTCAACACGACCAAAGTCAAGCCAACATGACCAAAAGTCAACATGACCAAAGTCAACATGACAAAAGCCAACAAGACAAAAGCCAACATGACAAAAGCCAACATGACAAACGTCAACATGACCAAAAGCCAACACGACAAAAGCCAACATGACAAAAGCCAACATGACCATGACCAAAAGCCAACATGACAAAAGCTGTCTCTGTCTGTCAATCTGTCTGTCTGTTTGTCTGTCCATCTATTTGTCTTTCTGTCTGTCTTTCTGTCTGTCTGTTTGTCTGTCCGTTTATCTGTCTTTCTGTCTGTCTGTTTGTCTGTCTGTCCGTCTATCTGTCTTTCTTTCTGTCTGTTTGTCTGTCTGTTCCTGCTTGTATGCCTCTGTCTCTCTCTGTCTCTCTCTCTTTCTCTCCCTATCTCTCTCTGTATCTGTATGTCTGTCTGTCTGTGTCTGTGTTGTCTGTCTGTCTGTCTGTCTGTCTGTCTGTCTGTCTCTCCCCCTCCCTCCCTCTCTCTCTCTCTCTCTCTTCCCCCCCCTCTCTCTCTCTCTGCCTCCCCCCTCTCTCTCCCCCCCCCCTCTCTCTCCTCCCCCCCCCCTCTCTCTCTCTTCTTTCACCACTCTCTCACTGTATGTCAGTTGGGGGGACAAACACACTCGATCATATTCTTCAGTGAGTGACACTGCCATATTTACAATCTTAATCCCATTCTGAGGCGGTAAGGTGGGTGGGTGGGGAAAGGGGGTGGGTGGGGTGGACAGGGGTGCAAGGATGAATGGGGGGAGGGGGGGTACTGGGGGGAGCAGGGTCAAGAGTAAAGTGTCCAAAGTCTTGAGGACCGAGACTTTGAATAGACGTCTGGGTATGTGGTCAGGGATATATTCATTAAAAAAAAATCTCGTAACACGTCACATTATAGCGTTCTATCTGTCTGTCTGTCTGTCTGTCTGTCCTGTCTGTCTGTCTCGTCTGTCTGTCTGTCTGTCTGTCTGTCTGTCTATCTATCTATCTATCTCTCTCTCTCTCTCTATCTCTCTCTCCTCTCTCTCTCTCTCTCTCTATCTTCTTCTATCTATCTATCTATCTATCTATCTACTATCTATCTATCTATCTATCTATCTATCTATCTATCTATCTATCTATCTATCTATCTATCTATCTATCTATCTATCTATTATCGAGAGAGAGAGAGAGAGAGAGAGAGAGAGAGAGAAGAGAGAGAGAGAGAGAGAGAGAGAGGAGAGAGAGAGAGAGAGGAGAGAGAGAGAGAGAGAGAGAGAGAGAGAGAGAGAGAGAGAGAGAGAGAGAGAGAGAGAGAGAGAGCAGGACAGCTATGGTCGGTGGTATGGTTAACACAAGAATGCCCAGCATGCATCCTGTAACTTGGAGGGGGGTAGACTCCACCAGGACCGACTTGTCCAAGATACTACAGTAGACTATGCTACAAAGTTGCATACATTGGGCGCTTTTTGAATTGTTTTTTGCAAGATATAGCGCTGTATAAATTCCATTTATTATTGTGATTATCATTACACTACACTACACTACACTACACTACACTACACTACACTACACTACACTACACTACACTACACTACACTACACTACACTACACTACACTACACTACCTACACTACACTACCCTACACTACACTACACTACACTACACTACACTACACTACACTACACTACACTACACTACACTACACTACACTACACTACACTTACTACACTACACTAGTCATTTAGCTGAAAGTAGTTGTACGGGCGCTGCGATGAGGAAAAATCGAAGATCTCCAAATGTGGCGATCATGTGCCAACGCCTGAGACATCAGCCAAGCTGTGTGGAGTCTATTCAGTGCTGTTGTCTGTCCATTCTCTCTCTCTCTCTCTTCTCTCTCTCTCTCTCTTCCTCTCCTCTCTCTCTCTCTCTCCTCTCTCTCCTCTCTCTCTCTCTCTCCCCTCTTCACTGCACACGTTAAATCCTGTTCCGCTTTTCGTAAGAGTAGGCCATCGTGTACCGGTGGGAACAGATGACATTTACAAAAAGTGCATACACACGGGGACTGGATATAAAAAAGCACAAGAGTGCTTATTCCATTATCCTCGATATAAAAGAATAAATCAAATCAAATCAAATCAAATCAAATCAATCAAATCAAATCAAATCTCTACCTCCCCGCACTGTGCCTTTCAAGATGAGGCTGTAACACAAGGGTTAGATTCTGACAGTTTTCCGTCTATTTTCATATTATTACTCTGACATTCGTACTGCATGTACTAAGGCATCCATAGAAATAAAAATCACTTTCATAAACACTAGCCCCTGATTCAAAATTCAGGACAATATGAACACATTTGGTAGATTTGAACTTTACAGGTAACGCACCTGCCTAGAATGCGTAAAGTCAAGGTCAGAAGTGTGCGGTGGTTCAATCTCTGTTTGTGTCCGAAACTTTTCCCCCATCCACAAGACCGTGATTGATGGTCTGGGTGCTAGTCTTTCGAATGAGGCGATTAAACCGAGGTCCCATGTGCAATACTCAATAAGCGTACCCAAAAGAACTCCACGGCAGCAGAGAGTTATACCTGAAAAAAATTCTATAGAAAAAAGCCACTGATAGGGAAACAAGCAAACACATATGTGCAGACAGGAAATGAAAAAAAATGGGTGGCGCTGCTCTTTTGGCGATGCGCTCTCCCCAGGTTGAGCAGCCCGAATTTCGCGTAGAGAAATCTGCCGTGACTTAAAGTGGCATACAATAGAATACAATAGAATACAATAGAATACAATACGATACAATACGATACAATACGATACGATACGATACGATACGATACGATACGATACGATACGATACGATACGATACAATACAATACAATACAATACAATCTGATAAATCGCATGTCAACTGCTTGATATCTTCTCTCAAAGCTGTCAGTTTCCTCCCCTTTCAGCTCCCTTCAGATGACGTGGGCCGAGCTGAAGAGGATCTCCCAGAACCGAGTCAGTTGGAGGAGTGTTGTTGCGGCCCTTTGTTCCCTCGGGAATTCACAGGCATAAGTCAAGTCAAGTCAGCTGCTATCCATCCCATCCCAGCCTAGATGGGCCCAGCCGGTGCTAATTACAGCAGGAGCTGACCACACTTGGACCTTGTAAAAGGAAGTTAAAAAGGTTAAAGTCTGTCCCGAGCCTAAGGCTCATCAGGCCAGTGCTTATCCCGGTTTCTGTGGCGTTAAGCGACTGAGAGTCATTGACTCCCCCCCTGGATAGAACGCCATCTATCGCAGGGTTAACCCCCAACACAAGGTTGGTACCCCTTTTACACCTGGGTGGGGTGAGAAAATAGCCGTAAAGTGCCTTTTCCAAGGGCACAACGCCATAGCCGAAAGCTGGGATCGAACCCGCAACCTTTAGATTACGAGTCCAACGCCCTAACCACTAGACTGCAGCGGCGGCTTGTAAAAAGGAAAGGGCACGTTAAATAATTATAGCACTCTGGACTGAGTGATGTTGGATTTGTGCGCTGTGCTCTGTCAGGTCTGCAGTTCAAGTCTAGGACTGGTACATCAGTACAGAAAGGCGGAAAGAACCGGTACGTACGTGCATGTCACAGTTTTAATGTCGTCTGCAAACTGAAGGTTTTTTGTCTTTCCTTCCAGACACTCCAAGACACAGGAGCTGAAGAATCCAGTGCAGCGCCCTGTCAGTTTGAAGAAGGAGTGAAGAGGAGAGAGAGATGGATGAATATCTTTACTAGGTACGTGATGTGAGAGACTGAACGAATAAGGAACGTGGAGAGAGAGAGAGAGAGAGAGAGAGAGAGAGAGAGAGAGAGAGAGAGAGAGAGAGAGAGAGAGAGAGAGAGAGAGAGAGAGAGAGAGAGAGAGAGAGAGAGGAGCGAGCGAGCGAGCGAGCGAGCGAGCGAGAGAGAGAGAATGAGAGAGAGAGAGAGAGAGAGAGAGAGAGAGAGAGAGAGAGAGGGAGCGAGCGAGCGAGCGAGAGAGAGAGAAAGAATGAGAGAGAGAGAGAGAGAGAGAGAGAGAGAGAGAGAGAGAGGGAGCCAGCGAGAGAGAGAGAGAGAGAGAGAGAGAGAGAGAGAGAGAGAGAGAGAGAGAGAGAAACTCGAAACTCGAAACTCGAAATTTTAATGAGGGTAATTGGATAAGCCAGAGGCTTCTTTACACCAGGCCCTCATGGGCAAAAATGAAACAAATATGAATAAATCAATGATAATAAACAAATAAATGTAAGATAGCAAAAAACAAGCAATCATTCATATTGTCATCTAATTACTGATAATCAGGAAATCATTGAAAAATGACATAGGTTAACAAATCAAATGAATAAGCAAAACCAGTCAAACATGAAAAACTCCCCTCCCATAAACAGTTCATCCCCAAAAGTCAAGACATAACACCCTTCCACCCACACCCACAATGCATAAACACACACACACACACACACACACACAGAAAACAAAAACAAAAAACAACAACAACAACAACAAAAGCACAACCAGAACCTTTTACAATCTCATTATTTATCAAACACACACAAACACAAACGCACGCACAACACACGCACGCACGCACACACACACACACACACACACACACACACACACACACACACACACACACACACACACACACACACACACACACACACACACACACACACACACACACACTCACTTACTCACTCAATCACTCACACACACACACCAATTCAAAGGGAGCTCACCAATATCAAAAACACACCAGTTCAAAGGGAGCTTACTAATGTTGGGGGGAAAAAAAAAAAAAAAAAATTGTACTGCTTCTTCAATGTACAATATGGAAATAAAAGTTTGATTTGACTTGTTTTGACACATATACGCATGCACGCACTCCCGTGAGCGTGCGCATGCGCGCGCACAATACACACACACACACACACACACAATATTTACAAAACTGCATACACACGGGGACCAGACGAAGAAAAGCACATGATTACTCACTCCGTCACCCTCGCTACAAAAAAACAAACAAAATAAATAAAAATAAACACACACCAGTTCAAAGGGAGATCACTAATGTCAATCACATTAAATTCAACAAGTATGTGTGGTACGCTTTTTTGAATGATGATACACTACTTTTATTTTTAATTGAGATGGGGATTTCCTTCCATAGTCTGGTACCAGAATATACAAGAGAGGACATAAAAAGATCAGTTCTTGGTCGAGGAGTAACAACCACACTTTTATTTCGAACTGTTTTCACTGGAAATTTCTGACAAAGATATCGTGGCGCTAGATTATTCATAATTTTATACATAAATAGGCCTTTATTAAAGCGACATTTTAGACTTAAGGGAAGAATATCCAACTCTTTATAGTCACAAACTTCTAGGGAATTGGTTTTGAGGAGAATTACCTTTAGTGAACGTTTATACACTCTTTCTATTCGTTTCATACAGTTTTTACTTGCCAAGTCCCAGCAAGTAGAGGCATAATCTAGGTCTGGTTTTATATAAGCAGAAAAGAATAATTTGCGAGTATGCTGATCTAGAAAATGTTTTATTCTGTTAAGCTGAAAAAGCTTTTTAGATATTTTCTTTGAGACATTAAAGATGTGATTAGACCAGGACAAGTTATTATCAATATATAGGCCAAGTAATTTAAATGAATTTACCTCTTCCAACATGTTATCATTAATTTTTATTCCAGTTAATTTGTTTTTGAAGTTTTGACGCTTTTGCCTTGTTGTAACAACCATGAGTTTTGATTTCTGAGGATTGAGAGCCATATGATTATGTTCTGTCCATGTTGTCAGATTGTCCAAGTCATTTTGTAAAACTGTACTCAAGGAGATTAAGTCTTTACCTACAGTATGTATGGTAGTGTCGTCTGCAAAAAGTTCACAAGTGGAAGAAACATGGAGGGGAAGATCGTTAATGTATATAGAGAAAAGGATGGGCCCTAACACAGACCCTTGAGGAACACCATATTTTATGGGCAAGACAGACGACATTCTCGAGTCTTGATAAACAATTTGTCTCCTGTCATTAAGAAATGAGTTAATAAGTTTAAGTGCATCTGGACATATGCCATACATAGTCAGTTTCCTTATGAGTAGGTTGTGTTCAATACAGTCGAAAGCTTTTGCAAAGTCAACAAATACTGCACCCGTTAATAGGTCACTGTTAATATTATAATGCCACTGCTCTATTAAATTGCTAAGTGCTGTATGGCATGAATGATCTTTCCTAAACCCACTTTGGTTAGGATGAAATAATTCATATTTTGTAAAGTGTAACAAAAAATGTTGTTTTAGATGTTTTTCTAAAGGTTTAGACAACGTAGATAGTATTGAGATAGGTCTATAATTAGAAGGGTCATTAGGATCGCCGGATTTGAATATGGGTATTACTTTGGCATCTTTGAACATTTGAGGATAACACCCTTTTTCAATACAAAGATTGTAAATGTAAGCAAGATGTTCCGAGATCACAGGTGCAGAAATTTTCAAAATTTTGCTATCTAAATTGTCTAAACCACGAGAGCTTGTTTGCTTTAATAAACATAATTCCTTATACACATCATGCACACCAATAAACCTAAAGGTAAGTTTTGACTTAATAATTTTAGAACTACAAAATTTCTTTAAAAGGAGTAAATTATTTTCTTCACAGTGGTTAACATTCACAAGTTTTTCAGTTATAGTACAAAAATGATTATTGATATTTTCTGCTGACAGGCCTGTATCTGATGAAGTATTTGTTATGGATGGTTTACCAGCTAATTGGTTTATTGCTTTCCAGATAGACTTTGAATCTTTTTTTGATGAAATTAGTTCACTGAAATATTTCTTTTTTGCAATTCGTTTCATATATGTTATTTTATTTCGTTGTTCCTTAAACTTTTCATCTTTTCCTGTTAATTTTAGTAGTTTATCACGGATAATTATTGCTTCATTAATTTCATCAGTGAGCCATGGTGGTTTGTCTCTAGCTTTAACACGTTTTACTCTGAGAGGGGCGTGACTATCAAATATTGATGTAAAGATGCTATACCAAGTAGCGAGAGCTTTGTCTGGGTCAGTAAACTGATATACACATGAAAAATCTGCTTTGCATAGGTCAGACAAAAATCCTTCTTTATCAAAGTTTCTATAACTGCGAAAAGAAATACACTTGTGTTTACATCTAGGGATTTTGGCACCTTTTTTGGACCAGGTAAAACATACAGGATAGTGATCACTGATACCATAGACTGGTACAGATAATTCTACTATGTTAGACAGATTGGTGGTATATATATGATCAATTAATGTTTGAGAGCGCAGTGTTTTTCTTGTAGCAGTAGTTATCAATTGAGACAGATTATATACCTCAAACGTTTTTTTTCCAGTTTTTATGTTGTTTGAGTAAATCGATATTGAAATCACCAAGTAGAATGATTTCTGCTGAATAGTTAGAAACATCGTCCATCATCTGCTCAAATTGATCATACCAATTGATTCGTTCATTTGGGTTCCTATACAAAAATCCCATCAGTATTGGTTTAGTTCCTTTCAAGCGTATTTCTAACCATATGCATTCAATACCGTGTTTATCAAATAATGTTATATGTTTATAATTAACTGACTGATGGATATAAGTTATTATTCCTGTTTCTAACTTAGTTTTGGCATCTCGTCTAACAAAATTGTAGTCTGGAACTGATACTATATCGTCTGCTACATTAGATGATAATCGTGACTCTGCAAAACCGAATACATGAAAAGAATTGTTTGAATTTGACAAAATAGTTGGTAAATCTGAAACTTTGTTTAGCAGGTGGCAAACATTGAGAAAGCCTACTTTGAGTCCAAACTTAGTTAACCAGCCATTGGTGTTTGATTGATTTGCCATGATATAAGCAATTAAAGTAATAACAAGAAAGTAGAAACACTGTATACTTATCTTTATCTTTCTTATACTATTTTAGCCGATTAATATTACAAAACAAAAAAGAAAGAATACGATTTATAACAAATGTAATATGTCACCACAACACACACATCTATCAATATACACAAAATTGAAGATCAAAGTTTTAGAAAAAATACAATATTCAGAAAAAAGAAACAAAATAAATGCAAGCACGAATTTAAAGCCAAATAATCAAGAGGCAGCTGCCAAGCCAATCACCAGCTATAGTCAACAATCCAATATCAAATTTTACATCCACTTGTTCTGTCGAAAGAGAGAGAGAGTACTCTTTCCCAACCTTTTAATTCGATAACAAAATTCATTAAAGTCCCTAGTCCAAGTATAAGCTTGGCAATCACCATTCACTTGTTGACAGCTGTATTAGGCCTATGCTCATTTATTACAAGTAACATGAAAACGAATAGGAAAAAAGCATTTAAAAAATAGACAAATAAACCAACCATTCAGGTCATAATACAAAATTGCAATGTTGATCCTGTCAACAATATGCTTCTTAGCTGAGGTCTTGTCATTCATCCTGTGTGTTCATTCATCTAATAGAAGGGGGATTATCTGAATGTGCAAAATATTTATGAGACATAGGACACGCATATAGATACATATCTCTGCAAAAAAGTATGCATCTGGGGAACAAGGTCAAGTGTGAATGAGCCTTTACAGAAAGCATATAGTTAAATTTAAAAAGAAGAAGAGCAACAACTTACACTTTAGCACAAAGGCAAAATGTTAGGAAAAGCAAATGTTACCACTACCCAAGGATACAGAGGCTTGCACAATTGACAGGTGTGTCCGAATTTAGAAACATGACACTGTCTCTCATCACATGGGAGATAATCTGGTTACCTCCCAGTCACATGCTAGCAAGTTTATCATCACATTGCACAATACAAATATATGTTTTATACTGATTGTGCAAAATATTTATACGATATAGGACACGCATATAAATATATATATCTGTGCAAAAATTTCTACATCTGGGGAACAAGCTCAAGCATAAATGGGGCCTTCACAGAGAGAATATAATTAAATTAAAACAAAAACAAACAAAAACAACCCTACACTTAAATGCAAAATGTCTATGAAAAGCAAATTGTTACCACTACCCAAGGATACAGAGGCCTGCACAATTGACAGGTGTGTCCGAACCTAGAAACACTATGTTGCAACGGGTCTCTGATCATATGGGAGGTAATTTAATTACCTCCCAGTCACATGGTAGCAAATTTACAATCAAATTGCAAAAAACAAATATATGTTTATAATGCTTGCACATTCTAATCATATTGCAAAATACAAATAATATGTTTATAATGCACATACACTCACTCTGCTCATGCTTACTATCATCACACAGTTTATATTCAAATTATATCATCATTTGTGAGGCCAGGTTCATGAGTTGCTGAGCATACTGGCCAGCAGGACTGGGTGAAAACCATTTATGTGTATTCACATAAGAGTTAGGGTCAAAGCCAGCCGCACCAGGGTGAACTGAAAACTGTGGTTGTTTGGGGGCAAGTTCTCTTCCTGAAAAAACATATGGGGGAATGGGATAAGGAGGTGGGAACCGGGGGTAGGGAGTAGGTGGAGTGAAATATTGTGGGTAGGATGGAAGAGGGGGTGGTTGAGGGGGAGGTGCTGTGAGAGGGTAGGGAGGGTGCAGGTGTCTGTCAGTCTGTGACCTGTGGCTTTCAACACCTGCAGCCACACCCCCTCCACAGTCCTCCAAACCCTCCCATGGTCTGGATGCTGTTGCTTGATCCTGGAACCCATGATCCATCCCACCCCTAACCAGAGAAGGGATGTTCCTGGAGGGCAAAGGGGGGAAATCTGCTACAGATGACCTGGGTGGAACACCTGCATACCTGGTAGTTCCCATATACCTGGAGTCACCCCCAGGCCTATGCTGGAAAGTTCTCTTTACATCCCTCATGCCAAAGCCAGCAGGATGGCCACGAGGAGGAGCACCAGTTTGCTCTCTAAGAGAGTGCTTAGTGTTGCTGGGCTCAGTGACACGTGCATGTGACTGGGAAAGAACTTGCTTGAAGCTGACAGCTAAACGAGCTGTTCCTTTTGTACTGGGGTGAATGGCATCATTATACAAAGCCTGACGTGGTGCACCATTTGGGGTATTGAAAACTCTGATATGGTCAATCATATCAATCTGAAGGCTAGAACAGGCTTCTCGCAAGTTTTTATTAGAAGGTATAATGGAATTGTTGAGCTGGTGTCTTCCGCGAGCAGGGAGTATAGAGCTAAAGGTGACACAGGCTCTTGGAAAGCAATCTCTACACAGAGAGACTGCCTCCTTCCAAGTCTGCGTGGGGATAGGACCACTGGGACAGTCATTTATCCCTACATGCACAATGACTGTGCTGACTTGATCCTGTGGCACCATATCTCTGAGGGACTGAATGAGATTCGTGACAGTTAAACCTCTTACACAGACTTTAAACAGTGAGTCAATTTGCGTTTCTAAACGTCTAGGGTTGATAAACTTAATAACAGAGTCACCAATAAGAAGGGAGGAAGTTTCTGCCGGAATAACTATATTATTCAAGACGTGTTCAGGGTTTACTTTCATTTTTGCAGGAGACTGCTTAGTTTCCAGATGAGTTTGTCTTACTGGTTTTGAGACTATATGCTCCTCGTTTGCGGAACTGGAAACTTGTTCCTTAAGATCCTGGTCCTGTCTGAGAGATGAAAGTATCTCAAAACTGTTTTTGAGAGGAACATTTACCACATTTACCATATCTCCCTCAGTGCCTGCAGTTTGAGATGGTAAGTTTTCTTTTGTGGCCTCCTCAGTAATGTCATTAACAGACACAGAGTGGTCACTAGAGTCACCCTTTACTGCTGTGTGCACAACTGACAGAGGCGGTGAAAAACCACCAGAAGCTTGTTCCTCTGTGTCTTTGTCACGTATGGTTTTATCAATTAAATCTGTGGCTGGCATGCTGTACTGTGTGCCTACAGTTTTATTGGAGTCAGATTTTGACTTAAGTTGCCTTACTTGAGAATGAACTGTACCTAGAGTTGTTTTTAGACAGTGGTTTTCTTTCATGAGGCTGTTGATAGTAGCATCACATTTAGACAGGCTAGCTTGCAGACTTTCGACAGCAGTCAAAAGTGACTGGACCTTGAGGTCAATGTGGTGCTTGAGCTCATGTTTGATGGAACATTTGCAGTCTTCTAGTTTAGAGGAAAACCCCTCCTCTTGGTCAGTAAGTTTAGTAAACAAGAAATCCAGAGTTGTTTCAATGGAATGCAGTTTTTCGGTTATAGTTTTGTTGGCATGCTGAGAGGGACACAGAGTCCGTCTTCGATAACGTTTTGTTTGTTTTGCTAGTTTGGGTGTTGGTTTCACACTTTCAGTTCTGTGTGGTGTACACACACCATTGTCAGACATTGCACTAGGGCTCACAGTGAGCTCAAAGTCTTTGATACATTCATCACCATAATCTTGTTTAATGTTTGGGGTAATCAGGCTCACTTCACTTTTGTTAGCACAAGGGGTTAACAAAGAAGAGTCTATCATGTCCAGAAGAACATTATCACGGACAGATTCTTCTGCTGTGGTGGAAGATGAAGGGGGAGAGGGAGAAACAACTGCCATATGATCATTTAAGGGTGCAGTCAATGGTAAACTGCTCCCGTCATCAGATAGAAAGGTTAGAGGAAGTGTGAGTAAAGTTTGTTGAAGTGTGTGGGAATCACTATTTTCACAGAACATCAAAACAACATCTTTCAACACTTCACATTCATCTTTGTCCCATTTTGCACAGTCGATTCCCTGACACAGTAGGGTTCCTGTGCCTTGTCGTGCAAAATACAGGGACAGAGTCACAATTTTTACACCATTATTAAAAACTCGAAGGACTGACTTTGACAGCTGGGCTGGTACTTGATCCTGGATCCATAGTGGGAGAAACAGAGGATTTTCTTTACTGTCATAGTCAGTTTTTTCAATCAGAATAGTATCATTGTTAATAGATGCATAACGATAATACAAACAGTTTCTCCATATGAGCAGTTCTTTTTCTGAACAGGAAAACCTTTTCTGGAGGCAATCCAGGGTTGGTTGTAATTTGGCATCACAACTTGTTGGTGTTTTAGACATTGTCACTGTTTATAAGACACCTCTCTGACAGTTTGTTGCGTCAACGTCATTCTCCGGTGCGCCAGCCTCTTCGGACGTGGGACAGTCAAGGGAGCTAACAGGCAGCCATAACAGTGATACGCTTTACGGGGAGTTCACTGCCCGTCAGTGTTGTCAGGGTCATCAACACAGAACGAACATGCCAACATGAATGGGAGACAGGGGAGTTAATTCCCCATCATCACATACTGCAGCGTGTGCGCACAAGCTGTACACACACACACACACACTGCCACGTCACTCTCTCCACAGCACGTGCAAAAACAAACAGTTACTGGATTACACACGAAGGCCCAGTGAACAAATATCAATGTCAATTTTCCTTCATAATCTTATGTATGTAATTAAACATCAATTAAGAGTCCATACCTGCATTTTAAGCAAAAACAATTAACAGCATTGCTTTCACCACACATTCATTGACACACACATGAAATCTTGAAAAGATTGGTAAACATTAACACAGTGAAATATGTCAAAATTGGCACAGCTATGCAAAACACGTCAAGCATCAGTGAAAGCAAAAAAGAGAGAGGGGAGAGAGAGAGAGAGAGAGAGCCACAGAGAGAGAGAGAGACAGACAGACAGACAGATAGACAGACAGACAGACAGAAAAACAGAGTCAGAGAGAGACAGAGACAGAGATCGTGGGAATAAAGGTAGGCTAGCATAAAGTGAGGATTGATTCCTTTCTGTCTTCAGACTGATGGGGCTGTAAAGACTGTAAACAGCTGTAAATGTTGGAGAGTGTTAGAATCACTTCAGGTGATCTGAGCTACGTGAGGAGAGAGAGAGGGAGGGAGGGAGAGAGAGAGAGAGAGAGAGAGAGAGAGAGAGAGAGAGAGAGAGAGAGAGGATAGAGAGGAGAGAGGAGAGAGAGAGAGAGAGGGGAGAGAGAGAGAGAGAGAGAGAGAGGAGAGAGGAGAGAGAGAGAGAGGAGAGGGGGGAGAGAGGAGAGGGAGAGAGAGAGAGGAGAGAGAGAGGAGAGAGAGAGAGAGAGAGAGAGAGAGAGAGAGAGGAGAGAGAGGAGAGAGAAGAGAGGAGGAGGAGAGAGAGAGGAGAGAGGGGAGAGAGGAGAGAGAGAGAGAGGAGAGAGAGAGAGAAGAGAGAGGGAGAGAGAGGGAGAGAGAGGGAGAGAGAGGAGAGAGAAGGAGAGAGAGAGAGGAGAGAGAGGAGAGAGAGAGAGAGAGGAGAGAGAGGAGAGAGAGAGAGAGAAGAGAGTACAGAGAGAGAGAGAGAAGAGAGAGAAGAGAGAGAGAGAGAGAGACAGAGAGAGAGAGAGACAGAGAGAGAGAGAAGAGAGAGAGAGACAGAGAGAGAGAGAGAGAAGAGAGAGAGAGAGAGAGCAGAGAGAGAGAGAGAGAGAGAGAGAGAGAGAGAGAGAGAAAGAGAAAGAGAGAAGAACAAGAAGACGAGAGAGACAGAAGAGAGAACAAGAGAAAAAAAGATAAGTAAGAAAAACAAAAAAGATGAAGCATAAGAAAGACCAAGAAGAAGGAGAATAATAAGAAAAAGAAGTAGAAGACCAAGAAAAAGAAGAAAGAGGAAGAGGATGAGGAGGGGGAGGAAGAAGAAGAGAGGGGGGAGGATGATGAGAAGAAGAAGAAGAAGAAGAAGAAGAAGAAGAAGAAGAAGAAGAAGAAGAAGAAGAAGAAACAGAAGCCCCAAACTAACCGAAATACCGATAACACCTAAATTGCACCCACCACGAAGGGAGATAACACGGGAACTGCTCCTAGACAAAAACTGATAACGACTAAATTGGCTCCGCAGCAAAAATAAATGCCCGCTCGGTAAAGGGGCCTCCAGAATCTACGTCATAATGACGTCACCTCCGCTTCCGGCGAAGGAAGAAGAGTTGACAACTATGGCGGTTTGGTAGACGTCTAAGGTGTGTGTTTGCCAGCTCATAAAGCTGTAAACAGATAGCTGTTACCCGTTATCACCAATGTGATGCCTTGGCCTGCGTCAAAAAGGCTTTGGGCTAGGGAGTCGGTATTCCTTTTCGCTCCCTGACGCCCTCTTTCAAAACGGTTCGGCGCTGGGAGCTATGGCCTCTCTTACCGCCTTGTCCATCCATTCTTGTGTGTCAGTTCGAGAGCGATGCAGTTCATTAACTTTTATGGTTGCCTTTGTTCCCTCGCCGAGGCAAATTGCAGCAGCCCCTTAGGATAGGTATTGCTTGCCGGCCACTGTGCGGTGGGTGGTGTCCTTTGTGGTTTTTTTTTGTTCCAACTTGCTGAAGGCTATGGGAAATGCTTGATCTTTTTGATCTTTTGCTCTTTGGGGGTTCAAAGGGGTGCTGGTGGGAAGTAGGTTTTAAACTCTGAGAGAGAGAGAGAGAGAGAGAGGAGAGAGAGAGAGAGAGGGGAGAGAGAGAGAGAGAGAGAGAGAGAGAGGTTGTAGGGCAGGGGGTACAGGGGGAGGGGTCCCACTGCAAAAGTTTTAGGGGTCCCACTGCAAAAGTTTTATCGCATGGGCTTGATCTGATGTGTATGGGTTTCTGTATTGGTGGGAGTGTTAGCGTATTCGTAAGGTCATTGCACACTAGACAACAAGAAACAACTCTGTTTTCTATCGAAAGGTGGAATGGGTTTAACGTGTGCGCAAGATGTTCTTCGTGCGTTCGCACACGGGACCTCGGATTATAGTCTCATCCTGAAGGACTTTTGAGAGAATGGAGTCTGCACTGATGTTAACTCCAGGGGGAAAAATCCCCTTTGACGGGAATAGAACCCGGATCGTCAGATTGCAAGTGCAATGTTCTAACCATTAGGCTACCCCGTCCACGAGGCCCAGTAAGCGAATGCATGCAGAACATCTTGTATACACGTTAAATCCTGTTCTGCTTTTCGAAAGAGTAGGCCACTGTGTGCTGGTGGGAGCAGATTACAAAATTGACAAAGCTGCATGCACATGGTGACTGGATGTAATAAAGGACGTGAGTGTTTATTCCATTATCCTCGATATAAAAGAATAAATAAGTAAATGAATAAATAAATAAACAAATAAATAAACAAATAAAATAGATAACTTGTTTTGCTGTTTCTGTCCTGGCTCAGTGGTCAGAGCACGCACTTTCCCCAAGCTAAGGCTAAGCAGCATGGAGCGTGGTTACCTCACAGATAAGTGACTGTTTGTGCGCCTTGGCTTCAGTACAATCCCCCAGTTCACCCAGCTGTCAATGGGTACCTGCCTTCTTTAGGGACAGGGAAGGTAAAGCACTGAGGGAGAGGAGATGGGCGCCACTGCCCTCAATATGCTGGCCCCTAGAGAAGCTGAGGTCTCTAACACCTGACTCCCCAAATGACCACACAGGTTGTGTGACACCTTTACCTTTACCATCGGTTTGTGTCTGCAGTAGGTGGGCATTGCTTTAATCGTATCAGTCGGATTAGATTCACTTTCCATGCTAATCCTAATCCGGATCAGTAGTGAAGCGGGATAGTGTCCTTAAAGTGCCAAATGCTGTGACTTTTTGACTCTGTGTGTGTATGTGTGCGTGTGTGTGTGTATGTGTGTGTGTGTGTGTGTGTGTGTGTGTGTGTGTGTGTGTGTGTGTGTGTGCATGTGTGTGTGTGTGTGTGTGTGTGTGTGTGTGTGTGTGTGTGTGTGTGTGTGAATGAGAGAGATTGCATTGATTTATTTTGCTGAGGCAGTGTTTGGGGCATTAAGGATAGTTTGTCTTGCTCTAGAAATTGACCTGGATCTTTTCGTAGGAGTGTGTAGAACTCGGCAGACTTAGTGCAAGACCTGATGGCTTTATGTGGAACTCCTACTGTTGGTAAAGGTGATAGAGAGAGATGAAATGGGGGTGATGGTCTGATTCTGTCCTCTCTCTCTCTCTCACTCTCTGTCTCTCTCTCTCTCTCTCTCTCTCTCTTTCTCTCTCTCTCTCTCTCTCAGATGACATTTACAAAACTGCATACACACGGGGACTGGATTTAAAAAAGCACAAGAGTGCTTATTCCATTATCCTCGATATAAAAGATTAAATCTAATCAAATCTAATCTAATCTAATCTAATCTACTCTCTCTCTCTCTCTCTCTCTCTCTCTCTCTCTCTCTCTCTCTCTCTCTCTCTCTCTCTCTCTCTCTCTCTCTCTCTCTCTCTCTCTCTCTCTCTCGGGGGGGACGATAAAACATGGCGTCCAGGCGGCAGTGCATGTGAGGCGCGGCGTAAAACTGTGTGTGCCACAACGTCTTAAAGGAATGTTACGACCTGTTACTTGTACTACAATTTCATAAGATACACCACTGCATAAAACTACCTCAAAATGGTGGACTTGGTGATGTGGAGGGCGGCAATTGGGGTGTTTGCTGCAAAATGTCAGCGTGTGTCAGGCTTCTATAAAAAGATGTCAACAAACTCTGCACAGGTGAAAAAAAAACTGACACTGAGACACGTCTATCAACAGCTGATGTCGTGGTTGGCTATGTGTGCTGTGCCATGCTGATTTTTTTGATTAACTCTTTCATCAGAAATTTAGACACATTTGTGTCATTCGACTATGTTTGTCTTGAGTGGAATTGTATTCCAAAAGACACAACGTGGCAGGAGATGACAGATGCATGTGACAGTGTCAGTGGGCCAGCGGGTCAGTCTGGATTGTACGTGCACGTGCTCCTCGTGGCCTGTTGTGTGCAGCACGCTGCCTTGTCCCTACGCAAGTTGTTGCTAAGCGGGGACATAAAACCAACCCAGGGCCAAATACGGATGGACAGACGGAAGCAAAAGACAAAACGGATGCAGTACCGAATACACCAACTGATGTCAGCAATCTGATGAGCACAATAATGCAAAATATACAGCAGCAGTTTACAGAACAAACTAGCGTCATCAGAAGTGATTTAGGGAAATCAAAAACGAACTTCTGCAAGTAAAGCAACAGTGTGAAGAGATCAATCAAAGATGTGACAGACTGGAAAGAGATCAAAGAGAGTTGGCAGGGACAGTCACAGAAATGACAGAAGATATACATCAGCTGTTTGAGGAAAGAACGGAAGACAGAGAAGAGATGCAACAACTGAACGATACCATCAGGAGCATGAAGTCAGAGATTGAACAACTAAAATCAGACACGGACAGGCTGGAAGATTTCTCAAGAAGAGATAATTTACGCTTATTTGGCATACCACAACAAACTGCCAGAGAAACCCACGACTCCTGTGCTCAGTCCGTCATCGATGTGCTGAACAGTGTGGATGACCACAAGACCTGGACTGTAGACGATATAGCCCGAGCACACCGAACAGGGCAGGCACGAGATGGACAACCCAGGCCTATGATCGCCAAGTTCAGTAGATGGAGAGACAAGATGAACATTCTGACTGGCAAAGATCTGAGACAAAAACTGCAAGACGAAGGTGTCAGGGTGGCCAACGACCTGACCAGGGCACAGGCGCAGATGGTGGCTGCAGCACGCATGGAGGGGAAGAGGGCGTACTTCCACAGGGGGAAGATGGTGATTGGGCCCAGCCTTCCAGACCCCCGATCCTACGCAGAGGTGGTGGAGAGTGGGGGTGCACATCAGTCCTCCACGCTTGTCCCCTCCTCACAACGCAGTCAACACGGGGATTCCCCTTTCCTCACCGGTGGAGGGAGCGTGACGTCAGAGGGTGGCCCCATGCCTGGCAGCCGACAGAAGATGACGAGCGGCAGGCCCCCTTCTCCCTCCTCCTCTCGCTCTGGGCCACGGACAGCACGGGACCACTACAGGCGTGACGTCACCGAAGGCAGTACGGGTGGGCGTTTCCATGGCAACCACGGGGCGACTCCACGAGGTGAACGCCACAGCTCAGCGCCGGTTGGCGGGGATTCCCCCCGCTGTGACGTGGCGTGTCCTGCTGACGGTGAGGGGCGTGGGGGGCGTGCTGCACGTGACGGGCCTCTGTCCTACCAGCAGACGGGTATGCGGGATTTCCTGCGTAACCCTCCGCGCAAGTCGTCTGCTCGCGGCAAAGTAGCCAGTGACAACAAAAACTGTCGCAGGAGTCAGCGCCCTAGCAGCTTGAGAAAGAGCTAGGACAGGCCCGGCCATCCATGTCAATACACATTTTTGAATTATAATGTAGAAAACTTGTACAGTAAATTAAAAGATGTATCTTTTATAAACTATGTAAATAAGTTCGATTTTGTTTGCCTCACAGAAACTTTTCTTGACTCTAATTTCGATTACAGTGGTGTTTTTCTTGATTATCTAAAGTTCTATGTCCCTGCTCAAAAACTTTCACATCATGGAAGGAATTCTGGAGGAGTGCTTTTATTAGTGAGAAAAACTTTAGAAAAATATGTTGAAGAAATTAAAATAGAGTGTGACAACACTATTGCTATTAGAGTAGACAAAAGTATTTTCAATTTAGAAAAAGATGTTATTTTGATAGCGTGCTATGTCGTGCCAGAAGGTGGTCCTATTTACAATGAAAAACTAATTAAGGATGGTGTTGTATTATTAGAGGAAGCATTATTGCAGTATTTTCAAAAAAATGATTTTCATTTCATGATTTTAGGAGACTTGAATGCCAGGACAGGTCAAGAACAAGCCGACATTGAAGTCATGTCAAATTATATGGATGATGTTGAGTATGACAATATGAATGATGAACTTTGTGTGCGTGCTTCTAAAGATGACATGATAAACAATTTTGGCAGGTCTTTGTTAGATTTATGCTTTATGTTTGACATGGGGATTCTGAATGGTTGTTGCGAGGGAGATAGGGAAGGGGAGTATACATTTGTTTCTCCTAATGGCTGCAGTGTGATTGACTATTTTCTTGTTCCTAGTGAAATATTATCATGTTTTAATATGTGTATTGGAGAATGTGTTTATTCATGGCACCTCCCTGTTGAAACAACATGGAAAGTAAATAATGAATGCACCAGTATTGAAAGTAGAGAACAAGAGAGTGTAGAAAAAATCATATGGTCAGAAGATTTTGTAGAAATATATAAACAAGAGCTTAATAGTGCAGAATTTCAAGAAAGCATAGAAGTAGCTTCCCAACTATTGAACACAGATATAAATGATAGCTTAGATCAGTTTGTTAAAGCCTTATGTGAAGCTGCTGCATGCATGGTTAGAACAGTTAGTAAAGGTAGAAAAAAATGTAATGACTGGTTTGATGCTGAATGTGAAAGAAAGAAACAAGAAGTTAAGAGATTATTAAAAAGATTTCAACGTTGTAAAACAAATGAGGATAAAACAGAAAAAAGACAAATTTACACTAATGCTAGAAAAGAATACATCCATTTAAGAAAAACAAAAGAAAGAGATTTTAACAATAAGAGATTAGAGAAACTTGAAACTTCTTCTAAGGACTCCAAAACGTTTTGGTCTGTTATTAGATCGGTTAACCGTAAGTCACTAGTAAATAATGATATAACTATTCAACAGTGGTATGATCACTTTTTGAAGGTCTTTAATGACTTAAATTGTGCTGAAACACAAGAGAATGTGGATGTACTACAGGAAGATGAAATATTTGAACCATTGTTTAACAATGCTATATCTCATAATGAGATTTTTGATGCTATTAAACATTTAAAAACAGGAAAAAGTGCTGGTCCAGATAAAATAATTGGAGAAATGCTCAAGTTCACTAACTCCACAGTAATTACTTTTCTTGCTCAGCTATTTAACCATCTGTTTGAAACAGGTGCTTTCCCTTTAGAGTGGGCCAAATCCGTAATAATTCCAATTCATAAAAAAGGTGATATTAATAATCCTGACAACTATCGTGGAGTAGCTCTCACAAGTATATTAAGTAAACTTTACACTTACATTTTGAATAAAAGATTAACTGAATGGGCAGATAATGAAGAAAAATTAATTGAAGAGCAAGCGGGCTTTAGAGCAAAGTACAGCACTGTAGATCATATATTTACTTTATACTCTCTTGTTCAAAAACATTTGCTTTCCAGTAAAAAATTATACGTTGCCTTTGTGGACTTTAGAAAGGCCTTCGACTCTGTGAACAGAAATATATTATGGAATGTACTCCGAAAAATTGGTGTTAATGGTAAACTTTATTCCGCCCTTAGAGCTATTTATGATTCAGTTTTAGCATGTGTGCGTGCAGGGAACAAATATTCCGATTTTTTGAATGCCCCAAGGGAGTGAAGCAGGGTTGTATCTTAAGTCCACAAATGTTTTCATTTTTTTATAAATGAACTAGCTATTGAGCTATCTAAAAAAGGAAAGCACGGTATTCAAATGATTCCTGGAGCAATTGAGGTATTTTTACTACTTTTTGCTGATGATATTATTCTTTTGTCTGAGACTGTTATTGGTTTACAAAATCAGTTAAATATCTTAAAAGAGGAAGCAGATCGTTTTGATTTATCAGTAAATATGGATAAAACAAACATTATTGTTTTTAGAATGGGTGGACATTTATCAGTTCATGAAAAATGGTTTTATGGGAATGCTGAAGTCAAAATAGCCAATACTTATAAATATTTAGGGATGATATTTTCAACAAGGCTAAGTTTAAATTTTGCATGGGAAGAATCTTGTAGGAAGGGGAAAAAAGGTGTAATAGAAATTTTAAAAACACTACGAAAGCTTAGTACGATAGACTGTTCCCTTTTCTGGAAATTGTTTGACACACAAATTGAGCCTTTGCTTACATACGCTTCAGAAATATGGGGATTTAAGGTAAATACACAAATGGAAAAAGTTCACACATATGCCATGAAACGTTTTTTAAATGTACCAATACATTCATCTAATACTGTACTTTATGGAGAGACAGGAAGATATCCTTTATATATAAGAACTTTTGTGAAAGGTATTAAATATTGGTTAAAACTGTTGAAACTTCCACAAACACGTTTGTGCAGACAGTCGTATGAAATGTTGATTATACAGATGGAATTGGGTAAAGAGAACTGGGCTTATCAGGTTAAAAGAGTTTTGTCGGAACATGGCTTTGGGATTGTGTGGATGTCTCAGGAAGTAGGCAGTGAACGTCAGTTTCTTTCCGAATTTAAAGATAGGCTTATTTGCTCTTTTAAGCAAAACTGGCATTCAGATATGG
>CM060347.1:1026815-1036815 GCA_030674155.1 Stramonita haemastoma | reverse complement strand
CTTTGTCGTTAAGTGGATTCCAACGTTCAACTGCGTGAAACTGGTCGAAAAGTAACTTGACATTAGTTGGAAACTCTCACAGCGTTTTATAATAATAATAATAATAATAATAATAATAATAATAATAATAATAATAATGATGGTGATAATAATAATAATGATGGTAATAATAATAATAATAATAATAATAATAATAATAATAATAATGGTGATAATAATAATAATAATAATAATAATAATAATAATAATAATAATACATGGAACTCATATAGCGCTACATCTCGTAAAAACAAATCAAAGCGCTTGAAGCGTTTTCTATCAGTATTCATGGAAACACAACAACATCTTATTTGTGGTAATAACAAAAAAAATATTGCATCAATTAAAAACCAAACAATCTCAATGAAGACTACCAGCGTAAATCAAGTGCTCCTTAACTGTCCCAGAGAAAATTTGTTATTTTACCCGATTTACAAAGACAATAGGAATTATTGGCAGATTTTGCAATCTGTTATCAAGCTGTTTGCAATTCGTATGGTCAGAGCACTCGCTTTCCCCACCGTAAGGTTCAACAGCATCGAGCGTGGTTACCAAGAGAATGGGTGACCTTTTTGCACGCCATGGCTTCAGTACAATCCCCCAGTTCACCCAGCTGTCAATGGGCACGTGCCCTCTTTAGGGTCAGGGAAGGTAAAGAAGCGAGGGAGAGGAGATGGGCGCCGCCCTCAATATGCTGGCCCCCTAGAGAAGCTGATGTCTCTGATGCCTCGCTTCCCTACAAGTTATGAGACACCTTTACCATTACATTTTTTAAAAATCTCTTTTTCATTTTTACATTGGCAGCCCACTTTGCGAAGGTTGGATTTTTTTCTCATAGGAAATTTCCAGATCCAGGCTGAAGCTCTAGTCCCCATTGAGCCTGTCCACTTTAGGACCAAAACTACTTAACGACACAAGGAACGGCGCAGGTTGGTAAGAACAGAGATGGGGGGGAAGGGGAGGGGGGAAGAAAAGGGGAGAAGAGGGGGGGGGGGGGGGGGGCGGGGGGGAGAGGGAACAGATGACCAGACAGATCTGGGAACAGGAATCGGATGTTACAGAGGGAGGGAGGAGAAGGGGGAATGCTAGATTGTGCACGCGTGTGCACGCACACATATGCATGCGTGCACTTGCGCGCACGCGCGTACACACCAGACGCCAGACACAGACACACAGACACACAGGACAGACGAAGAAGGAGAGACAGAGAGGGAGAGGAAAGAAGAGAAAAGAGAGAGAGACGAGCAAGAGAGAGCACGCAGCACGCACGCACACACACACACACACACACACACACACACACACACACACACACACACACACACCACACACACACAACACGACAAGAGAGCAGAAGACACAGAGACGAACGACACACGACACGAAGAGAGAGCACAGGGCCACAACACACACAGCAAACCACACACACACACACAACACACCCCACACACACACACACACAACACACACACCACACACACCACACCACACACACACACACACACACACACACACACACCACACACACACACACACACAACACAACACACACACACACAACACACACACAACACACACACACGACACACAACACACACACACAACACCACACACACACACACTACACACATCACACACAACACACACACACACAACACACTACAGCACACAACAACACACACACACACACACCACAGCACAGAGTAGGCCGTGCATCAAACGTCACTGTTGACGTTTATGTCTTGGACACGGGGTTTGACTGCGACTAAGTGCATTGTTTGATATTGGAGGGGGAGGGAGGGGTAGGGGGGAGGGACACGACGTTTGAGGAGGGGGGGGCAGGGATAGAGATGGGTGTCAAGAGAAGTCACAGACCCTGGGGAAGGAGTGAGTGTGTGTGGGGGTGGGGGTGGAGGAAGTGGCTATGGAATTAAGAGGTGTCGAGCAGTGTGTGTGTGCGTCGTGCGTGGCGTTGCGTGCGTGGTGCGTGCGTGTGTCGTGGGCGTGCGTGTGTGCGTGTCGTGTGCGTGCGTGTGTCGTGTGTGTGTGTGTGTGTGTGTGTGTAGGGTGGGAGGGGGGGGAGAGTTGGGGGTGTCGGGTTTTTCAGCAACGGGTTTTAAGGCTAAGAAGAAACGTAGTAGAGTGGCAGTGTTTGGTGTTAAAGGGGGGTTGGGGGTGGGAGTGGGTTGGGTTGAATCTGAGTTAGGGTATGAAGGGGGGGAGGGGGCGCGCGCGCGCGCGCGCGCGCGCGCACGCGCGTGCGTGTGTGTGTGTGTGTGTGTGTATGTTGTGTGGGATAGAGGGGGAATAGATACAGATAGATAGATAGATAATGATAGATAGATAGATAGATAGATAGATAGATAGATAGATAGATAGATAGATAGTAGATAGAAGATAGATAGAGATGAGAGATAGAGGATAGAGAGAGAAGAGAGAGAGAGAGAGAGAGAGAGAGAGAGAGAGAGAGAGAGAGAGAGAGAGAGAGAGAGAGAGAGAAGAGAGAGAGAGAGAGAGAGAGAGAGAGATGAAGAAGAGAGAGAGAGAGAGAGAGAGAGAGAGACAGAAGACAGAAGAGAGAAGAAGAAGAGAGAAGAGAGAGAGGAAGAGAGAGAGAGAGAGAGAGAGAGAGAGAGAGGAGAGACAGACGAGAGAGAGAGAGAGAGAGACAGAAGACAGAGAAAACAGAGAGACAGCAGACAGGACAGACAGACAGTACACACAAATTATCAGAAGACGCCAATGTCCGAAACAGACTAGACATGCTGTTGGTGTGAGGTCACCTTCACGAAAACAAACATTACGACTAATGTCCGAAGATAGATTTCTGTTTTTTGAGTCATAATTCCCTAAGAACATACGACAAACATGGATAGATTTGTTGTTGATGTATGTGTTTTATATATCATATTATCATTAAAGATTATAAAATTATTATTATTTATTATTGTTGTTATTATTTATTATTATTATTATTACATTATCATCATTATCATTCATATTCTATATATCATACATCATCATCATCATCATCATCATCATCATCATCATCAAACATCATCATCATCATCATTTCATCATCATTATTATTATAATGATCATCACTTAAGCCAGGATATTGGAGGAGGGGTGCGGGGGGTGGGGGGGAGGGGTAAGCCATCACAGCAGCTAGATGTGGAGTGTAGCCGCTGTCTGTAGGAGAAGAGTCTGTCCATGCAATGCTGACCTGTATTTTCTGGCCTGCCTGCACCTCCATCTAGCCCTCCCCACCTGCCGGAAAGAGAAGCAAAGCAGAGAAACAGCACACCTTTCCACCTGGTTAATGTCGCCAAATCCTTGGGGTCATGAAACTCCACACCAGTGTGAGCACAAGGGGTGTAATTTTCAGAGATAACTCCCCCACACCCCGTTTCCATCGCCTCCCTAGCTACCCCAGTTACACACCCTCACTACACAACCTCCTCCCCCTCCCTCCTCACTTCCCTGCCATCCCCACCCCAACTAACCTTCCTGATCCTAGCCTTGGTCAGCCAAACTAAACATAAAAGACGATTAAAACAAAACAAAACAGCAATTTTCCCCCGTCTTGTTCAAAGATGGTTATTTCACATCGTAGGTGATTAAACAGCAAACAAACAAAGAAACAGACCCCCCCCCCCCCCTACCAAAATAAAAATAAAATAACACCAGGATATATCATGACAGTAAACGTAGAGTACAACCCTGTCAAGTAGTCTAAAAGCAAATGCACTTCCACAGCAGCATCATTACGTCACCCTCATTATCATTAATCATCATACAATAATACAAATTGCCTCTGATTAGGTGGCCCCCATTGCTCTGATCTAGTCCAGGAAAATTTTGCCAAAAATGGGCTCTGGCAAAAAGTAATAATTGCTTCAATTTTTTTCCACTTGTTTTATGTTTTGGTGGGTGTATTTGACCATCCCAAAGGGTTTTAGTAAAATTTTAGTAGGGGGATAAGGTTTAAATTCGTGTTTGAGAAGAGTAGGTGCAGTGCAGCTGAGCTGAAACGGTATTTCCCATTTGCGCTGCTTTGCAAGCTGTTCTGACTGTCCAGTCAGGAATTTGTACACTTAATTGAAGCAGGCTTGTATAAATTACATTTCTTAACTAAAACTTTATACTCTGACAACCCAATTTCTTTTTACTGGGGGGAAACTAATGTAATTGCACTTCGGGTTTGCAAATTTGAGAAAAGTTTACAGATAACATTACTGTAAGCAGAAAAAATTGAACATTGTGCAATCATTATGAGTGTAATAATCTTAAACATTCAAAAATGCATTCACATGATGCAAAGAACATGATGTTTGATACATGCTGGTGTGTTACAACTTATTTGCTTACCCCCCCCCCCCCCCCCCTAAAATTAGTGAGCCAAGCCTTCAAACAAAGTACAATTTTCAGTCAATACAAAACTACTGGCAACAGGCAATCACCTTAGTTATGTTTTTTCTTAGCTTTGTCAGCTTTGTATTCATTACCAAAAACTACTCTTTTCTTCTGGAATCATACGTCTCTGGCCTTTTCTAATTCTGTACCTACAATGAGGCAGTATTATACAGTGTTGAATCCAAACTTTGTCAATTCTTCACCAGCAGTTGAATGAAGCCCAGTCTGTTGGCTGGTTTTGCTAAAAAAAAGCTCTCCACCCCATCCCTACTCCCCCCACTAATTATCTCATCCATCCTCCCCCACCACTTCCCCCCTTCCTCCCCACTCGTGCACCCTTCCAATTATCCATCATCCCCCCCCCACCTTCCCACTCGTGCACCCTTCCCCACCCCTACCCCCCTCTGTCCACCCTTCTTCCCCTCCCTCCCCCCCCCCTCCTCCCACCCGTCCACCCTTCCTACCCTTCCCCCCCTCCCCCTCTGTCCACCCTTCCCTACCCCCCTCTGTCCACCCTTCCCTACCCCCCCCCTCTGTCCACCCTTCCCTCCACCCCCCCCCCTCTGTCCACCCTTCCCTACCCCCCCCTCTGTCCACCCTTCCCTACCCCCCTCTGTCCACCCTCTCCTCCACCCTTCCCTACCCCCCTCTGTCCACCCTTCCCTACCCCCCCTCTGTCCACCCTTCCCTACCTCCCCTCCCTCCTCCCGCCCCTATGCTACTCCCTGCAACAAACATAGGAAGATAGACAACACATCACTCCAAAGCTGGAGCATTAGAAGTTAGGGGCAGATCCCCCTTCAGATCTGCAATTCCTAACTCACAGCTTATCTTTTTGCCGTCACATTTTTACAACTTATCATGAAACCAAGAAGTTCAAATTCCAAAGGTGTCTTTTACTATAATGTTCACAAATTGAAAAACATCTATGTCTACAATCATTAACTTTCACCCTGTACTTCTTTCACACAGGTCAGCAGTAAGTCTACAATTTCATATGAAAACTATTGCTTCATTTCCATGGGATGAAAGATTTGATCTGGACTACAAAGCAAATGCAAACAATTAAAAGGGATACAACTCTTTAAAAGGATATGTAACCTATGAAGGGGAAGTAATATTGATATTAAGTAGCACATACACACTTTCTGAATGGTTTAGAACAATATTTATCAGAAATTGCTTAACACTGCATATTCAACTTTCATCTCATGGCAAAATGTTAACCAGTTATGTTAAACTTTTACTTTATGCTGATGATATTATTTTATTCTCCCCTACAAAGAAGGTTACAAGATGCTTTAGACATTTTGGATACGTACTGTTCTCATTAGAAACTTGTTGTGAATCTAGTGAAAACCAAAATCATGATACTGGGCCACAATAGATCTCGTAATAATTATATTATAATTATGTAAAATAGCAGAAAAGCCCTTGAAGTTCTTAATAGTTTTAAATATTTAGAAATCTACTTTAGTAGCAGTGATAGTTTTGCAAAATGCAGAAAAATGCTTATGATAAAGCTACTTATGTCATGTTTCATTGATAAAGACTGCATGTCAAAAAGAACTACTACACATAAAATTGTTGTATGTATTTTATTGTATTGATGTGAAATTATGGGCATATGAAAATGTAATGCATGAAAAATGCTTATGATAAAGCTGCTAAAGTCCTGTTTAGCTTGATAAGGACCGCACAGCAAATAAAACTACATACACATATGGCACATGATTTATTTGAAAAATTTGTTGTACGTGTTTTGTTGTGTGGATGGGAAATTTAGGGATATGAAAATATAGCAATAATTTCATAAGTTTCAGTTAAAGGTTTTCAAATATAGTTTTTTCTTTAACCATCTTGCATTGGGATTCTCTGAACACAAACTGCCCCTAGATTTTGTATTCCATCACGAAATCAGGTCAGGCACACATGCTTGCTAGCCTTTTCCTCCTTCTGAGTACATACCAGCAGCTACAATTACTTCCAGATTCTCAGCAGGGCTTCTACTTCTAGCTTGATAGAGCTTTGACATGTGGTAGCAATTACTGATGGTCACAGTGTGATGGAAATTTACTGTGTATAAATCCCAGCAAATCAGGATTCAGAGGGGGCAATTATATTCAATCCTGCTGGGGTTAGTGTCTGGAGAAACAGGCAGATATCCCTCGTCTAGTTTGGTCTCTGTTTGAATGGTGGTTTCCGGATGCAGCTGCTCCACTTCCAGTATGAAAAGCTGCCATCAAGTGTTTACCAGATGGTGAAAGATTTACTTGACAAATACTTGATTCAATCAGCATGGCTAGATATGATTAAAAAAAATCTAAGTACAAAGTGGATTTGACTTTGTGTGGGAGACAGGTATGTTCAAGTATTAATTTTCTTCAAGTATTTAAATGTTCACATATAAAAGTTAAAATTTCACATACCAAAGCCTTCTAAATAGAAAATTTTGTTAATGAATAGAGAAGTGAGCCGTGGGATAATAGAAGATGCCTTTATTATAGAAATTTTAAGATCAATTTTGGTAAGGAAAAATATATAACTTGTCTACCAGATATATATGTTTACGCTTTTATGAAATTTCGTTGTAGTTGTCACAAGCTTCCAATTGAGGATGAACAATACATTTCCATAATATACCACAGGAATAAAGAATGTATTCAAAATACAATATATCTGTTTTAGGGGATGAATTTTATTTTATGATGGATTGTCCCCACTTTATAAATTTACAACAAGATTTTAATCCTCAGCATTTTCTTCAACCCTTGTGCAGTTATGAATTTTGAAGGCTGATGAAATGTACATCTCAAAAAGTTCTCCTGTCTCTCAAAATTCATAAAATGTGCAGGTATTTCTTGAAAACTCATTTGTTGTCATTCATATGTGTATATTGTGTATTTTAAAGAAATTGATAGAGTTAAAAAAATGTTTTGAGGTTTTAATGCTACTTGTTTGTCATTTTGTGATGAACTCATTTTGTGGTGGCGCCATTGGAGGATGCAATTTCTGTCTTTTTTGCATAAACATACACTTTGTTTTGTTTGAACTAAGAGACATATGATTGTGTTCTGTCTATTCAATAAATTTAGTGATATCTGCCTGCATATCACTCACAAGATGGTTTGGACCACTGCTGTTACATTGAATTGATGTATCATCAACAAATATTTGACATAAACAATGAATATGCAGAGGTAGGTTGTTATTATTGGAGATAAAGAAAAGAAGTGGTCCTAGATTTAATCCCTGTGGTATTCCATATTTTAGGGTAATAAGGTGGATCTCCTAGATCCAGTTTCAACAAGCTGTTGATGATTACTGAGAAATGGGTGTAAAATCTTAATGCTTGGTTGGAAATCTTTTAGCATTTTAATTTCTGAATGAAAAGAGAAAGGTAAGTTATATGCAGATGAATGTTGCTCAACTGTTTTTAGAGTTCTTGACACATTTTTAGGGCAATATTACCTCCCCTTCAAAGGCTGTTATAAAGAGTGAGATTCTTTTTTATTGTTTGAAGTCGCTGAGAAATCCAGGGAAAAGTCTGTATGTAATGGAAATGAAGCATTAGTTTTTACGTAAAATTTTAGACTGTGCTGTTTAGCTATCTGAAACAAGGGTGTGGAGGACCAAATGTTTTAAAGTAAGCTTTTATTTTCAAATTTTGAAGAGATGTAGAAAAAGACACCTTTAAATTGTGGAATTGTTAGTCTAATATATACCTTTAAAAATTTTGGAGACAACAACTTAAGCTGTAAGTTAGGAAGTGCAGATCCTTAAGGAGGATCTGCCCTTAACTTGTAATGCTCCGAGCTCTGGAGTGATGTGTTGTCTATCTTCCCATGTTTGTGCCAGGGAGAAGCATATGGGAGGGGGAAAAAGAAAAGGGTCCCTCAAGGACAAGGAGGGGGGCGGAAGTTGGAGGGGGGAAAGGGGTGGAGGGGGGAAAGGGGGCAGGAGGGGGGGGAGGGGGGAGGAGGTAGAGGGGGGGGAGGAGGTAGAGGGGGGGGAGGAGGTAGAGGAGGGGGTGGGTGGGGAGTGGGTAGAGGGGTGGGGGGAGTGGGTAGAGGGTGGGGTGGGGGGAGTGGGTAGAGGGTGGGGTGGGGGAGGGTGGGGGAAGGGGGAGGGGAGGTGGGGTGGAGTAGAGAGGGGGAGGGGAGGGGGGAGGGCGAGGGGAGTAGGTAGAGGGGGGGTGGGGATGGGGAGGAGGGTGGAGTAGGTAGAGAGGGAAGGTTGGAGGGAAGGGAGGGGGAGGGGAGGGGTTGGAGTAGGTAGAGAGGGAAGGTTGGAGGGAAGGGAGGGGGAGGGGAGGGGGTGGAGTAGGTAGAGGGGTAGGTAGAGGGTGAGGGGAGGGGGATAGAGGGGGGAGGGAGGGGGGATAGTGAGGGGTGGGGAGGGGGTGGGAATGGGGGAGGTGGAGGGTGGGAGGGATTGGGTGGAGGATGGGATGGTGGAGGTGGGTAGAGGATAACAATAATTTCAAAAAATACGAAACAAAAAAAATCTTAGATTTCTCAGCCTGTTTTTCCCCTTTTACACAGAACGAACTTTTTTTTTCAGTAGGGGGCTTAGTAGGTAGTGTCCTGCATGTGTATGTTAGCTCAGAGCAGGCACCACTGAACACCACTAAAGTGACCCAGCAGAAGTGCAGGGCCCCTATGGCTGGTGGCCAGACAGCGGCCTGACATTGAAGGACTCCCTGTGGACTTGTGACACTGAGAATGTGATGTGACGAGGCTGAAGTGGAGAGAAGGAAATGAGCGGCGATGATGTAAGGGCTGTGACAGAGAGGTTACAGAAGATAAGGAGAACAGAAAAAGCTGTCAAAACTACATATCTCTTTTGGATTGGTGGTCTAGAGGTAACGTGCCTTGCCTAGAAAGCAAAAAGTCTGGGTCGGAGTGTGCGGTGGTTCGAATCCCGTTTGGGCCCAAAACTTTTCCCCTATCCATTAGATCATGATTGGTGGTCTGGGTGCTAGTCTTTCGGATGAGATGATAAAACGAGGTATCGTGTGTTACACATAATTATTTATCGCACGTAAAAGAACCCATGGCAACAAGAAGGTTATCCCTGGCAAAATTCTGTAGAAAAAAAGTCAGTCTGATAGGGAAACAAATACAGTTGCGGACAGGTAAAAAGAAAAAAAAAAGAGGTAGGCGATGCACTTGTGGCGATGCGCTCTCCCCGGGGAGAGCAGCCCGAGTTTCACGCAGAGAAATCTGCTGTGACATAAAGTGGTACAAATAAGATTAACCCCCCCCCCCCCCCGCTGCAATATCGTCTTTTCGTTCATTTTTCTGTATGTGTTTATGCTCTGAGGAGACAAACACTCTAGCAAGCATGCACATAATCCGACCTGGAACATCGTAAATTCCTCACTTTTGGACCACCAGGCGCCACGGATATTCAAACTCTCGACTCGCGACTTTAAAAACATTAGGGTAAGAAGTCTGTCGCCACGTGTGGCTGACAATCGTAACCCAAAACCCCTGTGCAGTTTAAAACAAACCCACCTTAATTTCT
Source organism: Stramonita haemastoma (assembly GCA_030674155.1). Lineage (NCBI taxonomy): Eukaryota > Metazoa > Mollusca > Gastropoda > Neogastropoda > Muricidae > Stramonita > Stramonita haemastoma. The sequence continues at coordinate 1,026,831 of CM060347.1, read as the reverse complement.
TGAGACTTTAATGACT
>CM060347.1:1014315-1024315 GCA_030674155.1 Stramonita haemastoma | reverse complement strand
TTTGGATGCAGAAGCGAAGATCTGTCTAAAGTGACATGGGAGTTAATCCGTATGTCGTCGCTAAGTTTTATTGTCCCTTTAATTCGAGCCCCAGAAAAGAGAGGAGAGGGCAGACGTGGGCTGACTGACTCAGCTGCAGCCGTGTGCTAAATAATACACCCGGATTAAATGCTAAGTGACGCCGGCTGGGGGGGTTAATATACCCCTTCCACCCAACACCCTATACCTAGCTTTGTCATGCCTCCTCTGTGTGTGTGCGCGTGTGTGTTGTGTGTGTGTGTGTGTGTGTGTGTGTGTGTTGTGTGTGTGTGGTCACATACGTTTAGATTTCTTTAAGTAAAACAACAACCCAACTTCTTTGTATATCTCTTGACCTCTCCTCTCTCTCTCTCTCTCTCTCTCTCTCTCTCTCCTCTCTCTCTCTTCTTTCTCTCTTCTCTCTCTCCTCTCTCTCTCTCCTCTCTCTCTCTCTCTCTCTCTGTGTCTTCTGTCTGCTGTGTATCATGTATCTTTTTCTGTCTGTTCGTCTGCCTGTATGTCTTCCTGTCTCTCTGTTTCTGTCTCTCTTTTCTACCCCCCCCTGTCCCCCCCCCCCCCATCCTCTCCCCGCCCGCTCATCCACCCCAAGCTGTTAACTAACGGGTCAGACAATGTGTCATGAGATTGGTTTCATGGAAGTGTGAGTGTGGTGTGTGTGTGTGTGTGTGTGTGTGTGTGTGTGTGTGTGTATGGAGAGAGAGAGAGAGAGAGAGAGAGAGAGAGAGAGAGAGAGAGAGAGAGAGAGAGAGAGAGAGAGAGAGAGAGATGTTCCTAAAATCTGTTACACAAGCCAACAATTAGTGGAGAGATAAGACGTCTGCGATTTCTCTATTATGAGGCCACAGGAGCACATTCCAGGTAAGGTATTTATTATTCGATAAACAGTTTTTATGTCTGTGACTTGCGTGTGGTATACAATGCCTTTTTAGAAGTGAGGTTTTTGTTGGTTTTTTTTTTTGGTTTTTTTGGTTTTTTTTTTGGGGGAGGTTAGCTCAGTGCTCAGAACATTCGCTGTTGTCCTTTAAGCTAAGAATGAACAGCGTTGAGCATTGTATGCCTCGCCTTGGGTGACCGTTTGCCGCTTTGGCTTTGGATAGTTCCCCAGTTCACCCAGACTTAAATGGATTACCTACCCTCTTTAGGTCAGGGAAGGTAAAGCAGCGATGGAGAGGAGATGGGCGCCGCCCTCAACATGCTGGCCCCTAGAGAAGCCTGAGGTCTATGATCCTCGCTCCCTTACAGCCACATTGGTTATGGGAAACACCTTTATTTGAACTTTTATTTCTGACTGATGTTTTCACTTCTTGTATCGTTTTGCTGTTTCTGTTTTCCATATCCACAACTTGTCCAGTTTATCCTGACATACTATGGTTATTTCATTAGTCCCACCTGTGTTGCTGAATCTTAGGGCTTTGTGCGTCTTCTTCAGGGTGGGTAGGTGTGCGGTTTCCCACTTTCATTACACAACATTTGGATTTTATGTAGTAGTAGGCCTCCGTAGTCGGTGTCGACTATGGAATTCGCGCCAGAAGGTCATTTGTTCAGCGACAACGCCGGCTGTGGCTGGTCAGTCCAATGCAGGAGTGGCAGTCTCTGTTGCATCTGATGCAGATGTGGCTTGTTGAGGTGGCTGGAGTACATGCCTTCCGCTTGGCTCTCTTTTCGTTTGCTGCGGTGTGGATCTTTTCTTCACCACACTTCAGCTGTTTGTGGAGAACACTGCGCCATTTGCTGCGGTCAGCCGCTACCTCCTCCCAGTTTCTGTGTTGATGTCCAAGGCTTTGATGTCACGCTTGCAGACGTCTTTGTAGCCAGTTGGGGACGGCCAATGCTTCTCTTGCCGGAGGCAAGTTCACCATAGAGGAGATCTTTAGGAATGCTCCATCCTCCATTAGCTAGCAGCTAATTTGGATTTATGACTGTGTTGGATAAAGAGTGGTTATAACTATTGTGAATACTTTCACACGCCCACATCTGCAGATTGTAGTATCGTTCAATTTTATGTACCTTCAGGAAGGCTTTCTTGGCATACAATTCTTGCAAGTATTGTACTTCACTGTTTTTAAAAAAAAAAGTGTATTTTCTTATACAACCTCTTGTTGCATGTTGTGCACACAGGACTTTGCTTTATCGTCTCATTCAAAAGACTAGCACCCAGAGCCCAGAGCTGGAAGGGAACAGTTTCGGCACAAACGGGATGGAACCCAACCTCTCTGCTTTCAAGGCAGGTGCGTTACCTCCAGACCACAGGTCTCCCGGTTTTTCCGAAGAGTGGAGGCAATACAAAGGCACACTTCTGGTCACAACTCTTTCTGCTGAGCACTGGGACTCGAACCTGCATTTCAGATAATTGCTTATGCTGTATTCATGTAGTGTTTGGTTCAAACAGTGGATTGAAGAGGGAAAGAAAACAAGCCATTCCTTACCTTAAGCACTGAAATAGTCATCATACAATCATGACCACGAAAAAAAAAAACCCTGTGAGTTAATGCTGCAATTAGTTCGGGTTAGTTAGTGTTAGGATCAGTTTACAGAAGCAGAGTGAGCTGACAGGATTAGGATTAGTTTACAGGGTTAGAATGAACTGACAGGATTAGGGTTAGGATTAGCTTAGAGAGGAGTTAGGGTCATCTGACTTGATTAGGGTTAACATTACAGGTTAGAGTCAAGCTTTCCTGGTTAGAACAAGTCAACAGGACTAGAGGGATCTGACAGGGTTATGATAAGGATAGGTTACTGAGCTAGAAGGAACAATCAGGGTCAGGATCAGGAAACAGGCTCACCAAGGATTTAAGTCTAGGATTAGCTTTCCAGGCTGTGGTGAGCTAAGAGGATAAGGATTAAGCTGGCTGACATAATCTGTTGAGGATGATCCAGGGTCAGGGGTAATGTACAAGGTTTGGGTTAAGTGGTAGGGCGAGGATTTGTTAATTAACGTGTTAGAGTCAAGCAGCTAACAATGTCAGTATTAGTTTACAGGGTAAAAGTGAAGTTAACAGGGTCAGGGTTGACCATCTGCCATGGCGCAGTGGTTAGTGCCTTAGGTTACGGGCTGTAAGGTCGTGGGTTTGAGTCCCCTTAAAGTTTGTGACTCCCACTGGCTCTTAACCAGAGTGAGTGTGCTGTGGCTCATTGGGAAGACTGGGACCACACAGTCGAGCTTCATCCAACTTAAAAAGGCGATCTTTGGGAGTACTGCTCAAATTACCTGACCAACACTGCAGGTGCTTGTATTTTTTGGACCTGGTGATGTTGCAATGTACAATGAGAGGAAGCGTACAGTACAGCCCCGTCAAGAAATCGCAAACCATATGCAGTCCATAGTAGCTTTACATCATCTTTATCACCACTGATCATCATGCAATGAAAACAAAATTATTCATTTATCGTCTTTGATTCGGCAGTCCCAGTGCTTTGGTCTCAGGGTAACCTTAGTTTGTGTTTCCCCCAAACGCTTCTGTGCCTGTGATGAGTTTGTGTCAAAGCCTTTGGGTTGGGGTTCACGGGAGAAGGTCGTTGGAGGGACGTTGTGGTAGTCACCACCCCAGAGGGTGTCTCACTCAGACTGACTCCGCTATCAAGATATTGTCGTCAGTAGGGGACGGGTTGACAGTGCTGCGCGAATGCTAGCTCAGAACAGGTACCACTGAACACTACAAAAGTGACCCAGCAGCAGTGCAGGACCCTTCTGGCTGGTGGCCCAGTAGCAACCTGACATGGATGGGCTCTATGTGAACCTCTGACCGTGTAGATGCAACACACACAAAATTAATGTGGCCCAATGTAAAAAATGTAATAAGTGTATGAGTGTTATAAAAAAAAAATCAGAGTATGGCTGGGGCAGAGAGATGGAAATGAGCGGCGTGGGAACAGCAGGACAGGAACGTCACAGAAGATGAGGCAGCAAAAAAATCAGGATTAGGATTAACGCAATAGGGTAAGGTTTAGTTAACAGGGTTATAGCTAGTTAACAGGGTCAGTTAGCGAGAGAGAGAGAGAGAGAGAGAGAGAGAGAGAGAGAGAGAGAGAGAGAGAGAGAGAGAGAGAGAGAGAGAGAGAGAGAGAGAGAGAGAGAGAGAGAGACATTACTTTTACACAGTTAGGATTAATTGACCAGATTAGGTTAGGGTAGGTAATATGATTTGCGCACTAGCGAGGGACAAGCTAACAGGACTGATTTAAAGTGAGTGAAATTCAGCTATCCTGCTGATTTAAGGTAGGTAGGGGCTATTCCTAATCCTGCTAGCCAATCCCAGCCCCTAATCCTAAATAATTCGTTTTTATATTTTCATGGACACTCTCCCTTGCACTGTGTGTCTTTGATTTTACATCAGTTCGCTGAAAGTCATATTAGACGACTCTCTCTCTCTTTTGCAATGTCGCTTTAGGTTTGTAACGCACGATTGTCAGAATGAAAGTAAGCTACAACATTGATGAAATAAAGGATGTGTACTAGTCTTTCAAACGAGACAGTGAATTCAGGTCGCATGTGCAAGCCTTTAGTGCATGTAAAAGAACCCATGGCACAGTTATTTCTGACAGAATTCTGTAGTGAAGGAAACGATAGATGCTGACAGGAAGTAAAAACAATGACCTTTCGAAAAGAAGCTGGAGTTAAGTCATTTTGATGAGATGATAAATTGAAATCTTATGTAAAAATTGCATTCAATGAGGGTTAAAGAATCTATAGCAACAGGAGGGTTACCATTTGCCAAATTCTTTGACAAAAGCCCAGTTTTATGAGTTACGAGAGAGAGAGAGAGAGAGAGAGAGAGGAGAGAGAGAGAGAGAGAGAGAGAGAGAGAGAGAGAGAGAGAGAGAGAGAGAGAGAGAGAGAGAGAGAAATCTCAGACAAGAGAGAAATGGAGAAACAATTTTTATTGCAAAGGCAGTGCAATTATGCAGGATTATTCAATACAATGCAATACAACACAGTACAATACAGTACAATACAATGCACTACAGCACAATATAGTATAATGTAGCAAGGTACAGTACAATGTAGTACAATATGGTAAAATGTAGTACAGTGTAGCACAATACAATACAGTACAACACAATACAATACAGTACAGTACAACACAGTACAAGACAATACAATGCACTACAATACAATACAATACAATACAATACAATACAACACAGTACAAGACAGTACAACACTATACAATACAATGCAATGCAGTACTTACAGTACAGTACACTAACTTCAATACAATTAAATACAGCGCAATAAACTACGATACAATAAAATGCAGGGCAATCTAGTATAATTTAGCTCAATACAGAACAGGAAAATGCAGGCCAATACAGGACAGGACAGGAAATTGCTGTACAACGCATACACTTGAACACAGGATATTTTTTTTCTGATGGGCATAGATAAAGAAAACAACAACAACAAAAAAGGAGGAAAGAAAGAAAGCAATACAAGAGAAAGAAGGAAGAAAGAAGCTAGCAAAAACGAAATAAAAAAAAAAAAGAAAAAAAAGAGAAAAAAGACACCCCCCCCCAAATAAAACGACAGTAAAAAAAACAACAGCATCTCCTCCCCCCCCCCCAAATAAACATAAAAAAAAACAAACCAAAAAAACCAACAAAAAAAAACAACCAAAAAAACCAAACCAAAAAAACCCCACAACACGTCCCTAAAAAATGAAATATAGGACAACGCAAAAAGAGAGAGGTAAAGAAAAACATGAAGGTTTTAGTAAAGACAAAAAAAACTCGGAAAGAAAAACTGAAAAAGAAGGAAACGGCCAAAAGCCATCTCCTAAGTTTGATTGTGATGATGATGCCAAGATAATTATGACGTCATGGACGCCGCCATGTTGAGAGGGAAAGACGAAAAATGTGCAGGTAGAGTATCTATGCCCCGTCCAATAGTCCAGTGGGCGGCCACAATATGACATCAAACCACATGAGGAAACTCCACTGTACCACAGCTGACAGACTGAAAACAGGAAACACGCAAAATGTCGTCATGTCCTTGCCTTAGGGCAGCGTCACGATGACGTCAAAGATGACGTCAAGGTGACGTCATAGTGACCATGAGCAAAATCACGCGCGAGCAGCTTTCCGCCTATAACTTTTTGTGTGTGTGTAGATAGACATAAAAAAGGACATAATTATTATATAGGACAATTGATATCAAATATCAAGCCTAAAATTAATAATATTTCTCTGAACAAAGGGACACAATTCTACCCTTCTACCCCTCACCTTGTTCCCCTTTAGTTTGTTTTGATCTTTTCCTTCTCTTTCTAAACGAAGTAAAGATGTATCATGACGTCACCGTTGTCCTTCTCGAATTTTTTTTCAAGTCAGTTTCCCGTTCCCCCTCCTCCAAGCTACATGAAGATTGTTTTTGAACTGAAGGAAAATGAACGCGTGGCACATCGAATAATAGTTTCTTTTGTTGTTGCGTGTGTGTGTGTCAAGTCAAAGTCAAATTTTATTTACAGATGGTACATTGAATAAGCAAAACAATTGCTTTTTTTCATCAAGCCATCTACAAAGAAAAGTATGTAAGAAAACGAAAAAGAAAAATATCAACAATAATGACAACGACAATGATAACAGCAATAAAGAGGACTAAATGATAATCTCAGAAACTAGCCACTACCACATCTTAAGCAATTTTAGCATATCAATATTTAAATTTCAATATTCAAAATGCATACATACTAATAAACACTTGTTATCGACCAATCACCACCCATGCCTGCTATTATTTGTGTGTGTGTTGTGTGTGTGTGTGTGTGTGTGTGTGTGTGTGTGTGTGTGTGTGTGTGTGTGTGTGGTGTGTGTTTTGTGCCGCGCGCGGGTGTGTGTGTGTGGTGTGAAGTCAAGTCAAGTCAAGTCAAGTCAAGTCAAGTCAAAATGATCTTTATTGAGGGTAAAAGACTAAGTTTACACAACTTTTTTTCAACCTGCCCTCACAAAAAAGAATCATGTAAATTGTGTGTGTGTGTGTGTGTGTGTGTGTGTGTGTGTGTGTGTGTGTGTGTGTGTGTGTGTGTGTTTTATTAAATTGGGGGGGGGGGGGGTGGGGGGGAGGGGATGGGGAGGGGGCTGGGTTTTTTTGTTGGTCGGTTTGTTTTCGTTTTCTTTTGGGTTGTTTTTGGTTCTGTTAACTGCTTTATTATTTTCTCTTTTTTTTTGGGGGGGGGGGGGGGTAGGTAGCGAGGGGGTTGGGTTTTTTTTGTTGTTGTTGTGGTTTTATGTGTGGTGGTTTTGGTTTTTCATTGTTTTCGTTTCTGTTTTTCTGGGTTTTTTTCTATGGGGGTGGAGAGGGGGGAGAGAAGGGGAGCATAAGCCACCCGAAAAGTACTGAGAACACTACAATGATACACATTTTTCACAAAGCTAATAACTTGATATATGTACATATTTTTTTTCTTCTGTATTTTTTTGTTGTCTCCTGGAAAGTGGTCAAAATAATAGAAATATTAAACTAAACTGTCTCAAAAAATTCCATCATGATGACGACACTAATCATGAAGCAATGGAGAAGTGAATTGTCTCCCTTTAATCGGTAAAACAGATTAATTCCCTCCCTTTAAAAAAAAAAAGTTTTAGAGGGTTTTGTTTTGTTGTTGTTTGTTAAGAAAGTTTTTGTTTCGGCTTTTTAGTTTCTTTTATTTACGAGTTTTGTTGCTTTTTCCGGTTCGTTTTCTGTTATTTCATATTTCATAACATTTCAAATCTCTCTCTCTAAAAAAAACAAAACAGCACCCCCAAAAAAAACCCAAAAAGAAACCCCAACAAAAAACAAAACCGGAGAGACACTCTTACATAAAACAACTAGAAATTATCAAAGAAATGTAACCCACTCCTTAAGAAGTCACTAATTTTTTTTTAACTAGTACTCTCTTTCAATCTCAGGGGGCAAAATTTGAACGGGGAACAATCTCAGTAACTGTACACCTGTCAGACCCCAAAAAGCGCAATGTGCCGCCGGCGGCGAGGGCGCGGGAGAGAGAGAGAGAGAGAGAGAGAGAGGTGCCGTAGAGAGAGAGAGAGGAGCAGAGGGGGGTAAGGGGGGGGGGGGGGTATGACAAGGTGTGAGAGACGGTAAGGTGTGGAGCTTAGGAAGCAAGTCATACTACAAGTGTGTGCGCTCTCCGCTGCTTGTTCCTCAGCTCTCGCTTAGAGTTCTCTGTGCAGTTACGAAGGAGGAGGACTTTGAGGAGTTTAAGAAAGAAAAAAAAAAGAGGGAAAAAAAAAGAGAAAAGAACAAAAACGGGAAGGAAGGAAAGAAAGAACAAAAAGAAAAACAGCGTTTTTTTTTCTTTTTCTTTCTGTTTTTCTTACTGTTGAAGTGCTGTGCTTCTCCTTCTCTTCTTCTTCTTCTTCTCCCATTCTTTCTCTCTTTCTCTCTTTCTCTCTCTCTCTCCCCCCCCCCCCAGACTGTGGCTGGAGGGAAGGAGGGAGCCCTAGTAGTGTGTAACTGGATCTTCAGGGATTGTTTTTCCGCTGCGAGACATGATCTTCATGTGGGGGGTAGTCGTCAAGTGGAGTTGGGTTGTGAAGAAGAAAAGTGGTGCGTGTGGATAGAAGGAGAGAGAGAGAGAGAGAAGAAGGGAGAGAGGGAGAGGGAGAGAATAAAGGAGAGAGAGGGACCCAGTGGTCTAGCCAGAGGGCGGTTTTTTTCATTGGCTGAAAGGCCTGCAGACCCCCCTCCTTGGAAGTGACCCTGTGATTGGCTGCAGTGCAGAAAGTGAGTGACAGGTTGTCGATTTCACTTCACACTACTGACCACTGCCAATCGTCCTCAGTGTCACACTGTCTGTCTGCAACAACGGTGTGCTTCTGTCAGTCAACAAGCCCTGTTAGTGGATTTCTGTGCCAGCTGTGTGCTGTGTGTGTGTGTGGGGAAAGTTTTCCTTTCCCTGCTTCCACAGTTGTATTGGGAATATTGTGTGTGTGTGTTTTTGGAGTTGTGTGTTCTGAGGTTTCACAGTCTGTTTTTTTTTTTTTCTTCTTCTTCACAAGTTTGTGTGTGTGTGGGGGTGAAAAGTTTTGTGACTTAAAAAAAAAAGCTTGGATTGAAATAAACGGTTTTTACTGTTTTTGTAGCAAAACTAAACCAAAAGAAACCAACACAAAAAAAACAACCAAACTCAAAACACACAATAAACACCTACTGATTTCAAGAAAAAAAAAGTGACCGGAACCAAATCACAAGGAAAAGAAAAATCTTGAATGAAAACAGCATCAACTCTGGCTGGAATGTCAGTCGGAAAACCGAAAAGGACATGGAAAAATGTGACAGTTAATCTTATCTGCATTTAACATTTTTGACCCATAAAATCTGGGTTGGATGGAATTGCACCACCATCATGACTTGAAAAAAAAAAGGACAGTTTTGGTGGCTGCTTTGCTGACAGTTAAGAAGTGAAACACACAAGTGGTCAGTCAACGCTTTCCAACACATCCTGTTCTGAGTTACCAATGTCCGCAACAGTTTTGAAAGCAGTATGGTACATCAGTGAATAAGTGTGTCTGTGTTTCCTCTTCAGTCTGGATATTAAGTCAGTAATTTGATAGTGTTGGAGAGAGTTCTGCAAGAAAAAAAAGAGAGGAAAATACACCCAGATATTACAGGTAAGGGACATGATGATAGGATAATAAATGAAAGTTTAAAAGCTAAAAAAAAAAACACAACAAAAAACCTCACAACAAATTAAAAAATATAATTATTCACACTAATCAAGAAGCTAGCAGGGTCTAGAGAAAGAAGATTTTAGAAAAAGAAAGAAAGAAATAAATGAAAAGAAAGAAAGGGGGAAGGAAGGAAGGAAAAAGAAAGGAGAAGAAAGAGAAAGAAAGTAAGTAAAAAAAGAACAACAGACAAAATGAAAAAAAAAGCAAACTTACAGACACACACAAAAATTTTTAAAAAACAAAACACTTTGAAAAGTATGATGTTACAATTTCAAAACGTTTTATGTGATCA
>CM060347.1:971815-974315 GCA_030674155.1 Stramonita haemastoma | reverse complement strand
AACCAAGCAGGCTACCCCTGTTCCTCGTGTTCAACAGTAGTGACAGTTTCAGTCTTGTCTAATGAGAGCTGATAGACATCAAGTTTTTTTTTTAAATAATGGGTAGGCGCTGCACTTGTGGCGACGCGCTCTCCCCGGGGAGAGCAGCCCGAATTTCACGCAGAGAAATCTGCTGTGACATAAAGTGGTATAAATAAAATAAAATAAAATAAAATAAAATAAAAAAACTGTAAAAGTGGATGTAAAAAGGGTATCTTTGACAACAAACATTAGTTTTCAAATCTATCCCTCCAAAAATTTTCTGGACAGAGACATTTAAAAAAAAGAAAAGAAAAAAAAACAAAACACACAAAAAATATATGATAGAAAAACTAGACAATGAAAAGTAACCAGAAGGCACAAAAGGATGGATTTTAGCTTCATACAACATTGTCCACGTGTGAGAAATCCCTGGTTCCAATCTTTGCTCTTCTCTTCTCTCTCTCTCTCCTCTCTGCCCAATCCTTTTCCGGTGGCTCCTCTCGTTCTTTCTCTGTTTGTTGTATCGCTCCTGTGCTGTCACTCTGCAGGAGGTCTGCCTGCTGGCCTCAGCCCACACGCTCTCCATTTTTAGAGCAGCTTTTTGTACGGGATGCATGCTGGGTATATATCCGTGTTTCCGTATCCCACTGAACGCAGCCATTACTTCTTTTTCTTTTATATCGAGGATAATGAATAGCATTCATGTGCTTTTTTTCATCCAGTCCCCGTTTGTATGCAGTTTTGTAAATTTTGTCATCTGTTCCTACCGGCACACAATGGCCTACTCTTACAAAAAGGGGAACAGGTTTAACGTGTGTGCAAGATGTTCAGCGTGCGTTCGGACACGGGGGCTCGGTTTACAGTCATCATCCCAAAGACTTTGGGGAGAGTGGAGTCAGCACTGATGTTAACTCCAGGGAAAAAATCCCCTCCAACGGGAATCGAACTCGGGTCGTCAAATTGCGAGCGCAATGTTCTGACCACTAGGCTATCCCGTCTCCCAGGATCTTTAACGTGCATATTCAATCTTCTGCATACGAAGGTATGTACACGATGGGAATAATAGCACTGGCAGGTCTGACATGACAGACAGACAAAGACAGACAGACAGACAGACCATAGACAGAGACAGAGAGATACAACACAAAAAAGCATACACAATAACCCCCACCCCAAAAGCAACAAGAAACTTTTTAAAAATCCTCACCATAAAACAGACAAGGTACAAAATGACAGCAGCAAACAAACAAGCATAATACAACCAAGAACCCCCCACCCAAATATATTTGTGTGTGTGTGTGTGTGTGTGTGTGTGTGTGTGTGTGTGTGTGTGTGTGTGTGTGTGTGTGTGTGTGTGTGTGTGTGTGTGTGTGTGTGTGTGTGTGTGTGTGTTGAATCAATCAATCAATTAAATTTTTATTTCCAGATTGTACATTGAGTAAGCATCGATTTGCTTTTTTTCCATTAAGCCATCTATCTAAAGAAAAGAAAAAAAACAAAACAACAACAAAAATCAAATCAAAAAAAACAAAACAAAAAAATTATTGGTGTGTATGTGTGTGATGTGCTGTGTGTGGTGTGTGTGTGTGTGTGTGTGTGTGTGTGTGTGTGTGTGTGTGTGTGTGTGTGTGTGTGTGTGTGTGTGTGTGTGTGTGTGTGTGTGTGTGTGTGTGTGTGTGTGTGTGCGCACGTTTGCTTGCACCTCTGCCTATGTCCTGTCTGTCTGTCTGTCTGTCTGTGCTCTGTCTCTCGTCTCTCCTGTCCTCTGTCTCTGTCTCTCTGTCTGTCTGTCTGTCTGTCTGTCTGTCTGTCTCTTCTCTCTCTCTCTCTCTCTCTCTCTCTCTCTCTCTCTCTCTCTCTCTCTCTCTCTCTCTCTCTCTCTTCTCTCTCTCAAAATATTCCTTTCAGCGATACGGGCATGATAATGATAAATAATGATGTGCGATTGTATATGTATCCACTTCTCGCTTCTAGACTATAAGTACTGTTGTTGCTTACCATTGTTGTGTTAGTACAGTACAAAGCTCATTACTACTTTTGTGTTCACAAGCATTCAACAATGATGTCATGTCCTCTTTTTATTATTTTTTTTATTCCCACCCACACGTGTCCTAATCCTCTCTCTCCCCCCCCCCACTTCCCCTCTACCCACCCAGGTCTCTTCCTTCTCTTCCCCCCCCCTCCCCCCCTCCCACACACACTTGTTTGCCAGCTTACTGTGCTCTCATTACTAGTTGATGGACAGGGAAAGTGACATACTTTTGTTTCTCTTCTCTGTTGCTTGGAGAACACGTGTTAGCGTTGGAGAGAGATGTGTGTGTGTGTGTGTGTGTGGGGGGGGGGGGTGTGTGTGTGTGTGTGTGTGTGTGTGTGTTGTGTGTGTGTGTGTGTGGTGGGGTTGTTGTGTGTAGTGTGTGTGTGTAGGTGTGTATGGTGTGTGTGTGTGTGTGTGTGGTGTGTGTGTATGTAGTGTGTGTAT
>CM060347.1:961815-966815 GCA_030674155.1 Stramonita haemastoma | reverse complement strand
TCCAGAACATCAACCTGGCACTCACCACATGGTCTGATTCATAATCAAATTGATTACATTCTGTCACCCCAAAGATTCAAATCCAGCATAAACAAGGCAAACACAAGAACATTCCCAGGAGCTGACATTGGCAGTGACCACGACCTTGTACTTACCACCATCAGGCTGAAACTGAAAGCAAAACAACAGCCAAAAAGCCCACGCATAAGATTCGACCTGGAAAAACTCAAAGACCCAACAGTGGTTGAGATCTTCCAAGCCAACATTGGAGGAAAGTTCGCCGCACTCACAGCCATCAACAATGATGTGGACACATTGGCCAACAACATCAAAGAAGTGCTAACGACAGCAGCAGAAGAAACATTAGGAAGAAGCAGAACAAAGAAACAACCCTGGGTGACAAATGAGGTTCTTGACCTCTGCGACAAAAGAAGAGAACTTAAAAAACAAAAGTTCACAAGTCAAGAAGCTTACAAGAAGTACATGGATAGCCACAGAGAAGTGAGGAAAAAGATGAGAGAAGCCAAAGAAGCGTGGATAGAACAATGCAACAACCATCGAAGCTGGAATGACCAAGGGAAACAGCAAAACAGCTTACGACACTTTGAAAGCACTACCGAAAACCACACAGCCTAAAGCCTCTGTTATTGAAGACAAAGAAGGAAATCTTTTAACGGAAAACAATGCCATCCTCCAACGCTGGACAGAATACTGTGAGGGATTGTACAACTACCCACTGCGCCCAGATACCAACATAGTTTCTGACAAACCCCCTGAATACCAAGATAAAGACCCACCAATACTAAGGTGTGAAGTAGATGCAGCTATTAAACAATTGAAGAAGGGGAAGTCCCCTGGAATCGATAACATCCCAGCTGAACTCATAAAAAATGGAGGGAATGAAACAGCAAGGCGATTCACAGAACTTTGTCAGAAGATCCACGACACCAAAGAATGGCCAAAAGAATGGACACAGTCTCTTGTAATACCCCTGCCAAAGAAAGGAAACCTCAAGCAATGCCAGAACTACAGAACCATCAGTCTCATAAGTCATCCTAGCAAGATCATGCTGCAGGTAGTCCTGAACAGACTGAAAAACCAAGCGGAAAAACTCCTGGCAGAAGAACAAGCGGGCTTTAGACCAAAACGCAGCACAATGGAACAAATTTTCAATCTGAGAATTCTGATAGAGAAGCATCTCCAACACCAAAAAGACTTGTACCACAATTTCATAGACTTCAAAAAGGCCTTTGACAGGGTATGGCATGACGGCCTCTGGCAAGTACTCAGGCACTTCAACATTGACAGCTGCCTAATTGAAGTCATCAAAGCTCTGTACGAGAACGCAAAAAGTGCAGTTTTCATGAACAATCACGTGGGCGAGTTCTTCAAGACCACGGTTGGGGTTCGCCAGGGCTGCCTTCTCTCACCTGTACTCTTCAACCTCTTCCTCGAAAACATCATGACAGAGACACTGCAAAACCACCACACTTCCATCTCCATTGGTGGAAGACCCCTTTGCAACCTCAGATTTGCAGATGACATTGACCTCATGGGCAGCAGCAAACAAGAACTGCAAATCCTCACAGACAATTTAACAGATCGAGCGAGCGCATACGGCATGGAGGTCAGTACAGAGAAATCAAAGATCATGGTCAACAGCGCGAGAAATGACATCACGGAAATAAAGATGAATGGAGAAATACTAGAAGAGGTGAGCCAATTCAAATACTTAGGCTCCATCCTAACAAAAGATGGCACATCAAACAATGAAGTGAAAGCTCGCATTGCAACAGCAACATCTGCTCTAGTCAGACTCGAGAGGATCATCAGAAGCAACAACATCAGCTTCTGCACCAAATACCACCTTTACAAATCCCTCGTGATATCTATCCTCCTATATGGCTGTGAATCATGGACTCTGACAGCAGAGTTAGAGAGGAGAATCCAAGCATTCGAGAACAAGTGCCACAGAAGACTCCTCAAAATATCATACAAAGAACACAAGACCAATAACTATGTGAAAGAAGAAATCAAAAAGCGTGTGGGCCCCCAAGAGCCTTTGCTCTCCACCATAAAGAGGAGAAAGGTGATGTGGTTTGGTCACACCACAAGACACAACACCCTAGCAAAAACCATCCTGCAAGGAACAGTCGAGGGCAAGAGAAGAGGAGGCCGCCAAAAGAAATCATGGGTTGACAACATCAAAGACTGGACCGCCCAACCCCTGCAACACCTCCACTAGCCACACAGGATCGTGAAGCATCGAAAAAGATCTCTGTTGCGTCTTCTCTCATGTCCCCCCTACGTCCTTTGGGACATGGGACTGAGTGAGTGAGAGAGTGAGTGATAACAAAATCTTTAATGTATAGTTCTTTAGGAAATTTGTTACAGTTTTAAGTCATACTAGCAATTGTTATGTATTTACTTGTTATCGCTGTTTAGCCCAAATCTGTGTACTGTATACATTATTAAGAAAAAGACACCCATTTTACTGCACACATCCATCAACATACTAGACCCTCCCCTTCCCTTCCCATCGTCTAATATCACTTTGAGTGAACAGACGTAAAATCGAAGCAACAACAACAACACACACAGGGAGACGGGATAGCCTAGTGGTCAGAACATTGCACTGGCAATTTGACGACCCGAGTTCGATTCCCGTTGGAGGGGATTTTTTCCCCTGGAGTTAACATCAGTGCTGACTTCACTCTCCCCAAAAGTCTTTCGGATGAGACTATAAACCGAGGCCCCGTGTGCGAGCTCACGCAGAACATCTTGCGCACACGTTAAATCCTGTTCCGCTTTTCGTAAGAGTAGGCCATCGTGTGCCGGTGGGAACAGATGACATTTACAAAACTGCATACACACGG
This sequence comes from Stramonita haemastoma, assembly GCA_030674155.1. Taxonomy (NCBI): domain Eukaryota; kingdom Metazoa; phylum Mollusca; class Gastropoda; order Neogastropoda; family Muricidae; genus Stramonita; species Stramonita haemastoma. The sequence continues at coordinate 963,939 of CM060347.1, read as the reverse complement.
GGACTGGATGTAAAAAAGCACAAGAATGCTTATTCCATTATCCTGGATATGAAAGAATAAAATAACAAATAAACCAAAGACACACACACACACACACACACACACACACACACACACACACACACACACACACACACACACATCCATCAGAAGGTATATAGAGTTCTCCATACCACCCAACAATTCCAGCTCTTACTCCCTCCCCCCCCCCCCCCCCGCCCAACACACACATCTACTTAAGTCTCATTTTCCCATTACCTTTACTTTTTTCCCACTGCCCTTAAGGCCTGCCCCTAGGCTATTTTCTCTTTCTTACAAGATTCAAAAGGAAACTCCCTTCTCTCTCTCTCTCTGTCTTTCTCTCTCTGTCTCTCTCTCTGTCTCTGTCTCTCTCTCTCTCTCTCTCTCTCTCTCTCTCTCTCTCCTCTCTCCTCTCTCCCCTTCTCTTCTTCTTCTCCTCTCTCTCTCTCTCTGTTCGTCTGTCTCTTTCTCTGTCCCCCCTCTCTTCTCTGTCCTTCTTGTCTCTCTGTTTGTCTCTTCTCTGCTCGTCTCTCTCTTGTGTCTCGTGTCTGTGTCTCTCTTCTCTGTGTGCTCTCTCTCTGTCTCCTCTCTTCTCTGCATCTCTGTCTCCGTCTGTCTGTCTCTCTTTCTCTCTCTGTCTCAGTCTGTGTCTCTCTCATCCCCCTCCCCCTCCTCCTCTCCTCCTCCTCTCTCTCCTCCCCCTCCCCTCCCTCCCTCTCACTCATCTCCTCTCTCCCCTCCCTTCTCTCCCTTCTCTCCTCCACTCCCTACTCACCCCCCCCCATCCACCCTCATCCACCCCCCATCCCTCCCATCTCCCTTAGTGCCCAAGGGCCCCTAAGCATCCCTGGCTTTGATGTGCCTCTTGTAGTGGCCCAAAGTCAACATGACTTTCTGCCTGCCCCTCATACCAAACACTGCACAACAAAGGACAGGGAAAGTTAGAACCGGGTGGTGAGTGTGCAAAGCCAGAATTGTTGTCGCTGCTGTCATTCAGAGGGGCCCCTATGTGTGTGTGTGTGGGGGGTGGGTGGGGGTGGGGAGGTTGGGGGGGAGGGGTTGTCTTTTTGTGTGTGTGTGTGTGGGGGGGGGGGGGGCGGGGCGGAGGAGGAGTGTGTATGTGTGTGTGTGGTGTGTGTGTGTGTGTGTGTGTGTGTGTGTGTGTGTGTGTGTGTGTGTGTGTGTGTGTGTGTGTGTGTGTGTGTGTGGTGGGCGGGTGGGTGGGAGGGGTTGTCTTTTGTGTGTGTGTATGTGTGTCGGGGGGGGGGGGGGGGTGTGTGTGTGTGTGTGTGTGTGTGTGTGTGTGTGTGTGTGTGTGTGTGTGTGTGTGGTATGTTGTGTGTGTGTTGTCGTTCGTGTGTGTATGGTGTGTGTGTGTGTGTGTGTGTGTGTGTGTGTGTGTGTGTGTGTGTGTGTTGTCTTTGGTGTGTGTGTATGTGTGTGTGTGTGTGTGTGTGTGTGTGTGTGTGTGTGTGTGTGTGTGTGTGTTGTCTTTGGTGGTGTGTGTGTGTTTTGTCTTTGGTGTGTGTGTGTGTGTGTGTGTGTGTGTGTGTGTGTGTGTGTGTGTGTGTGTGTGTGTGTGTGTGTGTGTGTGTGTGTGTGTGTGTGTGCAAGTTTTGTCTTTGTGTATGTATGTGTGTGTTTTTCAAGGGTGGGGGTTAGGGGGTGGGTGGTGGGTGGGGGAGTGGGGAAGGAAGAGGAGTAGTAAAAGAGGAGAGTGATAAAGGGAGGACTGGAGAGAGAGAGAGAGAGAGAGGAGAGAGAGAGAGAGAGAGAGAGAGGAGAGAGAGAGAAGAGAGAGAGACAGAGACGAGACAGAGACAGAGAAGAGAGGAGAGAGAAGAGAGAGAGAGAGAGACACAGAGAGAGAGAGGAGAGAGAGAGAGAGAGAGAGAGAGAGAGAGAGAGAGAGACAGAGAGACAGAGAGACGAGAGAGAGAAAAGAGAGAGAGAGAGAGAGAGAGAGAGAGAGAGAGAGAGAGAGAGAGAGAGAGAGAGAGAGAGAGAGAGAGAGAGAGAGAGAGAGAGAGAGAGAGAGAGAGAGAGAGAGAGAGAGAGAGAGAGAGAGAGAGAGAGAGAGAGAGAGAGGGGAGAGAGAGAGAG
>CM060347.1:931815-949315 GCA_030674155.1 Stramonita haemastoma | reverse complement strand
TGACTTATATCACTGGCTTTCATTTGAGCCTCTTGTGAATCAAACTTGAAACCAGCCAGCCAACCAAACAAAACAGCAACAAAAACTATCTTCAGAATCTAAAACATTCAATCTAAACTTTATATATCTAATAACTTCAAATACTAAAAGGACCAGGGTTGATGGAAGAAAATAGGAAAAACGTAAAACCATTTTCATGAGAAATGCAGAAAGAAATGTAACACCCCACCCTCTCCCCACATCCCCTTTGATTCTGAATAATAAATTCTATACAGTGGATTTTTATACCTGTTCCCCAGCGAGTAGAAATCCTGCCTGGCTGAGCACTACATAATCAGATTGACAACAACACTCAACTGAGCAACAATGTCACCAGGTTTTATTGTCAGCACCAGGGAATCGAACTTACAGCCCCTGAATGCCGCTACTGTGCTCCGCCAATTCTGCACAAAATGGCCTCTAATCAACTACAGACACCCGCGTCTTACTTTATAACCCTCCTAAAATGGAATTCTGCAGACTTGTTGCATGCAGGAAATAAACGACAATTGGAAAAGAAACGGGAAGTAGAAATGGGGAAGAAGTAAAAACAGCACTGGAGGTAAAGATGCTGTAACGAAGTTTGGGGCCTGGGCTCCCAAGTGTGGCAATGTACAGCGTTATTCTTATTGTTATCATTCCTGTTGTTCAGATGCATCATTGCTGTTGTTCAGATGCATCAATCCTGTTGTTCAGATGCAGCAATCCTGTTGTTCAAATGCATCAATCCTGTTGTTCAAATGCATCAATCCTGTTGTTCAGATGCAGCATTCTTATTGTTCAGATGCATCGATCCTGTTGTTCAGATGCAGCATTCTTATTGTTTAGATGCATCAGTCCTGTTGTTCAAATGCATCATTGCTGTTGTTCAGATGCATCATCATTCCTGGTGTTCAGATGCATCATCATTCCTGTTGTTCAGATGCATCATCATTCCTGTTGTTCAGATGCAGCATCATTCCTGTTGTTCAGATGCAGCATCATTCCTGTTGTTCAGATGCAGCATCATTCCTGTTGTTCAGATGCATCATCATTCCTGGTGTTCAGATGCATCATCATTCCTGTTGTTTGAATGCATCATCATTCCTGTTGTTTGAATGCATCATCATTCCTGTTGTTTGAATGCATCATCATTCCTGTTGTTCAGATGCACCATTCCTGTTGTTCAGATGCATCATCATTCCTGGTGTTCAGATGCATCATCATTCCTGTTGTTCGGATGCACCATTCTTAATTTTCTGCAAGTTTACATCTCCAGACTTTACACACAGGCCTGCTGTAAACAGAGAGCACAGACTTGCAGAGGGAGGGTGTAAAGGAGGAGGGGTGTAAAGGAGGAGGGGGTGTAAAGGAGGAAGGGGTGTAAAGGAGGAGGGGGTGTAAAGGAGGAGGGGGTGTAAAGGAGGAGGGGGGTGTAAAGGAGGAGGGGGTGTAAAGGAGGAGGGGGTGTAAAGGAGGAGGGGGTGTAAAGGAGGAGGGGGTGTAAAGGAGGAAGGGGTGTGAAGGACTCAGCATAAAAACTGCCATGTGCTGCAATGCACAGTCCAGTGCCTAAAGCCCGAGTGGGCAACCACATGCCAACTCTTTTTTTGCTGACCTTTGTGCCAGATAATACCCCCCCCCCCCTGCCACCCAACCTCCCCCCTACGCACCCTATCTGACTTTCCTCCCAGGCACTAGGAGAGTTCCCCTCTCCTCCCCCTCCCCCCCCCCCTCTCCTGTTTTCTGAATGACAATGATGGCTGAAAGTGACTGCCTGACGTAATGGCGATTCCTCAACTCTCTCCAGAGAGCAGTGCTCAAGTTTATCAGGCAGTTCTTACAGAATGGGACAGAAGGTTTATGGCTGTTGATTAATTCCTGCAGCATTGCTGCACTCACTCTCTGTATTCATCTCTCCGGTCTCCCGGCTCTGTTAAGAATAAGAATAAGTATAAATGTGACGCTCCACCACATAATGAGACGGAGTGCACATGAGGTCAATTTTTAGTTATTGGCATGTTATTAATGTGCAATAAAGTGGCTATCAAATACAAAAAAACAGATTGAAAATCGGACAATTCTGTGCAACATTATTACAAATTGAAATGATAGACTGCAGGATGTGACAAAATGAGAAACGGGCAAGTATATTTTAGTAACAGGTTGTCAGAATGAGTGCTTTGGTATTTTGAACACACATTTAAAAGCAAAAGGAATAAAAATGATACCTTGATATTTCATTATAAGATAAATAAACAGATCTAGTTTAATAATCAATCAAAATCACAAAATTGACAACTTGACCCCCACCTGCCTTTAAAGGCTCCTAGCGCAAAATTGGGTAATGTGCTAAGCGACTCATTTCGTGGTGGAGCGCCACAAATTGTACTACCCGTTTTGAAAAATAAAGAGATACCAAGAGACAAAAACTGGGGGAAAAGTCAATTGCTGCAGCTGGAAGCCAATGCTTCATGCATCCTTAAGAGAGCCTCCTTGTAGCTTTGTTTTACTGCATGTGGATTTCTTGGGATTAGGTCAAGGAATGACATATTTGTAGAATGAGTCAGCAAGTTTTCTACCTGATCTTTTAAAGACACATTCAGTTAAAACGTATTTTCATGCTTGAGACTACTGCACATGGCTAACAACAGATCTGGCTTTAAGCTATCTCCATTAAAGTATTCAAGTTGTATGAGCATTATTTTTATTTTAAAGTTTGTTGAAATGGCACGAAATTTGAGTTTTGGAGCTGTCTGGTTGTTATAACAGTGCCATTCAAAGAAACAACAGGACAGTTCTGAAGCATGGCTTTGCCATCTGTCAGTACTAACAGAGTACGGAAGACAGTCACGTTTGTGAGACACGTCTGGGATAGGTCAGTAATCAGAGCACTTGATTTCCTCAAGCTAAGGTTAAGCGCCCTGGCTTCAGTACAGTTCACCCAGTTCACCCGGCTGTAAATGGGTACCTGCTCTCTTTAGGGTCAGGGAAGGCAAAGCAGCGAGGGAGAGGAGATTGGTGCTATCTTCAAATTGCTGCCCTCTAGAGAAACTGAGGTCTCTGATGCCTCGCTCCCCTACGACCACCTAGGTTATGGGACACCTTTACCTTTTTACCTTTTACTGGTTGCACCAGGGTATCCTAAGAACAGGGACACACAAACCTGAACGGCATAATCATCAGCTTTCATGGTAGGCTCTTAGAAATCCAAATCCTATCCCTCACAGTTTCAGATCAGCAAAGGGATGCACATGTCAGCCATTGGTCCTAAAAGCAAGCTTTACTTCAGCAAAATAAGGACTCCACAAAACCATTGCGTTCTAAAAAATGTCCTGTAAATAAAAAAAAAGAAAAAGAAAAATAACTCTTGCTCTATGTGAAGGGATGAGGTCCCCATTCCCTCCCAAGTGTGCCATACACTAACTGCCAATTCTCTCCTGACAAGTTTAAAGTTTGGTCGTCTGCATCAGAAGCGCAGATGTGTCATAAAAGGGGCCAGACTTACAGGAGAAGGATGTAAAGGGACAATCAGTAATAAAGGCCCGGCATAAAAAGCCATGCTGGGCCATGTGGCGTTCTGTCTGTGGTGTTCTGTCTGAGTGGCTGGCCACCTACCTACAAGCCCAACCTTTAGTTTTTCACCCCCCCGTCCTGCCAGATAAAAGTCTCTGCTGTCTGTATGCCTATCCTCTCCTCTCCTCTCCCCTCCCCCTCCCATATTGGAGGTTTTCTGCCCCTTTCCCCCTCTCCCCCTCTCCCTCTCAGACCTCTCTCCCTTCTCTCCTCTCATGTTGTGTGACTGAATGGACAATGGTGGCTGAAAGTGACTGCTTTACGTAATAACTCATCGTTTGTCTCTCTGTGTTTCTGTCTCTGTCTGTCTGTCTGTCTGTCTGTCTGTCTGTCTGTCTGTCTGTCTCTCTATGTCTCTCTCACTCTCACTCTGTCATGTCTCTCTGTCTCTGTCTCTCTCTTTCTCTCTCTCTGTATTTGTATCTATCTATGTCTCTTTCTGTCTCTCTCCGTCTCTGTCTCTGTCTCTCTCTGTCTCTTTCTGTCTCTCTCTATGTCTCTGTCTCTGTTTCTCTGTCTGTCTCTCTTTGTCTCTGTCTCTCTCTGTATCTGTCTGCCTGTTTCTGTCTCTCTTTGTCTCTGTCTCTCTGTCTGTCTCTGTCTTTGTCTGTCTGTCTGTCTGCCTCTCTCTCTCTCTGTATGTCTGTCTCTCTCTCTCTGTGTCTCTCTGTCTCTGTCTCTCACTCAGAGTGCATATTTTTGGTGACCCTCAGGCTGTCAAGCATGGCAATGTTCTACAACAACAACAACAACAACAACAGCAACAACATCAGCAAGAAACAGCAACAGTAAAAAAAAAAACACCAAAAAGCATCAATGACAAATTTTGTTAAAACTCAAAATGTTCACAAAGACTGAGAGAAGAACTGATTTCACAACAGACAGCACCAGCTCTATGGCAACACTTACGACAGGCTCTCTCAGATCACCAGCTTTTATTCCAGTGACTATGACATCAAGGTAATAATATCTTCTGAATGCAGAGATCCAAGAAGAACATAAACTGGCCGGGTTTTAAGTTGACTTGAAAGAGTGACACACAAGAGCCATATTATCCAGCAAAAAATGGAGGGGAAGAAAAACTGTCCTACTTGAAAATGTATGGCCTGACACAAATTCAACCTGAACAAAGAAGAAAAAATATCAACGCGTCCACCTTGAAAGTAAAACCTCTGTGATGTAGCTTTGACTCCCCCCTATTCCCAAGAGTGCCAGGACCCTATCTATCTCTACGCTTCCTTGCAGGACTGATAACAGCAATAAACCAGGAGCAACAATATCACCAGGATTTATTGCAGACTCTTGGGAATCGAACTTACGACCTTCAGAGTTCCAGACCATTGTGCTGGACCAATTTTGTTAAAACAGGGAGACGGTCTATGATCAGCTGCAGAGGAACACATCCCATTTCCAAATGTGACGCTGCAAACTTGTTGCACTCCAGGAATAAGTGACAGCCATGAGAAAACGAGAAGTTGAGGGGGAAAATAAACACCACTGCTTTTGAAGTGTAGAGGCTGTTGATGAAATTTTGGGGGCCACAATTCCCAAGTGTGCAACCATAGAAATGGCTGTTAGTGTCCATAGAGAAGGCTGTTAGTGTCCATAGAGATGGCTGTTAGTGTCCAAAGAGATGGCCGTTACTGTCCATAGAGATGGCCGTTAGTGTGCATAGAGATGGCCGTTACTGTCCTTAGAGATGGCCGTTACTGTCCATAGAGATGCTGTTACTGTCCATAGAGATGGCTGTTACTGTCCATAGAGATGGCTGTGATAGTCCATAGAGATGTTTGTTACTGTCCATAGAGATGGCTGTTACTGTCCATAGAGATGGCTGTTACTGTCCTGACAGGGTTACACCCCGTGCTGTGTGGACAGCAATGTCATAAAACAGCCAGAATGGCACTGGGATAAAGGCTGTGAATGAGCAGCCAGCATTAAAGGCGCAGCATAAAACAGCCATGTTGTGCCATGCTGGGGCCTGTTTGAGGTTCTAGTGATCCTTTTTTTTTTTTTTTTTTAAAGCTTACCCCTGTGGCAGGTAGGGCCTCTCTTTGTCGTTCTGCCTCTCTCCTCTGAGCCTTCATGAGGGTTATCTCCCTTCCTCATCCATCCCACCCCGAATTGTCGCCCTTCATGTGTGACTGGACAATGGTGGCTGAAATTGACTGCCTTACGTAATGACTCTGCATCATCAACTCTCTCCTCTCTCTCTCTCTCTCTCTCTCTCTCTCCTCTCTCTCTCTCTCTCTCTCTCTCTCTCTCCTCTCTCTCTCTCTCTCCTCTCTCTCTCTCTCTCTCTCTCTCTCCACACAGAAAACAGGGCTCATTTTGATCAGCAATTCTTACAGAATTAGGAAGAGAGGTTTTATGGCTGATGAGCTGCTCATGTGAAATTGTTGGCAAATCTTTTTGAAGAAAACACCACCACCACCATCAACAACAACAAAGAAAAGCCTTATTGCTGCATTAAGAATGAATGCTTCCTACACCTTTGAAAAGAATTCCATCTAGTTTCGTTTTAATTGAGCAAAATGCTTGTTTATTGCTGGAAAGTAAAACAAAAAGTGGCATTTCTTGCGAGATTCAACTGGATTAAAAACCTTTTCATTTAGAATGGACCCAAAGGGACTGCCTATCAAGGCTTGAAAGTGCTGCAAGTTAACAGAATCCTGTACCAGTATGTCTGCATACAAATCATCAAGTAAGGATATTCAGTTCGGAGTTTGATTGAAGAACTGCTTTAACAATGCTATGTGTGGTTATTTTCTTATACATTATCTGAAAAAAGAACATGAAAGTTTTCAAGTATACCGTCACACCAACATCAAAGTGTGCAGTACCTTGGTTTTTTCAGTTATAGTTTTACAGTGCAAAAAAGGGATCTTAAAAGTTTTGTGTGGGCATTGGTAAACCTCAGAGCTCTAGCCATGGGACAAAAAGTATTACATTATAAATCCAGTGTCTGCTGATGATAGCAAAGTAGGAAAGGTATTGCTGAATATCGTAAAAGTACGCAATGTTACTCTGAAAGTTAGCAGTACTGAGTAAGTGCAGAATTTCTTCCTTAAAAATAAAAATATCCACTTCACCTTAGTTGAACTTTTCAGCATTCTTCTTTTCTCATTGTTTGTATCTTTCTTTCTTGCCTTTCTTAGTCATCATCTTTATTGCCATTGTGTTTCTGATCCAAGTGTAGCATCAATGGTCACATAACTTGGCAGACAGACATGTTCATGAGGGAGTAGGCTATATGGGGCAGCATTTCATGGTCAGAAGAGGAGGATATTAACAGTGACAGTGTTATTATCGCCAGTATCTATTATCATCAGTATTTATCATCAGTATTTATCATAACCAGTGTTTATTATCATCAGTGTTTAGTTTGATCTTGTGGAAACCAAACTCCAATACCTCACGCAAGCATCATCCTGCAACAAAGAAGTTATGCTCTTCATGTCAGACATTTTGTCATAAAACGTTGTTTGGTGAGTAAATAAAGGAAAAACACTACAGACATTTGTCATAAAACGTTTGGTAAATAAGTAAAGGAAAAACACAACAGACATTTGTCATGAAACGTTTGGTAAATAAGTAAAGGAACAACACTGAAGACATTTGTCATAAAACGTTATTCTATAGCCAAACAAAAAATGACCGCACATCATTGCATTTGAGAACTGTAAGGTAAATAAAACAGGAAAATAACTTTCCCTGGAAGTGTACACGCCTTCACTGATGTCCGGAACTAACTCTGATTCTCTAGCGTGCACTGAACAAACAACATTTCTCTGAGGACTGACCAAACTTTCTCTGCCTATGTTGTGTGAACAGACCTGTCATAAATGGTGCGCGGAGACACACAGAAGACCGTTGTGAAAAGGACAGTGAGTATTACGGACTCGGCATAAAAGAGCCAATGTAGACCCAGTGCAGAGTCTTCTCTGATGCCCCAGTGAACACTCACACACTGATCCCACATTTTTTTTTGAAGTGCTTTTAGTGTTGTCTTTGTTTTGTGCTTTACTCCCAATGTCTGTCTGCCATTTCCTCTGAGCCATCATGAGAGTTATCTGCCCTGCTCAGCATTCAACACCCCCCCCCCCCCCGCCCTACTATCCCCTCCCCTCCCCACCCTCTTGTGTAGTGGTTGAAAGTGACTGCCTTACGTAATGATGGGGGGGGGGGGGGGGGGGGGGGGGGGGGGGGGGGGAGGGGAAACGGCTGCATACACAAAAGTCTCATCATTGGAACACCTCGGAGCTCTAGCCGAGGAATAGAAATCTCTAGCTCAGAGTCGTTGAGTTATTGTCATTAATTTTATTATCTCCTTTTTGTGTTTGATTCAGTTTTGTTTACTAGTAACCACTGTGGGCTTGTTGGTGAGGGGAAGAAGGATAGGGGTGGGGTGTGGTGGGGTGGTAGGAGACTGAGAGGACGGGAGATGTTGGTTTGTGTATAGGGATGAGGGGTGGGGTGGGGTTGAGGGGAAATGTGTCTGTGCTTGTGCACATAATGGTTACGGTGATATCAATGCTGCTTTTGATCTTTATTTAGAGGGGGAGGGGAGAGCGAAAGATTACTTTCAAAACGTCTAGGACCTTTGTATTCAGGATTTATGCATCACAAATAAAGTTTGTTATCATCATCATCATCATTACCATCATCATCATTACCATCATCAATACACGTCTTTATTCATGGAATTTCCAATCTCGTGTCTTAATAGCTCTCGTCTGCCTTGGTTCCAGCCGTGGTATTAATTAATATTCCCTTGATTAGGCAGACAGGCATAATTATCACAAGTTTCTTAGTCTTTAATGTGCTACGCCACTCCCCTCTACTTCCCCCCAAAAAAAGAAAACAAAACACACACATCCAAAACAAACAAAATAAAAAAAAACATCAAAACGAAAATAAAAAACAGCGGCACATTAACATCAACAGTATCATCATCAGTTTTTATTCCAAACCCTTGGAAATAAAACTGGCGTCTGCTGAAAAGGGGCGCCCATCTCTCTCTCTCTCTCTCTCTCTCTCTCTCTCTCTCTCTCTCTCTCTCTCTCTCTCTCTCTCTCTCTCTCTCTCTCTCTCTCTCTCTCTCTCTCTCTCTCCACACACACACACAACAAAGCTGGGCTGCACGCTCTGCGTGCATGAGACGCTGGTCATAAAATATCCTTCTAATCTCATCTCTCTCTCCTCTCTCTCTCTCTCTCTCTCTCTCTCTCTCCACTCTCCTCTCTCTCCTCCAAAAGAAACTGCAAATCTTTCGCAGTGAAGAAAATGCAGCGGTAAATAAAAGCGGGAGGAAAATAACCCCGGGGTTTCTTTTGAAGTGGAGATGCGGGAAGTGATGAAGCCTCGATTCCTGACTCTCTAGTGTGCCATAGACCAGATGACCGCCCCCCTCTCCCCCTCCCTCCCCGGACAAGTTCAGGAGCCGGCATCAGCAGCACAATCCCTCCATCAATGACCCTGTCTGCTGCAGAAGCCGGCAGTAAAAGAGCAGCGCAGCAGCAGCAGCAGCCGGCAGCAGCATCTTAAAGACGCAGCATAAAACAGCGCTGTGCAGCGAGACAGTCATTGCCCGTGTGTCTGATGCCCCAATAAAGACAGACCCACATGAAAGAACAAAGGGAGAGAGAAATGGTGGTGAATGAAGTGAAGAGGAGAGAAAAGGAGGGAGGAAAAAAATGGTAAAAAAAGTGATATTATGAAGAGAAAACAGGAATAAAGAAAGGAATAAAGGAGGAGAGTAAAGGGAGGAAGAAACTAATAAAAGATGAAAGAAGGGGAGGAAGAAACTTATAAAGGAAGAAAAGAAGGGCCCATAGAGGAATGAAGCAATAAAGAAAGAAAACATGAAAGGAAGAAAGTAATAAAGAAAGGAAAGAAGGGAGAAGAAAGTAATATAAGATAAAGAGGAGGAAGAAATAATAAAGAAGAAAAGAAGGAGGAAGAAAGTAATAAAGGGAGAAAAGAAGGGAGGAAAAAGTATAAAGGGAGAAAAGAAGGAGGAAGAAAGTAAAATAAGGAGAAAAGAAGGGAGGAAGAAAGTAATAAAGGGAGAAAAGAAGGGAGGAAGAAAGTATAAAGGAGGAAGAGAAAAGTAAGGAAGAAAGAAGGGAGAAGAAGTAATAAAGGGAGAAAAGAAGGGAGGAAGAAAGTAATAAAGGGAGAAGAAAAAGAAGGGAAGAAGAAAGAAGAAAGTAATAAGAAGAAAGAAGGGAGGAAGAAAGTAATAAAGAAAAGAAGGAGGAAGAAAGAAAGGAGAAGGAGAAGAAAGTAATAAAAGGGAGAAAAAGAAAAGGAGGGAAGAAGTATAAAGGAAGAAAGAAGGAGGAAGTACAGTAATAAAGGAAGAAAAGAAGGAGAGAAGGAAGAAAGTAATACTTAAGGAGAAAAGAAGGGAGGAGAAAGTAATAAAGGAGAAAAGAAGGGAGAAAAAGTAATAAAGAAAGAAAAGAATGGAGAAAGAAATACTTAAGGAAGAAAAGAATGGAGGAAAATAGTAATAAAGGGAGAAAAGAAGGGAGGAAAATAGTAATTAAAGGGAGAAAAGAAGGGAGGAAAATAGTATTATAAGGATGAAAAGAAGGGAGGAAGAAATCTAAAGGAGAAAAGAAGGAGAATAAATAGATTAAAGAAGGAAACACGTATTAAAAAAAAAAAGGAGAAACGAAGGTGAAAAAGAACAAAGGCTGAAAAGAACAAAGGATGAAAAGATACAAAGACAAAAATTACGGAAAAAAGACATAATCTATGAAGGAAAAGAGGAAAGAGGAAAAAAAATAATGGAGAAAAGAAGGAAATTACGGAAAAAAACACAGAAAACCATTTACAAAGAAAGAAAATGTGAAAATAAAAACATCAAAATTAATAAAGAAAAGAAAGAAATTACGGAAAAGGGAAGAGAATCAAAAGAAGGAATAAATGAAGAAATTAAACGAAAAAAAGGAAGAAAAGAAGGAATTACTGAAGAGATACAAAAAAAAAGGAAAGGAATAAAGGAAGGAAAGAACGAAGAAAGAAACTAAAGAAGCAAAAAGGAGGTAAATAAAGGAAGTTTGACATGAGCAAAGAAAGAAATATAGAAATGGAAACAAGAAAAAATTACGAAAGGAGAAAGAGGAATGAAAGCATGAGAATACAGAAAGAAGATAAAGAAAGGAAGGAAGAAACCAACAAGAGTGAGAGAAAAAAAAAAAAAGGAATGAGTGTATGAATAAAGTAGGGGAACACAGAAGTCCATGAAGGAAAAAAAAAGAAGAGGAAAAAAAAAGAAAGAAATGAAAAAAAGTAAGGAATGAAATAATGGAATGGAAGAAAGAAGAAACGATAGAGGAAATGAGAGGGGGAAAAAATGAAGAAACTAAGGAAGGTGAAAATAAAACAAAGGAAGAAAGAAGGAAAGGAAAGAGTAAGAAAGGAAGGAGGAAAGAAAGGGAAGAATGAAGGAAGAAATGAAGAAACAAAAGAAGGGAAAAATAACTTAAGCAAGGAAGGAAGGAAGAAAAAAAATGAAGGAAAGAAGGGGAAAAAAAAGTCATACATATATTTGTGTGTTCACACGGCTGGGAGCGAAGGAAAGTTGACAGGTTGCTGTAGAAATTGAAGGAGGGAGAGGGGGGGGGGGCGGGAGGAAGAGATATACTATTATGGACTACAAAGCACACACACACACACACACACACACACACACACACACACACACACACACACACACACACACACACACACACACACAAATCCCAAAACTCCCCCTCCCCCTCAATCAAACCAAACAAAAATATCATCCACCCCATCTGAACACTCTACAGAATCTATGTAGCCACAGAATAATTAGAAACCCTTTTTTTTTTATTGCGACAATTTCCTTGGAACGCGCGATACGGTGAAGACTGTAACAGCCTTCTAATGAAGACATTCACATCACGCAGCAACTGACTTTAACTGGGATTTTCCTGTTACCGATGGGTCTGTTGATTTTGCGATGAAGACATCTGTGGAAGGTTAAGTGCTATATCCTTCCTACTTCGCTAGATATCTTAGGCAATTACTGTACTCACACGCGCGCGCTCGCGCACGCATGCACGCACGCACGCATGCACGCACGCACACACGCACGCACGCACACTCACGTACACGCACACACACACCACACACACCACCCTACCACCACCACCCTACCACCACCAGAACACAACAAAAAAACAAAAAAAAACCAAAAAAAGAAACAAACAGATCAACCTAGAGATACGCATCACTAACTAAAGACAAAAAACCCCTTTGCCATATTTATTTCAACACACGTTAAAGAACCCACAAGGGGAGAAGGGGGCAAAAAGAACAAAACTTCAGATTGATAGACTTTCAACTCTCCACAAAGATTAGTAGTAGTTACATTCCCAAACCACATCTCAGATACTCTTGACTTTAAATCAGCAGTTTAGAAATAATTGGCAGGTAGCAACCTGAACACGGGAGAAATAAAATCTCTTAACCCCAAAGTGTTGAAAGACCAAGGTGGCCGTTATCACTGTGGAAGAGACTTTACTGCAGGTACTAGAGGGGAAATAAAAGGTTAGATTGACCATCCCAGTGAAGGGGAATGAACCTCCGGTGACAAACCCTCTGACGTTTACGCCCCCTACTTTCAGGATAATGCCCATGAGATAGCGAAAGGAAGCAAGTGCATACTACATGCGTTTTTCATTTTTCTGTTTTTTCTTTGTTTGTTTGTCATCTAATTCTGTATGCAATAACTCTGATATTGCTCAATAAGGAGTTAAGGCCGTTGAAAGAATTATATTTACGGACACCTAGATCTGTTGAAATAGCGAAGATAGTTTCTATCTATCTATCTATCTATCTATCTATCTATCTATCTATCTATCTATCTATCTATCTATCTATCTATCTATCTGTCTGTCTGTCTGTCTGTCTGTCTGTCTGTCTGTCTGTCTGTCTGTCGTCCGTCTGTCGTCCGTCCGTCCGTCCGTCCGTCCGTCCGTCCGTCCGTCCGTCCGTCCTCTATCTATCTATCTATCTATCTATCTATCTATCTATCTATCTATCTATCTATCTATCTATCTATCTATCTATCTATCTATCTATCTATCTATCTATCTATCTATCCCTTAGTCTGGCGACCGTGGGGGCACCCCTGAAGACTTGACAAACAGTTCCCTCCATTCCTCTCTGTTCTGCCTTTCATGGTGTATTGCTGATTTATTGTTGTAGCATTGAATCAGTCAGTCCTTTGGAATCAGCTTAATCAATCAATGCCTCCCCCCCTACCCCACATTTATATTATTTTGATAGCTCCCCCCCCCCCTCTTATTCCTCAGCTTCAGCTCCCAGGTACACGAACAGTGTCTTTTTTTTTTTTGGTGTATGCGACTGTTCTTGCCCACCAGAAAGGTAGCAGCATTCCGACTTCCGAAACAGCGTGCATGCGTTTTTTGAAATTTTGTCAACCATTCCCACAGGCACAAAATGGCCTACTCTTCCAAAAAGCAGAACAGGTTTTCGACGTGTGCGCAAGATGTTCTTCGTCCTTTCGCACACAGGATCTTGGTTTATAGTCTCATCCGAGGGACTGTTGGGGTAGTGGAGTCGGCACTGATGTTAACTCCAGAGGAGAAAAAATCCCTCTGAACGGGTATTTCGGAGGTGGCTCAAACTATGGGGTCGTCAGAAGATGAGAGAAACGCTTTAACCACCTGGCCACCCCGTCCCCTTTGGTAATAGTCCGCTATCACTAAGAGTGAACAGACTATGAACAAATCATACCATACACACGGGAAGAGTCTGGGGGACGACCCATCTTAGTGGTTAGAGCATTAAGGTCGTAATCTAGGGGTGACAGAACACATAGGGTCGGGTACAGACAGGGGCAACTCAGGGACCGTTTGAATGGATATTTGCCTGATGTCTCTGCTGTACTGTACTTTATTGTGCTGTGCTGTGCTGTACTGTATTGTACTGTACTATGCAGTACTGTACTTTACTATATTGTACTGTACTGCACTGTACTATACTGTACTGTACACCATTCTTTTTTTACCCCACTCTATTTTACTCGACTCTTTCTTTTCTGTCCAATATTCTTTCCACTGTAAAAAGGTAAAGGTCGTTGGGAGCGAGGCATCAGAGACCTCAGCTTCTCCAGGGGCCAGGATATTGAGAGCGGCACCCATCTCCTCTCCCTCGCCGCTTTACCTTCCAAGACCCCAAAGAGGGAGGTACCCATTGACAGCTGGGTGAACTTGGGAACTGTTCTGAAGCCAAGGCATGCAAAAGATCACCCATCTGTGAGGCAACCACGCTCAATGCTGCTTAACCTTAGCTTGGGGAGAAAAAAGACTGTTCTGACCACTGAGTTACCCTGTCACCTTACTTTCCATTGTAACTGCCTTTAATTGTATTCCTCCCTCTCTTTCTTTCTTTCTTGGTTTCCTTCCCTTCCTTCTTTTCCTCGTCCGTGACCCCAGAGCGAGAGGTGATCATTAGCTGCCCTTTATCACGTGATCTCCCGCTGCCCGTTATCAGAGATCTGTCGTCTGCCATGGGGCCCTTTAGCTGTGAAAGAGAGAGAGAGAGAGAGAGAGAGAGAGAGAGAGAGAGAGAGAGAGAGAGAGAGAGAGAGAGAGAGAGACAGACAGACAGACAGACAGACAGACAGACAGACAGACAGACAGACAGACAGACAGACAGACTTTGTGTGTGTGAGTGAGTGAGTGTGTGAGGGAGTGAGTGACTCTGTGTGTGTGTGTGTGTGTGTGTGTGTGTGTGTGTGTGTGTGTGTGTGTGTGTGTGTGTGTGTGTGTGTGTGTGTGTTTGTGTGTGTGTGTGAGTGCGGGTGTTTGTGTTTTGTTGTTTGGTATGTGCACGCGCGCGTATGAGTGTGCGTGTGCGCGTGCGTATGTGTGTGCGTTCACACGTGTATGCATGCATGTATGCTCGTATCTGCGTGCACTTAAGTCTGTTTTCCTGTCTGTCTTTCTGTCTACCTCTCTCTGTTTCCGCATGCTTTGGACCATTCAGATGGAAGACATTTACGTTTGTACCATAGAGGTTTTCCTAGATGGCTACCGTGGTCCGTTCTATTAAAATTCAACAGCAGTGAATCAATTCAGCCCACGATATGCCACCACAACTTTTGTCCTTATGTACTACCGATACTGTATTCTTGATTGACATCAACATGACGCGAAATAACGAGAAACAATAATAAATGATCAAATAGAAAGGAGTAAGAGTAACCGATGACTTTCACATTCGTAAGAGTAGAAGCTTTTAGGGACATGTTGATAGTAGGAGGGGAGGTGGGGTGGGATGGGGTGGGGGATAGTTCAGTGGTCAGAGCCCTCAATCTCCCCTAAAGGTAAAGTTAAGGTTGACTATCTCAATAGTTTTTCTACTGTCTTAGATCCAAAGAATTTATTTTATTTGTTTACGTTTTTTTTTTCAAATCTTTCAAGTTTTTTTTCAAAGATACTCTAGGTTGACAATCTGAAATCAAGTTTCTTAAGGACCCAAAGAATTCATTTTGCCTATGTACGATTTTCTTTCTTTTTTTTTTCAAGTCATTTTCTTTTATGAAATCTTTCAGGGTTTTTTTTTTTTCAAAGTCACTCCAGGTTGCACATCTCAATCATGTTTCTTTCAGGTCTTTAACACAAAAAATTAATTTTGCTTGTTTACGTTTTTTTTTCTTCAAATTTTGTCCGTTGTTTTGAATACGTGGTTTTGTGTTATGGGGAATCACATACATTTTCGGAAAATTAGATACCTAAATACTATCTTCTCCGCGATAGTATTCGACTAACATTCTGCAAAAAGAGCTATTTCTGTGCGTGGTGTAAATACTTCAATGTTTCTTACAGATGTAGGTCTTTTCCTACCTTAAAAAAGCGGGAATCCGTGGCTAGATTGTACTGGAATCACTGCCAGCAGGTTTGCTGTTTTGATTTCTCTCTCTCTCTCTCTCTCTCTCTCTCCTCTCTCTCTCTCTCTCTCCTCTCTCTCTCTCTCTCTCTCTCTCTCTCTCTCTCTCTCCTCTCTCTCTCTCTCTCTGGTACTGCGTAAAGTTTTATTGTTTAGTATCTTTTCAACTTGATGTATCCCTGAAAAGGGCGGGGACTGGATGTAAAAAAGCACACGAGTGCTTATCTATTATCCTCGAATAAAATACTTTGCCTTGCCTTGCCTTGCCTTGCCTTGCCTTGCCTTGCTCTCTCTCTCTCTCTTCTCTCTCTCTCCTCCTCTCTCTCTCTCTCCTCTCTCTCTCTCCTCTCTCTCTCTCTCTCTCTCTCTCTCTCTCTCTCTCTCTCTCTCTCTCTCTCTCTCTCCTCTCTCTCCTCTCCCTCCCCCCCTATCTAGAACCTTTCTGTCTTCAACTATTTTAGCGCAGCGCAGTACGACGAAGCAGATTTATCGTTTCCAGAATTGATGGGTTTGTCTTCCTTAAACCTAACACTTTTTGAGACATGCTTTCTGCAAAACCTTCATCATGCATTCGTCAGTCCTAAAATCTTGGCATTTCACGATAAAGACTAAGTTGGCTGAAATCGTGACCTCCCCCCACCCCCCAAAAAAAAAACCCAAACAAAACAAAAACAAACAACCCCTCCCTCCAAGAAAACAAAACACACAAAAACAAGCAACAAAACATCAACAAACAAACAACAACAAAAAACCAACAAAAGACAACTGCAAAATCAACAAAAACACACGCTCAAAAAAACAAAACAAAACCCTCCCCCCCAAAAAAAAAATCCAGCAAAAAAACAACAAAACAAAAACAACAACAAACTCCACCCCCCCAAAAAAAAATAACCCAAAAATCCCCCCCCCCCCCCCCCCATCTCAGAAAAAACAAACACAAAACAAGCAAAACAAAAACTAGACCTTCAAGATTATAAAACGTTTGAAAATTCGTTTACTTAAACCAGGATCTTGAATTTTCTCTTTCCACAACTGCTTCTTTCACTCACTCCCCCTCCCTCCACCCCTCCTTCCCCTGAAACCAAGAACCCCTCCCCCCACCCCCCACCCCCTCCACAGGTTATACAGACCAGGTGAACAGAGAGAGAAAAGTTGCAAATTCGCAACACTCTCCCTTTAGCGTCATTCATCAAGTCACGTCACAGACACATACCCCTGTTGGTCAGGAACGGATTTGGGGTACCTCCCCCCCCCCTCTCCACCTCCCCCCTATGTTCTCTCTCTCTCTCTCTCTCTCTCTCCTCTCTCTCTCTCCTCTCTCCTCCTCTCTCTCTCTCTCTCTCTCTCTCTCTCTCTCTCTCACACACACACACACACAATGTAAAAAAGCACAAGAGTGCTTATCCCATTATCCTCGATATAAAAGAATCTCTCTCTCTCTCTCTCTCTCTCTCTCTCTCTCTCTCTCTCTCTCTCTCTCTCTCTCTCTCTCTCTCTCTCTCTCTCTCTCTCTCTCTCTCTCTCTCTCTCTCTCTCTCTCACACAGAATGTAAAAAAGCACAGTGCTTATTCCATTATCCTCGATATAAAAGAATCTCTCTCTCTCTCTCTCTCTCTCTCTCTCTCTCTCTCTCTCTCTCTCTCTCTCTCTCTCTCTCTCTCTCTCTCTCTCTCTCTCTCTCTCTCTCTCTCTCTCTCTCTCTCTCTCTCTTTCTCTTCCCCCTCCACCCTCACCCTCACCCCCCCCCCCAACCTCCATGAAAAGCAGCATTCCTGATTCTGCTGTTTGTCTCCCTTAGCAAAGTGTAGCACTCTTCTTTGGCTTAAGGAGGAAAAGTTTGATAAGGTCACCCTAGGTCATCTCAAGGCCGCGTATTGGAATTGAGAATTATTGAAAATTCAGTCAGTTTCCTTTCTTCTTTGTTGTTTATTTGTTTGTTGAAAAAAAGAA